>OX104063.1:70550571-70567895 GCA_944474145.2 Dicrocoelium dendriticum
GCTAATGAGGAACTCGAGGTGGTTGATCCTTTCACTTATCTTGTCAGCTGCATCAGCAATGATGGGCGCATAGAAACTGACGTGATGGCGCAAGGCTCGAGGTAGACAGAAGTTGACTTGGCAGCGGGAAATGAAGTCACTGACAACCAAACTGGTTGCCGTTGGTCCGTCTCGCCTTCCGGGCTGGAGTCCATGTGACTCACCTTGTGCATGGCTCGAGACTTTGCAGGACATGGCTCGCAACCGACACCAGTGGCGCGTCTGCTGCCGTCTCCTAATCGGATTGCCTGTTTAAAGTATGTTTGGTGCTGAGTTATCTGCGGGGTAATGGCTGATTATGACGCGGGGCAGTGAAAGCCGCAAGGAAGCTGTCTCGCCGATGCCGCCTTATCTTTGCACGATAGCCAGCTGTTTGTGACGGTATGTTGTCTGCAAAGGATGTAGGCGCCTTGACCCTGAATGTTTGCTTAATGCATTAAGGTTTTCAGGTAAGTCCCCCTTTCTTTCCCTCTTCTTATTCTTTATTTCATAGGTCCTCATGGTTGTATGGCAGCGAAGCATCAGTTCAAATGGCTGATGTACTGCTGTTGATGAGCAGTGTTTACTGGCAGAAGCACTCAGGTACAAGTCCTTTCACAACACGGGACTTGCATACAGAAGGTAATCATCACTTCAGGTCAATCAAGCTTTGTTTCAGTCTTACGCCTCTTAATGGCTTGAATCATTGTTCGCCCTCTGGAGCTATTAGACTGATGCAAAGAAATATCAGCAAAATCAGACTGCAACGAGCTGCGCCGCTCTATTAACCGACAACTGAAGCAAAGCTTGCGCAGGGATCGCAAAGCTTGGTGGTCTGAGTGCGTTGTGGATGTGGAGGCCGTTGTTCTGTTTGACAAAGCTCGCAGGCTATTCCTAGTCCTTCGGTCCACTGGCTTCAGGAACCCTGGTGTCAGTGATGCCATCTGCGAGGCAGACGGATTTCCGGCCACCAACCAACAGAAAGGATTGTACCACCGGACAGAGCTTTTTACTTACATATCGACTGGTCACTACCTGTCAATCAGTGCAAACAGTACACCTTGTTGCCTATCACGACGGGTCCCACTGGATCCACCCAGCAAAGCGATAGTATTCCCCGAGATTCGACTTTTGCAAGGATTCCAAGCGGAAGGCTCGGTCGGACTTTTCTGAAGCCACGCAGATATGTCGGCAGGGCATTCATTAACCAACCGACCTCATTGTTCTCTACAACCTGCCATGCATAAAGTGTGCCTTCTTCTTGGGGCGAATAAATTAAACCGATTTTAACAGAGGTGCTCACACTACCTGCTGCAAGCGCCCGGGTACTAGTCCCATTTTAGTTCTCTCTAAGCTGTTCGTAGCCATTCTACCTCATAGAATATCCCCGATTCGAGAATTGCAATACTAGGAAGAACAAGCTAGCTACCGTCCTGGCCTTGGGTATGTGGATCAAATATTCACGCCACGCCGAATCCTCGAAATTCTCCAATATTACTCCAGGCCCACAATCGTCGCCCACGTGCCGCATTTGATTCTGTTGATTGACCTGCTTTATGGCTTGTTAAAGAGGCATACCACAGTTCAACGCGCATCTTCCCTTTATATCTCGAGTATAGTGAACGTCTACGACAAGCTTTCCTTGACATTCGCTATAAATAGTGCCGTGCAAAGTGGCTGACTATGTCCAGCTTCCTATCCATCTTCGAACTTGAAGACGTCCTGTAGAGCTACAGGTTTACAAAACTATGGGGTCGAGCTTCCAGCGGGGGAGCACCTGATCGACTTATATTATGCTGCTGATACCACCACACTCTGTGACGTTCCACAAAGTATGCAGCTTATTCTGAATAGAAAACACTAGTTTCAGCAGAAGCCTTTAGCAGAAAAGTGAACACATGTTAGCCCGATATAATTACGGAAAAGGTTCTCTGCATACTTTCAAGTGTGTATTAAAAATGTGTGAATTTAAAGCGTCATGAAAAGACCAGCTAACGTGACAAATTGACCAAACTGTGCACACATACATACATGTCACCTTGCCATCTGTTCCCGGCCCGGCGGGTACCCATTGTCCAAGAGGATGCTGGTTATCAGCCGCGACTCTTGTTCCAGCGCGTCAGCAGTGCATATTTTTCTAGCCCTGTTGTAGTCTTCCCCAGAGCTTGTTTTTACCGCTTAGGGACAAAGCTGTGGTTGTTCAAGCACTGTCCTTTCCACCTTGCCTTGTGATGAACTGATCTGCATATTGGACTGTCACTCCTGTGCTCTAATAGGACGTCAAGCAGCGGCAGGGTATCATGCTGATCGCGCCCCGTTGTCATTCCATTGTTTTGATGCAGTTCACTCAACTTGGTAATCAGTTGGGCCAACTGATACTCGCTGTTACAGAGTATCGAAATGTCATCCATATGTCTAAGGAACAAGAGTGTCTCATCACTCTTCCGTGACTTATTACTAAAAATGGGCGACGAAAATTTCTGCTAACAACGATCGAGCGGACTGTCCATTGCGATAACAACCACTTGGCTATAGCCTTCTGACTGAAAATAGAACTTCACATTTGATGTACATAACAGAAGAAATCGTTCTAATTCCGAGACTGCTATGCCTATTTCCTGCTGGTTCTCGACTACATGATTACAGATAATCTGAATCGTCTCTTTTAGCTTCACATTGGTAAACAGGGAGATAATATCGATGATGGTCACGAATTTTCGGCGCAGTTTGATACCATGTAGAACTTCCGCTAATTCAAATCTCTATCGTAAACTATGTTTAAAAATTGATCGCTTAACTGGCTCCAGCAGTGCTACTAGCCACTTAGCTTGCGCTGTCTGGAGTTGCTCATGGATAGAATCGGTCTAATAGCTAGCTCCGCCTTGTGCAAATTTAGCAACCCATAAAACTGTGGCGTCTAAGTGTCCCTTGGACCTAAAGGTTTTGCGTTTGCAGCATTTAGGAAATTTCCTTCCAACAAACTTTGCAGCTCCGCCTTTAGACTTTCCTCCAAGGCCATTCGATTGTTAGCCGCGCAGCCGGGTTCGAACTTAGTACGGTCGCTCGGTACTACCGTCATCTCTTCTATTTAAACCGATTTTTTTAATATTACAGTAACCAAAAATTTGTTCTTTTGAAGGACAACCACTTTTCGTCCTGATCTGAGTTGTTTGAAGCCCTCTACATGTTTAGGTTCGAAAGCAGACCTATGACCATAGCTGGAGATTCGGTACCGGGGTTCAAGTGCCACAAGTTTTGCCTTAAGCCACTGTTCGTTATCTTTGGTTGTTGTAAGTCTGGCAATTCGTTTGTAAAACGCCCCTATTTGAGCTTGGGTTTCCATGCTTTTGGTATTAGCAAGTGGAACACAAAAGTTCGACCCACATGACAGAACCTCTAGTTGTAGGGAAGTGAGCGGCACAAAGGAGGGGTTTAAAGAAAGAAAAGTGGTGTGCAAGAATGACGATGAGTGGAATGAACGGAGGGTTTGTGGCAAGTTGAAGTCTCCGGCAATTATCTTCTCTGTGTGGCAACTTTGATGCTAAGTTAAACGCAGTAGTGGTGCTGGCGATAGTCACCTTCTACGCATTCGGTGGGTTGAATATATATACTAGGATCATGTAGAAGGCGACATCTGCAACTGACAGCCAGATGGATTCAGAGACATTTTCCAGTTGTTAGTGGCCCATACCATCAGCTATGAATGTTTTGTTTACTTACATGACACACTGTCCATCTTTTATGGTGAATCAATCTTTTCGAAATAGGTGGTAAATTGGAATAATCATAGTAGTGTATATTGGTGGAATACCCTGTTTCTGTGTCGAGGATTGCTTGTGGGTCACTGAACTGTGAAAGTTTGTTTAAAAAGCGAAGATTTTTTATCATGGATCTGGCGATAGGCAGAATCACTGAAAACACACTGTGCGGCGGGAAATTACCTATGTCTGTTGCACGACCGCCTAAGTATTTAGATCACAGCAGGGTGCATATGATAGGTGATTTCGAGAGTGGTACGTTCAAGTTAGCCATCAGAAAGTTTGGTGTTGGGGACAGCGTATCCCTTGCGATTGTCCAGAGCGCTGGGGACACGAAGTGAGCCGTGGCCCCATGTTTAGACTGCTGTTGGCTAAGCATTTGACTATCCTTGTCATCTGAACAAAATGGTGGGTGAGTGAAATCAAATGCCTGACCTGCTTTGTGGTGGATTTGGTACGAGAGCATTCCTGCCACCACTAAAAAGGTTGTTGGAAGAAGGTGCGTAAGACATTGAGGGAATATGGAGAGGGGTAAGGGGTATCATTGTCCCATTGGCCGAGGTTTTTCCGTTATCTGTATGCTTTCAGTTGTCATTGTGGATCGTGGGATGATAAACAGGAGTAAGCAGGAAGCAGTCGTTATTAGTCTTATTCAACAGGGAAGGTGGTTTTCTCTGATGTTTGTAGAAGGCTGGTCGATGGGGAACTTAGGATGCAACCGAGTATATCGTAGCCATAAACATTTTAAAGACACTGGTCCCTGGATTGCTTAAGTCGTCCGTCGGCGGCACCAGATTGTATATCATTATACGTGCCTGGGTTGTTGAGACTGGATTGTAATACAGCCAAGGCGTTATCAACGTGTTGTCCGTGCTTCACTGTTCCAAGCACTTAGACCTTCCTTTAATCCTTATGCATTAGGAATTCAGCTTAATGGGCGCACCACCGCCAGGAAGAGAGGACAACCCTCTTTAACTGTCAGTTGCTCTGAAGACATTTACTTAGAGCGAGGAGGAATGACAATGGAGCTAGTTAACCATTCAGATGAATTGTCAAGATTTATGTCGATGCACCAGGTATTCACATTGGATACAGTGATCTTTTGAAAGTTTGTCTGAGTTTTTCGCTGAGTCTAGTTATTTTTCCGGTGTTCGCGGTACAGTGCTCATTGCGGACCTTTGTAGAGGTATCCTATCTGGTTTAATCAAAACCTCATTAAACTGGATATGCAGAGCTAGGACAGGTCAAGGACGGAGAATTCGCTGCCGGCTTCTCACAGAAAAAAGTTGAAAATGATCGGACAAAAACGTTAAACGTTGACATTTGCAGTTGACCTCAGACTTGTTGCATGATTCTAGTATCGTTAAATTTAATTTATCCAGCCCTGACCCGTCAGGAAGGTTAAAAAACAATCAACTTTTTGCTCTATTCATTCGTTTGTGCAATTCGTGGGCAACAGGTGCAATTAGCTGCCCAGTTTTCTCATCCGAACAGGAGCAGTCCTTCACAATAGTTTAGATGCAGTCAAGCGAAATCAGATGATCTTCGTAGGATTCAAAGAGTGCCGGCCTGTTTTCATCTCAGTTACTTGTCATCCAAACGGCAGCAATTTATCTTGCAGTTCGAATATTATTTTATTATTTGGAGAGTAACCGATTCGCTTTTTCTTTTGGGTCCCCGAGTTTTATTCTCTTTGCTGGTAGCGTGGAAATTACACCACGCTTAGGTAGCCGGATACGGCGAGACTTCGGTGGGGCCATCGAAAATTAGACTGGTCAGTGCTTAGACTAAGACGCTGAGATAAACTTAGTGAAAATCACTTAAACTATTCTACGGGACTTGTCAAGCATTTAGTTTTTTACCCGTTATAGGTCATTGCTTAATCGTTCAATCGCATATCATTCTATACCGCCTAACGGGGTCCGATACACCTGAAATTAGTAGAACTGAATAATTGACGGTAGTGGAATCTGTTCCACAACCAACGGACACGACAACTCAGATCGACCTTGATACCTTCAGATCGTTAAATGGAATGGAAAGCACACTAAATTGTAGAAATGGTCCAGAACGCATACTAACAAATACTTCTCATACTAATTGAACCTGAGCATGATACTTATTCGCTTCGACCAAGGCAAACAGGCTAGGTAATGTTTGCTGGGCTTAGGTGTAATTGTGCTACTTTATTCGACTTGAGTCCCATCTTCTGTCGGATAACGTCGAATTCCCTGAGATCAGCTTTGCCTGGCCGCTAACGCTAGTCCACTTGCCTGGTTGGTCACGTTTATGGCTTTGGTCTCGGGAGTCTCAGAGCATCGACTTTTCACCATACGAACACAAAGTGCTGCCAGAATAATCTTGGAGATTGCGATCTCTGAGTGTCTGTTGATCTGCTCCGCATGGGAGCAGCGAGACTACAACGTATCCCCTACTTGTCTTCAATTGATCACCCTAAGGTTTATTCGTCCTAGTATCAGCCAATCTTCCTTCCCTCTTTTCCTGCACACGCTATAGCTTTGACTCTGGCTCCAATCTTAGCCATAACTGCAACCAGACTTCATGCGCCGAATAGGATTATCGTTGACACTTTGACGATCACGCTGCATACAGTGTACTTCGGTAGTCATTGAAAGGACCTCTCTTGAGCAAAGCTAACTTGGGCTTTCAAATATTACAGGCACTGTACAAACTAGAATATGGAGTACGGTATAAACAAGGAAGCGTTTAGCTGTGCGTCAGGTGCTTCCGGTGTCAACACTTGACCTTGACATCACATTCTACGAAATGAATAAATATAGTCATTAAATAACTCATAAGAACTCATAGTATGGCATCACTCACAGCTGAGTTATGCAGTCCACGGAGTTCCACATACTGTTCAAATGCCCTCGTTCTTCCACTTTCCATTGAGGTTCGGGGTTGCTAAAAGTGAAGATAAATGAGGAATCCGAAGTTTCGACACTTTATTAACTAACCACCTGTTTCTGATCAACCTAAAGAAGCGCCAACGGTAAAGAAAAACGGCGTCATCATTTCGGTTCCTTTCGAAATAGATATCACCTACGAGTTACTGAATAAAAGATTTACCGTCGCTGTGAACCAAACATACCCAGCTGCAAGAGTCCATCTTCTTGATGAGACTGTTCCGTTTATCACTAGAAGCCTCAAACACAGACTCCCGGCTCTTTCCGAATCTTTTGTTGTATATCTTTTCCCCTGCGCCTGTGATGCCAGGTACCTCGGAGACACGACCAGGGGTCTGTCTAAGCGGATAGCGGAACACTGTCCCGCCTCTTTACGGCACGGTACAGCTAAGAATGCACATAGCTCCGCCCTTGAACACCTGATTAGTGCGGGACATCATGTTCGGACCGATGACGCTTTCAAAGTTCTCTACGCTATATCTAAACGCAACCCAAAAGGACTCAGGAAGCGCCTGTTGGCTACTTCGGAAGCAATGGCTATTACGCTGCTGCAACCGGAGTTATGCAAGCAGAGGACGCTTGTACAAGCGCTCATGCTGCCTTGGCCGGAACGATTGACGTCGTCCGTACCTACCTATGCCCAGGATTAACTGGGAGCTTTGCCACCAAACCAACCATTTCTTTTTTGTTAAGTTCGCCTTTTATTGTTTGGGTGTGAAAGCGCATGATGTTTACTACCTGATCGCATTGATTGATCTATCGATTGGCTCATTGACCTTCCGTTAAACTGTGACATAACCATTCATTACTGCAGCTTTAGATAGCTTATGGTGTTGTATCAACTTTTCTCATGATCTTAAATGATAAGAATGACGTAATCAGGTCCAAGGCAACCGAATTGCTTGTCTCAACTGTTTCTGGGCACAGAGCACGGGACACTTCTACCTTATCAGTAGCGCCTCACCGATTGCCAACAACCTCGGGTTCCTGTTGCGCAATAACACCTTGAATGAATCGATTGGGTTCACCTGGTGACGAGTCGTCATGAGGTGTTTGGTGATAGACGACGCAGGGTTCCGGTCAATTCTTTGGTCCGCTCCGCCTTGGTTAAACAGCAACTGCCTTAGCCACATTGGGAAGTGTTCCGCCATCCTTTGAGCTAGCCGCCGACCAGTGTTGCCTATGTAAGTGTCACCGCAACTGCAAGTGAACTGATAGATGATGTTAGAGGCCGAGCTGATTGGTAAGCTACTCGGCCGGCTCTGGAGAGGAATCCTTCGTGTAGTGTGGATAAGTCGTAGTTGTGCGGTAGAGTAGGTGCGCGTTAGAGCGGACCTGAGCTTGTGAGCAACTTCATTTGCCACGTGATCCCCCTTGAACGGTAAGAACAAATAAACATCCTTCTTCTCCGCTGTTTGTACCGTGAGTTTCTCCTTCGGGGGTCTGCTATGAATCTGAATGAATTTTTCCGGGTACCCATTGGCTAGCAAAGTCCGGTATAAAAACTCTTCTTCAGCCTTGAGCAATTCCGGACTGCAAATCCGCCTGGCTCTGTAGAAGAGAGTTTCTACGAGACCGCGCTTGTATGCGACTGGGGCAAAGTTAGAAAAATGCAGGTATTGTCCCCCCCCAGGTCGCTTTTCTGTACACAGTGCGCTGCAGTGTGCCATCGGTCCTTCTTTTGATGAGCACGTCCAGAAACGGCAGTCTGTTCTCTTTTTCCCTCTCCTGTGATACAGAAATGTTAGGATGAATTGAGTTCAGGAGGGCAGAAAGACGGTCAAAATGTTCCCCATTGGTGAAAACGAGAATATCATCTACATAACGCTTGTAAAGCTTGGCTTCACCAATGCAGGCAGCAGCTTTCCTTTCAATCATACCCAAAAAGATATCTGCCAGAACTGGTCCCAAAGGACTACCCATGGCGACGCCGTCAATCTGTTTGTAGGCCGTCCCTTCAAACTGGAAACGAACATTCTCAGTGCACAGTAATATCAAGTCTCGCAGGAACTCCAGAGGAAGGCCCACCGAGAGGTTCTGACTCAAAAGAAATCGGCATAGGTCGTCGACCGTTTCACGTAGGGGCACATTCGTGAAAAGTGATTCCACGTCTATGGAATACATGAGCTCCGCGTCGAGTGTAGTTTGTTCCAGCATATTCGCCAATTCAAAGGAGTCTTTCAAACAATGCGTGCTCAGGAGCTTGCGCACGGGTTCTAATAGCTTTGCCAACCACCGAGCTACTTTGTGGTAGGGTGAGTTATTCATACACATTATTGGACGTAGTGGAATTCCCGCCTTGTGCAACTTCGGCGCACCCCTCATCCTTGGTGTTTCCGTCCCTGTCGGTTTTAGCTGTCGATATTATGCCTCGGAGATATAACCATGAGGCAAAAGAATTTGTAGATGCCTTGCAACTTGTTTCTCCACCAATATATTGTTGTCAAGCGTCTTGTCAATACGAAACTTGCGCCTATCTCCGAGAATGGACTCCATTTTTGCGGTGTAATCAGCTTTGTCCATTATTACCACACCCGTGCCTTTATCCGGTTGCAGGAAAACTACGTCCTTCATTTTCTGCAGCTCCTTGATTGCAACATAGTGTTCGGACTTGAAGCAACACCTCTGACTAATAGGCGCATTCAGGAACTGGTGCGAGATATCCACTAATTTTGCCCGAAACCATCCTGCATCATCCGTTGATTTTGGCGAAAGGTCACTGAGTTGATCGTAAAGATATTCGAAATTAATCTGCATGTTGAGCCTCTCCATCTTCTTCGGTGGTATTCGATATTTTAATCCCAGCGAAAGCACTTCCAACTATTTCTCGCGTGAACCGAGCTGTTGACAGATTGTACACATGCTTCTGGCCCTCGGTAGGGAAAGGAATGTTGGCTGCTCTGACAATTGTACCTTGAAGGCTGCGCAGTGTCTTGGTCCTAGTACGCTGGAGAGTTTCAGCAGAAAACGCCTCAAATTTGAAACGGCAAACCAGAGACAATCCATTCAAAACAACCGCGAATCGCTTTTGTGTCTCCAGGAACTTATGCTCTCGTTCAATGCAAGCATCCATATGTGCGGACGCAATCCTGGCTAGATTCACACTGTTAGCGGGCAGCTTACTTTTCGACAGAGTTTTAACAAATCGAGATGGAAATCGACCTGACTGGATACATTCTTGATAAAATTTAACCCGTACGCGTTCCACCGTGATCTTGCAACGCAACGACAACAATCGATCCAATGACCTCATAACGTCAGCGGGGAGTCTTCTTTTAAGAAACTTGAAACATTGAGTCCCCTTCAACCACTTCATTAAGGCAATGGGTATCCGGAAAAATTCATTCAGATTCATAGCAGACCCCCGAAGGAGAAACTCACGGTACAAACAGCGGAGAAGAAGGATGTTTATTTGTTCTTACCGTTCAAGGGGGATCACGTGGCAAATGAAGTTGCTCACAAGCTCAGGTCCGCTCTAACGCGCACCTACTCTACCGCACAACTACGACTTATCCACACTACACGAAGGATTCCTCTCCAGAGCCGGCCGAGTAGCTTACCAATCAGCTCGGCCTCTAACATCATCTATCAGTTCACTTGCAGTTGCGGTGACACTTACATAGGCAACACTGGTCGGCGGCTAGCTCAAAGGATGGCGGAACACTTCCCAATGTGGCTAAGGCAGTTGCTGTTTAACCAAGGCGGAGCGGACCAAAGAATTGACCGGAACCCTGCGTCGTCTATCACCAAACACCTCATGACGACTCGTCACCAGGTGAACCCAATCGATTCATTCAAGGTGTTATTGCGCAACAGGAACCCGAGGTTGTTGGCAATCGGTGAGGCGCTACTGATAAGGTAGAAGTGTCCCGTGCTCTGTGCCCAGAAACAGTTGAGACAAGCAATTCGGTTGCCTTGGACCTGATTACGTCATTCTTATCATTTTTATCTGCTTATCTTTGTTAATAATCGTAAATGCCTGAGGAGAATTATCGAAAAGAGATCTTTCACTTTTTATGACATGTGCCCTTTGTTGTGCTATCGTTGCCGCTTGGTATGCAGTGGCAACTCTCCATTCTGTGTGAGGTTCTTTATAGAGTACCTTATCTTCAACTCAATATTCCCTCAAGTCACCCAAGCCTAACGAATACTTTCGTTAGCTACACTGCACGCACATGATGACTGGCGAAACCGATCATTTTCGACAGAGCTTTTGGATGCATAAGATAGTTACCCAAACATAAGGAAAGTAGGCAACAACCTCAGGATCCGTAGATCAAGTATAAGATCTCAGCCGAGTATGGAGAAACCCGTTGCGAAAATGCTTTGCTGTGTGTATGTGCGTTCGCTTGTGTGTGTGTGCGCATGTGTGCGTGTGGGCTCGAAAAAAATTCACGGTTGTTCTGTGGGAAGGTTGATGTAGGTTTATCGGCTTGACACGGAGGCACAACTTTAATGTCCTCTGTTTAATGTCATCAATGTATTAACGATGCCTCAAGACCACGGGCGGCTCCTTACGAAGTCAGGATTGTTTAGGTTCAGTTAGACCGAGACCAACAGGCGCGAACCGCAATAGAAACATGAAGATCAATGAGCACTAACGATTAAGTTTTGTAGACTGATGATGTTCTCCGACGACCTGCTCAGAAGGAGAAAATTTGTTCCTTTTGACACCTAGAGCGTTTGTTATAGTCGTCAATCTCGGAAATGGCGATCTAAACTGAAGTGTGCTTAAGTACTGCTACTTAATCTGAAGGCACTAATGAGTAGTGGGGATTTCGGTATAATTGTAGAGATAGTTCGTCTCAGTCCCCTTAGTTAACAGGCTTCGGCAGGACTGGAAAAGTGCCAGACAGCTAGTTCCATTTTCCGAGTTGCGTCAGGGGTGCGTCTTCCTAATACCCCCGCCGGGTTCCGACCCCATTACCTCCGGATGCCAACAGCTTGTGCAACTATGCGTACCTGCATACCTGAGTTGACAATCATATAGTCCGGTTCATAGTAACTGGCGCGGCAGTTCAGAATAAGCGGACCATATCGTAGTCAACTATCAGTCATGCAAGTGCGCAGCTGTCACCCATGGCTTAGTAGCACAAGCTGCTGGCATTCGGAAGTCGTGGGGTCGGAACCCGGCGGGGTACGAGGAATCCGCACCATTGAGGAGCTCCAGAAGGTCAAACCAGCTGTCTGGTGCCTTTCCAGTGGTTCCGAAGCCTGCTGGCTGGTAGGGGACTGCAAGGAACCACCACTGCAAACCGAACTTAGCCAGCCCTAAAGCTCAATGAAAGTTAGTCAGGTTTTGGAGTGTGGTTAACTAGTACTGCGAAGATCATTTCCGAACTGTCCACACACAACCTTAAAAGGTCTGCATCAATCCACGCACGTATCCTATATCTTATCTCTATGAAACCGCGATCACGAGCAACGTGAGGTAGACTTTGGTTGCTAATCAGCTGATTGTCTGCCAGGGTCTCATTGGTTAGCAGTTAGAGGTAGCAGACTACTGAGTAGAATAAGTGCCGCCCTTACTGTAAGTAACACTTTAACAACCTGGTGTTCTGTGTCAGTTTACCGCAAATTACACACCAGTCGATGACCAGCCAGAGCTACCCATGGTTTGGGGTTCTAAAACACAAGACTCGTAGGAGGAAAGCGATGGATTCGAACCAAGCATGATTCGTGTAGAGACATCTGTTATCGTGTCTGAAAGGAATCAAACGGGTTCACCTTGTTTCGGATGTCTTTCAGCTATCTGATTAAATCAAGCAGTAGGTACTTTTCACAGAAACATGGAAAGCTGTTTACTACAGGCGAGTCTTAGGTAAAGAGGAGCATCCCTTCTACCTTACTTCATATGGGGAAGATGTCGCAGCTAGTCTCTCATCCTCCATCTAGTGATTGATGAGTATGACCGGTTTCGGCAGCACTGATAACTTACATTTCAGTGTAACCTTAATAAATCACCGAAGTACGCGACACGCTAAAACCAGGTACCATGCTGATGAATTGTTAGTTCCACTCATCTGCGGTCACGCATCATTACTCGCTCGATTTAGAAATGGCAGACAAATTTTACAGGGTCAGCAATGTGCTATGACCGTCCAAAGGTGATGTCAGGTGTGTAGAAATGAAGACACGGCATTTAAGTAACACACTGTAGTTATTTATCTGACCACTTTTACTAAGTCAGGGAGGTCAACATCATTTGTTCTATTTTGCAACTTTGGAGACTGATCTCCAACATTAACTGGGACCATACTTGATTGGGTCTAGTAAGAAGTGAATAGAATGAGAATAAGACCTGTCGAAACTTGAGAATCCTCCCGTCAAATGGCACCTTGGATTACAGCGAATGAAGCGGTTTCAACATCGCAACAGTTCAGTGTCATATTTAATATTGCATTCCTGAGTTCCACTGTGGATAGGGGTTGCCATGATCCGATGTCCTAGTGGTAGCCCTGAATAAGCAGAGTAACCTAGTGGTTGAAAATGGTGGCAGATGTACTGTATGCTAAAAGCACCAAATAGGTGATGACCTATTGCTCACAGTATCCGCGTACTCCAAGTTAAGGCAGAGGGTAGTCTGCATTTTATACATGATACAGCCTTTAGGTCACAGATTTCAAGTTTGACCAGCCATGTTTCTGGAGACTTCTAACCGGCAATAATCCGCCCTGTGGAATAGCCAATCAAAGGAAACCTCTGGCCCATCAACTGAACTCGCCTAAACGAGTATCAGTTCCTTCTTATCACTACCGTATTGTTGCGCTTATCTCTTAAGGAAGAGTTTGCCACTGAATGTTCGCAATAACAGTTCAGTCCGAGATAATTATTCCTCTAGCGTAAATATGCTCACTGATGGCCCACAGTAACTGGAATTAAGCTAAATTGGTTCATGTCATGTGAAAACTCAGGCAGTTTGTGACAATACACCTAGTTCGCGTAACTTACATAGTCACAGCGTGAGTTAGCTTCGCCTGTCTGCAGCTGTTCATTCGTAGCCAGCATTGACCCGTCGTTTCGTTGATTTGGTAACGCTATCTCGTGCGGTTGATGGTCACCGCTGTGGCAAGAACCGTGAAGGTTTAAAAACTGCGGCTCCTAAATAAAGCGAAGAAATTTCATGAAACTGTGTTCCACACGGCGTGTATGCATCAACCAGGCTAATGCTACTCTAAATGCGTATTTTAGCTTATAGATTGTGATGCAGTGACACTACATCCGTAAGCAGCACAAGCAGTGGCATGCCACTCGGCATATGGGTGAGACTCATTCCACCCAAGATGGTCATATGCAAGAAAGGTGTTACAGTGATACAGAGCATTTCAAGCTTCCTGTGAATGGTGCTGCGGTCATTAGGTTTCTTCGTAGATGAACAAAACAATTTAATAGCTAAAACTTAAGCATGCACATGATCCAATCCCTTCTAATCCATACTGTGTTCAGGATGCACACATAGATCCTCAGGTGCACTTCCTAAAGTGCTCTTATAAACTTCACGTTCAACATTATTGCAACTTAACTGAAAACTTTTTGGTATTTATCGTAAGCATCTAAAGGAATGTCACAAGTCTAACGTGAAGGAACCTATTTCAAAAATGCGTCCAAGTAGTCTTTAGCTATTTTACCTGACCGGAGACCAGCAACGCTATCCGGCGGAAATAGTGACCTGGGAAGTTGGGTGCAAATCCTATAACCACCCTAACACGCTGTCCCTTGTCCACTACTCCATTCACTGCGCCGTCCAAAATGGGAAATGCGGTGGAACAGGTTTGCGTTTTTGCAGTTTTACAGTAGACTGGACCACAAATGATTTCATAGGTCACAGGAAGCTCGCATTGGTTCACAACGTGAAATGACTTCTGTGTGACGCGGCCGGAGGCTGTAGCATCGAAGACTAATTCTAATGTGGATAATCTGACATTGGCATCTAAAAGATAAGCCGAAAACAGAACCTTATCTATGGTTAGATGTAAATTGAGGCAGGAAGAACACAAATACTCATGTATGACAACGCATGATCCGTAGAACTGCCCGCAGTTATTATCAAGATAATAAATATTTCCAAAATTGCTTGATGGCGTGATCGATAAGTTTCTGAGTTCTTGCATCCCATCTCCTTCATCGGAGGTTCCAATCACAGATTATGAAAATTAAACGGTACTTAAACAGTCAGTGTACTCGCGACTGTGGAGTAACCACCGAGCACAACTGACGAATCCATAATAAAAAAATGAAAATCGGCAGCCCAGTTTGTTCAAATGGGGGAAGCCTTTCACCGAGGCTTCCCTACGTAACCCTCCAATACTACACCCTACTTAACAAGGCCCTGATGTTGTTACCTCACTTGATGAGTAAACGTTTGCAACAAAATTGCCGTGCTCAGCGACAGGTTCAGCCGCCACGTAAATTCAAACTAATAAATTGTATCGCAAATAAAGACACCGTATACTCAGTTTCGATCATGCATCAAGACTGTGTGACAAAATGTGATCTGTGGAAGAAGAATCTGTTCAAATTGACCGAATTGGAGAAGGCATTTTATGAGCCACATTATAACATGATGACACGTAACCCTTTGTATTCATAAAATTCTGAGTCTGAGCAGAGTGCTTGTCTCACACATTCTAGACCTCGATCATTGTGAGCCTATGCCATTCGCCACGTGCACTTGGGGATAACGGACTCGGAAATCCACTAAGTAGTTATCATGTTCTTCATTTAACTGTTGCAGATAATCAAACTTATGGCTGATATTTTCTACTGAGAAATATAACGACTCAGAAGTAGTGCTGGAACAACTGCATTTGTCGCCAGGGACGGTGGCAAAATTTCTCCTCCCCCCTTTGCAGTTGTAAATCCGTAAACCCGCAAAATCAGCTCAGGGTAAAGTGCACACTGGTTTTCCGTGAAATGGCTAATCATTTGGAACACTGAGGTGAGTGTGATAAACGCGGCCACAATTCGACAAGTATGGGGATCGCTGGGAAGAACGTTCGCACAGATGTGGCGGATGACACAAATGTGTTTTTGGTCATACTGAGTAACGTTAAAATACTCAACTCCCAGCTTTTCTGGAAATTTCACTGTGTATATTTTGCATCGCATAACCATCGGTACTAAAAATGCCGTGCCGTCACAAGCCGCCCCCGGTTCCCTCTGTGGTACGCCTCTGCTCACAAGTAACATTTGGGTGACCAAAATGTTGGGTATTTAGGAGCGTTTAAACTAATTCACATTTTCGCTCAATGGTTCCCATGAAAGAAGTTCGCCGGTATTCGCTTGTGTCCCGTTTTCAAGCAGAGAACCGTAATTCGGTACAATGCCTGGAGTTAGACAATTTGCCCTTTTTGCAGTCGCATAAGCTGATGGACTGCTGAGCCAATAAAAGGGGTGTTTGCGACATCTCCGCTCATCTGTCAGTTGCTACCGCATACACTACTGCCATCTCTTTATGAAAGATGGGATAGACGTACTCCTGTTTTCCCTATCTGAATGGAGTATAGTGAACATCGATAATGATTCTCTTTGCTGACTGAACGATATAAAGTGTCAGTTTGCTGGTGAGTAGTTTTATACTAAGCACATGTCTATTTGCTTTTATTCCTGGAAGAGTAAGTTCATAAACTGAATAGAGTAAATTATGTTGCCCATTGACAATCTCTTACTTTCGAGTACATTATTTATGAGTGATAATACTGCATTAACTGGACATACCCATGGATCGACCGGAGCATTTGACCAAAATTTCACCGAAGTTGTTGCATGTTTTTAGTTTGAAGAATCCAACATGTTTCTCTCCGGAGACAGTTGGTTGATAGAAAAACTGAAGCCAAATGTTAGCAGGGTAGAACGGACACGTCATGTTAGAGTATAAAGCACTTTACCAATTGACTCATTCGGATTATCACTGAACTCTGATTATTTGAAGCATCATCAAATGGTTGCCATTCAGACAATGCTAAAGTTCACAAACTGAAGTTGGTACTTAGTTATTACAGTAGACTCTGATTCCATGGAGCTTAGAGTGGCACTTTTCGCTGCTGCTGTTGAGCCATTGCTTTGTCACCGAAATGCTTTCATACTAATCCCCTGGTTGGAGTGCGATATTGTGCTCATATTCTGGATAAGACATAACCACACGGGTAGAATGGTACATTAAACTGTCCCTCCTCAATTTATGTAAGCGCCATGACAAAGCCCTCGGTTGATTGCTTAAGAATTTTCGCAATCAAATGTGAGTTGTTTGGGAGTATAGTAATACGAAGCCAAATAGGAAATGTGCAAGTAGGATCAGATTCAGAGTACACAGAGAGTCCACGCCAAGGCACCTAACACCTTGTAATTGGCATGAAGTTACATAACCTTCTGGGCTATCCTGTACACTATGTATATATATACATATATATACATATATAAATAAAATATATATATATATCAGACGTATGATTCTCCTGATGCAAAAAGCTGTATCTGTAGCGGAACAGATCAGCTTGTACAGAAGTATCCACGCTCTTGAATGAGTGATATGCATAGGTGGAATATTGGGGTATAGGGTGAATGGTAGAGACCAAAGCCTAGTTTTAAAAACATTGGTGTTTAGACGTTTCCGGACCCCACT
>OX104063.1:70568395-70616876 GCA_944474145.2 Dicrocoelium dendriticum
TAACTTTACAAGAGCCATGGAGCCTCGTCGCACAAAGGCGACTATTGATCGGAATCCAAGCAATCAAAGCAGCCTCGGCTCTAGGACTGAGGGCGATTCGAACACCAGCTTGACCAGAGGCGGCAGACTCAGCGTCAACAGAGAGGCTGAAATGGAAGCGGGTGCGTGGGTGGAGCGGTGACACCAGCTGATAGACCGAGTTAGAGTCCAGGAGTCGTGTTTCCTTCAGGCAGCAGAAATCAATTCCAAGGGTCGCTAGTGTGCGTGCAATCCCAGCTCGCTGACCCGATCTGCATTAATGTGCGTACGTTGAAGGTTGCAAATTTGAACTGTGTTCCGGGTTGCAGGAGCGAAGATGGGAGACTTTGGGGCTGGCAGCTCTCTGTTGAGCACTGTGTGATTGAGTTGGCAGATGTCACGGAAACAGGTTCATCGGCGTAGGTAGAGTTGATTGCCATAGAGGAATCAGGGAAGAATGGGTGTGAATGGTATAAGCAAAAGGTAAGTAAAGTGGTGGCGTGTGATGTGTAGTTGGCCTAGTAACATGAGTGAATAGCATCGTGTCAGCAAGAGCGCGTCTGAATGGTTTTGGTTGTAAGTCCATGGTTCGTCAGTTGGCGAGATACTAGCCGGTTGCCAAGGCCGAAGTAGAGGGTATCTTAGGGGGCCCCACCCTAGCTTTTGATCAAGGATCTAACCTACAAAGCAGAAGGGCGATATGAGGGTATCGCAACCTGTTGGGAGCCGGTGAACAAACAAGCGGTTCATACGCCTTTAGGACCACGTAGGACCATGGGCACAACACACCCTTGAATTACAATGCCACTCAGAGTGAGGCAAGGAGCAGTGACTTTATTTAGTGTCGAGTCACATCCGCCATGTCACAGTGTTGTTGAACGGACATATGTGACTTTTTATAGGGAGAACGCTTGCCAGGCGAAAACGCACCACGTCCTGGAACACTGCCGCCGAACCATTCGCTGGAGCATGATAATCCCGAACCACCCAGCTGGCACCACGAGGTTGTTCAGCAAACCAGCCAGTCTTAAAGTAGCAGAAGTGCGGCTGGAATTATTATTTCGGTGTGGGCATTTTCGGATATCAGCTTCCATTCAAAGGAAACGCACTTCGGACATGAGGTTTTGTCAACAGTTGTGTGGTTGGGGTTATCCGAATTTAGCTTGGTGCTTTTGAATTGAATTCGACGGCGCCATACCTAACCCATCTACCGACTTAATGGTGCAGCTTATTGGATATGGTAGCATGATTGCCTAGGATTCTCACTTACTTTTACAGGTTTACGGTCAGTGTTCGGCTCGGATGAGATCCACCTTTCTCTTGCTGGTTTACATAAGGATATATGCCTTCTGCCTAATGTGTTCGTCTCATGAAACGGAGCTCAGTCGGCATCCTGTTTCGCAGTGTTCTCCAAGTTTCCAATACCTTCAGCGCTATTTGCCTGGTTCAAAAACCCTGTCCTCAAGGTATTGAGGTTAAACACTGCAGTTTGTCGATCTGTGTAGTTTTGGGATGGAAGCAGGTAGAACCTCGTTAAAAGGAGAGTTTTCACTACGACAACACCGCATCCGATGCTCATGAGCCTCCAGTTCACACCTACCACGGTTATGTGACTCAAGGTCAATGTGAGAAAATGCGCTCCTAGCTACGTTATGCGCACTGATGTTGAGGGTGATCCGAGTTCACATAGTGGCCGGCCAAACATGAACCCCGCGGGTGACTTCCCTTTCGACTCAGTCGGTGTCGTGGTATATGAGAACAGGAGACGATACAACTTAGATTTTCAGAGTTCCATGAGTCTGCAACAAGGTACCTAGCTTAACAGTCTGGATTGCACGTTCTGCTCTCCAATTCGATGCGGGATGGTATGGTGCAGACTTGCTGTGATGTATTCCGTTGTTACACAAGAACTGTTGAAACTCCTCACTGGTAAATGGTGCCCGTTGTCGGTGCAAACCGTCTCGGGAATACCCAAATTCGGCGCTTGTGGAGCGCACTTTCGTAACAGTTGATGAGGAAGTTGCATATGGAACTAAACTTTCTTCTAACCATTTAGAATGGGCATCAACCAAAAGCAGACACATCAGTTTATTGATCGATACAAAATAGTCCGCATGTACTCGCTGCCAAAGCATCTCCGACCAACGCCATGGACGTATCCGTCCGTGATTTTTCTTCGATGTTTCTGACATTGTTCGCAGTTGTTAGCTGCCGCTTTATATCCAAGTCAATGTTCAGGCACCAACAGAAACTACGTGCTATTTCCTTCATCATGTCCGCGCATCTGTGTGCGTCACGTAACACTTCCAGAAACATGGGCTGTAGTTCGTTCGGTGGAACTATGTGAAAGCCTCGAAATATACAGCCGTCATAGAGACTCAAATCATTACTCCGACATGCGAATGGTTTCAGTTCGTCTGACATGCTTGTAGGCCATCCGGTCACCAAGTACCGTTTCACCATCGACAATACAGGGTCTCGGTCTGTCAGACACCGCTCGACCAAACTCCTTATGTGTGTTTTTTCAAGAGTATGCATCAGATTGATAAAATCCATGGATTTACTGTTCGTTTTATACCATGCTGCTGCAGTAGGCGACTAGTACATCGGCAATGGTAGTACTACTTCCGTTTATATACTGGAGTTCGTAGTGATATGAGTTCAAAAGTAATGCTCAACTTTGCATTCGGTACGGAGACACCTGTTGGATTCCCTTCTCTGCAAACACAGAGGCGAAAGAAGTGGTTTATAGCCAGGGTGGTTATCGAACGATCTTCTCCAGACATACTGGTATAAATGCTTGACTCCGAAAATAATCGATGGGGTCTATCTGTCCAGTTGGAAGTAATTCGTTTCGGCGGTTTGCAGTATGCGAGAAGCAAAAGCGATGAGACGAAGATAACCGTCATCCCTTTGTTATCAAATGATTACGCCTACTCCTCGTGGGGAAGCATCACACTGCAAAACTATAGACCGGCTCGGACCAAAATGTACGAGATAGGTGGAGGCACTTAGGGCTCTTTTCGCTTCTATGAAGGCTCTTCTTTGATTCGGAGCCAAAGTCCAGAAGTTCCCGTTGTGCAACTGTTCGTATAAAGGTACAAATACTGTTGAGGCATTAGGTAAGATGCGACGATGGTGAAAAACACCCCCAAGCTAGAATGGAGTTCGGCGTCATTCTTGCCTTTAGGTGCTAGAAGTGTGGAATACTTTTGTCTTCTAACACGTGTAATCAGTTGTTATCGAGACGGTAACCCAGGCAAAAGAACGGAATCTCAGAAAATCTTGCTCTTGGACTTCGTCAATTTGAGTTCATTCAGTTGCAGATGTTCGAACACAGGGTATATCTTTTATAACTTTCAAGCATATGCACTTCCTGTAATCCGAATGTCGTCAAGAATAGCGCAAGGGAAAAAATATCTTTGATTAGGTCGTCAATGATCCTTTGGAATATCGCCGGGGCAAAACTGATTCCGAAGGGCAGAATTTTTGCCGGAATGAACCCAAGTGGGTACTTATCGTAGTGCATGAGCGAGGGGTCTTCCCAAAATCAACTTTTTAGTACACACGACTTTGGTCGATCTGTGTGAGCTATTATTCGCCTGCCAGCGTAGCATGCAGATCCTCTATCCAAGATAAGGATTTTTATCCAGAAATAAATAACGAGCAACATTTAATTTATAGTCAGCGCAAATACGTACAGAATCATCCGACTTTAGGACTGGAACTATTGGTGCTCCCCACTCACTGTACTGAACTGGCTCGATTATTCCTGCTGATTACAATCTCTATCTCGTCTTCCACATTGAGCTCATGGAATAACGTAGAGTACTTGCCCTTAAATGGCAGGGTTGAGATTCCGGCCGTAATTTGACACTAGTTTGATATCTCTCCAACGTTCTCAGCTTATCATCAAGAAGGTCAAAATATGTGTTGAGCACATCCTCCATGCGCCGGTTAATGGACATGAACTTCACTGCCTGTAGCGTAGCAGAAAGGCAGTTAATCCAGTCGCGCTCTACTAAGTTGACAATCATTCGCCACACCATATGCTTGTAAGGTCGGTTTCTCCCTATGCTTATTAACGTAAACAGTACGTTTTCCCACGACTGGTATCGGGTGCCCTGTATAATTCCGCAAGGTTGTATCACAGGGGATAACTTAGCTAATCTTTTAACTAATGCAGCGCTGATTATGGTAACTGAGGCACCGGTAGCAACTTCTATTTTAATCAACTGACCTATTTCCAACTGCACAATGTAGGGTGGATGAATGCACGATGTTCGACGTAGCGTTCCAAATCGTGTTTAGCTGGTCATCTTCGACTGAAGACTGGACGATCTTCACGAGCTTCTTTCGAGATCGTGATGTCGCAGTTGTGCCAACTTTAGATCGGTAAACTCTGGCCAAGTGCCCTAATTTTCCACAGTCGCGGCAGCTACTCTGTTTATGACGATAACTGTCGGCTGATAACTGCTTATTTTCACATCCGTACCAGGAAAAAGGCAAATGGAGCTGTCCCGGTAAAACAATTTTCTGGTCGATTGTTTGGGTGGAATCTGTATGAGATTGCGGGGAAAAGGTTGCTAACTCTTTATGGACATTCTCTAGCTTCTCTAGTCTTCTCCTAGCTCATTGTCGCTTCATCTTCAGACAACAGCCCTTCAGGGGTATGTTCGTTGCGGATAGCGAATATCAAGTCCTGTAAAGTCATCGCCACTTCGAAGATTGTTAATGGGATTTCACTATACCAACACTGTGGCAAGGCTTGCTGAATCTTCGCAAGAAAAGCAGTGACACTTGTTTCAGGGTATTGACGCTAGTTTGAGAAAGAATACTGCGCATTATGTGTTTAGTCGTGAACCTCATAACTCCTTGAGAACTTCTAACACGCTGTTGAATATCGCCATTTCTCACCGACATAGATAGCAACAGAAGTTCTTTAGCATTCATACTTCAGAAATTGTCGCATTAATTTATTGTTGCGGCTCTCTGAGGGTCTTGGTTTGTTTGCAAGACGGGTAGCAGCTCTTTAATTAATCCAAATAAGTGCGATTTTAGCAGTTCCAGGTAATCCATGTTGATTGCTCAGTAGGAATAATCCAATGCAGGGACTACATCGCGGTACCTTAACCTCGTCGCCAGAATGTTAAGTATGGCTATTAGCCGAAAGACGGGACAGAACGCGCAGGCGTAATGTGAAACGGTTTGCTGAAATCTTCCCATGTTACACCGGCTAGAAATGCCAAACTGAAGACAAGCCAAAGTCATTGTCAACCAACCATGTGAGCGCCTTACTTCGCGATAAATATTTAGGTGCATACGTAACAGCATGCATCAAACAACATAGAAAAGATGGATAAATTCAAGCCGTTAAATTCTCACCGCAGAAATACTTGCCAGTTAGCTCTAATAAATTGGAAGCAGTATGAAACAGGATGGGATTTCATAAGTTCAGCATATTTTGAGTACAAAGCGACTTTCCTAATATTTTGTATTGTTGCAGCATTTCGTTGTAGACGAAAAAGCTTGTTCCGAAAAAGGAATGACATAGCTTTTAATGGAAAGTAGAATAAAGTTTGGAAGAAAAAAGTCAGCTCAGTGGATAATAACGTCAAAGATCATCCGGTCAGTTGGCCATTGCAATGTAACCAAGCGCATGGAATGTTTCACATAGATCAACTTCATCGGTTGTTCACATATTGTAGGGCGGCGGAAGCCAGTGACTACTCGTGAACAGGAACGACAACCAAAACGGGATTGTAGAGAATTAACAACGGGCGCAGTGGATTAGAAGAGACAAGGCTCTGCGAGCGTTGTGGATTGAGTCGACAGTGGATCAAGGGCGGCATCTGGTAACGAGCCTATGCCCAGAACAATGGAAGAGGTATTTGTTGAGAACGTAAGGAATCAGACAAGTACGCTGCTAGCGAAGCCCACAGAAGTGAACGCGGGTCGAGTGATGCAGCCACTGGAGTGCAAGTCGCGAGCTTTTGAACGACTCTTGACCGACCAGCATCGGATGTAGCGAAGCTGAGACACCGGATTTAAAGAGGGAGGGGTTGTCTCGAAGCCCAGCGTCGTAGGCATCTGGAATGGCTCGTCACACAAATGCTCATCCGCGTTGCATCGTGGGAAGGAAACACGGTCCAAATCTTTAAGGGTTTGGAAGTTGTCAGTGGCGCGTTCTTGGGACAATAGACGTTCTGCCCCCTCCCCGGGTCGTTTCAGCCACACTATGAGGCATTCCTGATCCTGCTGCTGCTGATTCACCAACAAGGCATCAGAAGTGAGGTCAACGCAGATATCGGCGAAAGAAAGATTAGTTGATATGCCTAATCTTTTGATATCTGTGCCTACCAGGACTACAAGTCTCGATAATAGGCCTGAGTCATGCAGTAACTATTGAAAATTTGTTAAATTGTCACATAAGTGGTTGAGTGAGACAGCCCATATTACTGAAAATTGTCTTGAACTTTACTGTATTGAACCTAAACTAACTAAAGCCGAAGTTTTCCCAGCATTTTGACGGTGGTGTTGAAATTCCTGGCTACAACAGGTAGTAAAAATTATCAGATTTCAGAAACCTGGGAAGTCAAATCTTACAGCAACAGTACGTACTGCATTAAACTTCATGAGCGAGGAACGTACGGTCATCAGCAACAAAGGTGATAAAGGTAAGACCTTAGTGATACTGAACATTTCGAATTCTGCAGTAAAAATGGAACAGCGTTTAGCAACAGGGCCCTACAAATTAAGTAAGAAAGAAACTGTACCGTCCACAATGAATAGGAGTAAAACAGCGGTGGGAAACTACCTAGAGTAGGGTATACCCGAAAGTAACCATTCCGCCCATGATATATGGGATATCGAAGATACGTAGACCCGACATTTACGTTCTGTACTTTGTAGATGGCATCGGTTCTCAGACACATGAACTAGTCAGATATTTGGCAGGTTTGTTGCAACCTCTAACAGGGTGAACAAATACGTTCGTACAGAGATCTTATGAGTCCTCGCGAAAGGTAGCATGTCTGGTCATCGCGTCAGACGGCATAATGGTTCGTTTCGCTGTTAGCTACCCAATCACTCGCGAGCCCAAAAATGACGCACTGGGGGAGCACAGCGCTGTCTGGCTGAGGACAATAACCTAGGGAAGCGAACGAAGGTTACGATAGAGTAGATAATAGAAGGAATACAATAACGCCTTAGTTTGTTATATTTCACGTTCAAATCGAAACTGTACGCTCAAGAACAGCAACTTGCTAAGGGGTCATCAATATCTCCTGTGCTGTCAAATCTGTACAAAGAAGACATAGAGAGAATTGCGATGACAAATTCCAGTAGTTCGTCGCAGATTTGGTGGCACCACCTAAATGATGCATTTGTGGTCATAAGGTAGGATATGAAGGAGGAGATTATAAACCATTCGTACTCCATTAATGAGAACCTAAACTTGACTATGGAACTAGAATCTTGCAGTGGCGTGCTGCCATTTTTTCTAAGCAACGGAGTACGGGTACAGACGACGCTATATCGCAAACCGACAGATATGGACGGAGTACTCCTTTACAGTTCGGGTCATCCAAAGCAACTCTATGCTGCTATCACATCCTCTGTGTTTCACTTAGCTCAGACTGCTTACCTAGGAAGAGGACAGGAAAGCTGTTCGTAAGGAGACGGTGGGTAATTCAGTAATTAACGAATATCCGAAGCGATTATTGTAACGCCAGTTGCAGAGACCTCTAAATCCACTTTTACGACACATAACTGAATGTATTGGGACGGTAGGTATCCCTTATAAAACGGAATCTCTGAAGCAATCAGGCAAGTATTAACAAGGTAAAAATTGCAATGGTTTTTTAATGGGGTCAAAGGCTCTGTTCGGTATTGGTTCGTTTGAAGGATCCGCTTCCAATAAATAGGACGACCAACTGCATTTATGGAATCAGTTGCAAAGACTGTGAACACGTGTGCATTGCGGAAATAACGAGGGGACGACGCACGAAGATAGGAGAACACAGGAGGCACGTTTAGCCTCCACGGAAAAACGAGACCGAATACAGACTAACAACTCTGTGAACAGAAAGGAAAGAGTAAGGTTATCGAACGGGTAGTTGACTATCTTAACCACACCAGTCAGAAAAGGTGTCGGCGGAGGAACTCCGGTCGAAGTGTAATCCAGACGCAGCAGGATCAGGAATGCTCATATGTGAAGGACTGGTGACGTAGATCACTGGAGAACGCTCGATGCATTTGTTACAGTACAATGGCCACTTAACCTATTGATATGTGACGCTATTAGCCACCGATTTGTGTTTTTTCTTGCAATCTTCACCCTAGTTACCATTCAAACCTAAGCCATTCACCTGGTCTGAAGTAGCTTGTGTGCCAAGAGCAAAATTTTGCTACAATAGAAAGTTAAAAACCGATTTGTTCTCACAACCTACTGAACTCATGCCAGTTGCTTTCATTTGAAACGTACTCAGACTGTCTGGAACCAAGATTGTCCTATAAGGTCACACTGAACCTTCTTTCTTGAGGAATGGTCTTCAGTTTGTTCATTCCAAGGATTGGATGTAAGCAGGTTGGCGACGATTGTAATCAGCTCAATGCTTGTCTACTTTGAATGATATTAGTTTCAGCAACGACCAATGCGAGGCATCATAAAGAAAGTCGTAAGACGACCGAACGGTGGTCAGAAAGATTACGACCTACTTCAGTGAGATATAGACGTTGCTTACGAATGGTCCAATAAGATTCTACCACATTTTGAGGAAGTGAAACAGGAATTATTCTATGTTAATAGCTAAGTTGCATATATGTGGCCGGAGAGTGCATTTTGCGACTTATCATCTAAGGACATGAATTAGGGCATCACTAGTATTACATCGGCACTTGGAGGCAATGGGTGACGATCTGGCAAACCAGGAGCCAGCCACTGGTCAGTTGCAGATGATGTGCCGCCGATTGATCATTTTATCTTTCTGAAGATGCACAGCTTACCCTTGCGAGCCATTAGGGAATACACCATTCAGCCCTGGTCAATATCGCAGAGAAGCTTTAGAAAATTCTTGCATTGTGTGGGCAGAGACGTTCTTGGTTGCCCAGGTCGAGGAGAAGACCGTTGATAGCCGTGTAGTTCATACGCCTTATTTGTTTTCGGTAACAGTCCCCAGAGAAGCCGGTGGCAAACAGCGTTGTTCATCCACCGTTTGTGTTTTTGTTAGACATGTGTTACGGCACTGCCAACTGTATATTGATCAAGTATTGAATCATTTATAATATAATATCGCAAATACAGGCACTCAGCACCCCTAAGAACTGGCTTGTCTCATCTCTCAGGTCAAATTAGGGTGAATACCCCAAGGATGTACAGCGAACAGTATCGGTGCACATGACGTAAATTTACGTTGGCCTACCAACGTAGTCACGTTTAAGACCCCAACCGAAAACTTGGGCACAATACTAAACTGAGGAGCACCAGCTGCAGTTTATGGTAAAACAACCCGGTGGAATGTGGACGCAATATCATACGTTACCAGCTATGGCATCTACTTATCAGTACTTACAAAACGGGTTGGCAATGCATTAGATCAGTATTTACTTTACGTAGCATAACTCATGCCTATGGGGAGATAAGGCAAAGCATAAAAACACAGTCTCACAATGGTCCCTATAAAACTGAGGCTGATAGATTTTCCCATCTGTTTGTTTAAATCTGGTCTTTGTCACACCGATGCACCATCTACTTCTTTAGTGCGGTTCATTTTTGAGTATGAGATTGTCACCCCAGGAGGCTTGTTTAGGTTTGGTTTTTATACCAGTACTAACCCATCTTTCCACTGAAATACTACTACTACTACTACTACTACTTACTACTACTACTACTACTACTACTACTGCTACTACTACTACTACTACTACTACTGCAATACGTTTTGTTTTCTTGTTAGCACGTCGGGCTAGATCGAATGTGGTACACCGCAGACGCGGTTGATAAGAAAAGTCTTAAGTAATCCATAAAGCAAGCGACAGCAAGAGAACGATATTGGTGGGCTATTGGATCAGATGGTTCTTTCCGGTGTCGTAGTTAAGAGTGATCGCACCCATTACTTCCTACCCGATTGTTTGACTTTCATGAAAGTGGAAAGCAGGTCTAGCTCATAACTACTGCAGCATAGCTTCAAACAGACGTTGTTGAGTCCCGCCACACATAACCTTGAAAGGTTCTGAAATTTGTACGTTCCTTGACTGCAGGAAATAGGAACCCTGTGACATTTTTCAGGATATTCTAGCTTATTTGCACTTTGGTGTCTGATGGTTGTTTACCGTGCAGCATGACGTGGTAAGTCAATAAACAAGTTAGCTTCTTCCTGACACTTTTTTATCATTCTACGATCGTAACCTGCTGGAAGTGAAAATGACCGTCAGTCTTTACTCACCCTCATTCAGTGTTTGAAGTCGAAAATATCTACGAATTGTCAGGTTTTTAGCACACTTGGAGTGCTACCTAAGCTGGGTGAATGGAGTGAATAGGTTAGCAGACATTTTACACCACTCTAAAACGTAGACTACTACACTAAGCTTTCAATTGTTTACGACTTTAAAACAATGTGAGTGGGTACTTGTTGAACAAGTGTCCGCACTCGACTCAGTATAGCTCACCTTAATATATTATTTGAAAGTGTTTTGGCAATAAAGCACTGTTGAAACTGATGGTGAAAAAATGTTCCATATACAAACATGATAGTACACGCAGGGACATTTCGTTGCTCGGTTGTCCGAGACCTGAAGTAAGCCTTGGAATCTGATGAAAGTAGCCAGGTAGAAGACAACGATGCAACGCACTTGTGTATCATAGCAATGGGCTCTCTACTGATCGTTACAGTCACGCACTACATACTTGGCTCTAACTGAAGAAAGAATTGTCCACTATGTTTAAGCACACACCACTGGCATCTCAGTGGAACGGTATACACATGTATATTCTGGGTTGTAGTAATTTTTTGTTGAAAACAGCTTCATTTTCGGAAAGACAGTTGGGTAAAATTCACATAAACACAAACATCAGATTTCATAAGCAATCATCTGATGTGGTGTTGCAGTCAGTACTTCCTTAAATGCTAATATCCTGCTTGTTCTGCGGGTTCCAGAAATCTCTCACCTTAACAAGGGTATGATCGTTCTTGTGGAGGTTAGCCTCCGATGTACTGCACCTCTTGCTGGTTCTCTCTTGTCTTGGAAGTCCGTTAACACTTAGACCTGTACTAGCATTGTTTTAACGAAGTTTTGTCTTAGTCGACACTTATTCCGGTCACGCGCGTCTTAGCTAAATTTCCAAACGCAGCATCGAACGTATTCGTGGATGCCACATCGGCACCTATGTTGTCCTCTAAAAGGTTGAACAATAGGGGTTGATTTAGAAAACGTGCTGCCAGTGGCCATTTGTGATTCCAATCGCTCTTGCTCAGTTTCGACCACGTCGCTCTCGCTGTGTGCACACGTGCATTTATGAGGGTTTCAGCGTAATCGTAAGCAAGTGGTGTCAATTATTTTATTCGATCGTCCCATTTACTCAAATTACTGAGCCAGCGAGCCCTAATCATTGATCAGGAATGAGACATTCCAGCATATGTTTCCTACACCATTTCTCTTGATCTAACTGCCAAGGACAGTCAGGTTTAGCTTTTTCATTGCGGAATGGAACGATGGAACCCGTTTTCCAGGTAGCCACCCTTCATCCTCTCATGTACTAAGAAAAGTTTCTTATGGAGCTTGTGAATAGCTCAGCTCAGTTTAGATGTCCAAAAAACTACTCACACTTCCAGGTGATTCCAAACTGACTTACATACGCACCAGCCAAGGAGACTGATCCAGTCCGTATGTTTGTTTACAAACACATTCATTTCGCTACTCTGAAAATCTGGTTTGCTGCAGCCGCAGATGGATTTGTATCATTAAATGTCTAGAAAATGCACCCAAACTCAAGGATGAACATTCGGACAAGTTAAGTTCGACCCCAGTGAAAAAAGTAAGCTTCAGATTCAAGAGTCCACTCAGCACACACTACGGTCAATAAACTGAAAATCTTGATGCAGTAGCACCTGAACAATTCTTTGAGACCAGGGGAACGGACACAGAATAAACATTTAGCAATCAATATCCGGACTGGAAAGTGTTCAACAAATCTAGACCGCACACTAATTGTACAGTCTAAATCGATGCATTCACTCCATGTTTACGCCATCGCTATTGGCGCTCTAGCTGCAAAGAAGGCAAGAGCGGGTCTAATTTGGGAGTCCGAAGGCATCACACATAACCATAAATTGGGTACCAAATGACCCAAAATGCGTTGTTCTTTATCACTAGTTAACTACTCAGTCAAATCCCTTCGCAATTACACTTCCGTAGGCAATTTCGTGTCCTAGAGCCATCAAGATAGCTAGTGAACATTCCTGTAAACCTGAAACTGTCTTCTACTCATCGTTCGTCATCATACAACTGTCTCCCGTTTTTTTCATTTTCAATAGACCCTGCCGATTATATTCCCTCCAGTGGAGCCCGAACTGCAATTGGAATCAAGCGGTGACCTGTATTTTCCACCCACTTTGGAGGGCGCTTGGTCCGAGATTATGATTCCCGTCATGAACCGAACCAATATTCTTACACAGTGAGTTCCATGTTCTATGTGCCCAATTTGGTTTCATTCCATAGATGCACCTTTGTCGATTCACAAACGTTTTACTGGCACTATGTCATCCGCAAGCTCTCGTTTTCCCAATTATGTTTTCCTTAAGGTTTGAATGGAGGCTTAATTCGTTGGAAGAGATGGAGCTACACGTCGAACCAGTTAGTGGTTGTTTTCTGCCAAACGAACTTCAGGTGAGTCATTCGGGTATTTTTATTAACCAGCGCCTGTGACACAAGCAAAAGGTGTTTGGTTGCCGATGAAGGTGGCATTTCGCTCAGGCGTTCACTTGATTGATTGTCAAAAAGGATAACTAGCAGTGCATTACCAGAGTAATGGATGTGATACAATTGAAACACACTTATGATGAAGTTTATCATCCTTGATGCGAGAGTGTTCTCGTTGTAGAAAACATGGGTGGATCGTCATTTTGCACAATATATATCATGCATTGCACGTTAACGCTTATCGGCTCATACGAAACATGCGGAGCCTCCATCCGAGAGTGAGATGAGAGTGTCATAATCGGTCATCGGGAGACATCTGCGTAGATAGAAATTATGCTTTATTGTTGTCTTTCTTTTCCAATGAAACATTCGCCCACATATTTCTTTCTGACATACATAGAGATGCACTTGTTACCCAAGTAACCGATACGTAGCTAGTAGTGAACTTAATTGACTTTAATTGGCAGTTCCCCTATGCAGTGGCCACGCAAAGTATTGAAACACTTGTCGATATCTCCACACACTGGCCTGGTTGTGCAACGTTATGAAGTAGGCAGACAATGTTCCCGGCTAACTCTACAATGAACAATAATTTACCTTGGATAATAAACGAGAGGTTGATAAGTCCCGTAGGATGGTTGGGGTGAAGACTGCAAAATCGAAAGATACGTGAATCATCATTTTAAACCTTCGCCGGTTTAAATATACTGCCGCATAGCGATAGTGGGACATGGGAATCGAATGTGCTTACACAAAGTGATACGGGGAGCATCATGTGAGAAAAATATTGATGAAAGCGCGCACCTATGCACCGCTACCCCGGGGACGAATTCCTAACAATTTTCCACAGTAGCAGCGTTTAGATAACAAAGTGCAGGAAGTGAAATTGAACAAAATTTTTGTTTGGATTACATTGACGCCCGGTCAGAAAGTTGATATAGCGCAAAGTTGATGCATGAGTTTATCAATTAAACTTATTCTGCGTACGGCTAGTGTGGGAGAAGAGACAACGTAAGTGGGGAGGATGTTAAAACTTGGCACAAACGAAGTGAAATGAAGTTCTGGCGGTATTCCAACCGGATATCCTGTATGGCCGGCTTTAGTTGCTGACCTCTGAGAGTGGTGTTGCAACTCAGCTTCAGGTGACGACAGGCATGGTGTGGATTCATTTGGATCAAATATGTCATTATCAAATCGCAACGCAGGCGTAAATACTGTCCACTGTGGACCAAAAGGATTTCAGTCTCAATTGGTAAGGAAAATGAAACAGGCACTTTACATTCGTGATTGCCTTTTGTTGTGGCATTTCAAATACTACAAGATCATATTGGTGTCATGGCTGCCAGGCGTCAATGGTACATTCGGAATAAGGCTTAATAGAGGCGTTGACCATCTGGATGAAGATAGAAGGGTCAAGTCGCCCGAATGCCCTTCGCAATAGGCCAAGGTGTTGTTTTGATACTTGGGATGCTGTTTCAGTTTGACGTAAAATGTCAAGGTCGTCTTGCACCATCACCTGGAGTTCTCATTCCAAAAAACTTGCTGTAAGACCTGATCCCCAAGCCTGACTCGCAAGTGGATTGACGGCGCATGCTCAATATCTTACACTTGGGTGTGTTGGAATGAAGCAGGTTCTGGGTCGCCCATTCGAGCACATAAAAATTATCCTCCTGTGCTACGTGGTCACCCATTGTTTTGATGGCCCGCTATATGTCAAGACAAACAGCGAACAATAAGAAGTTTGGGACGATTAATCTCGCGAGATCGTCTATGGAACTCAGGAATAAGTGTGGACCAAGTATCGATCCGTCGGACACAGCACTGTACTTCGATAGGGTTAGAGATGGTGTTGCAAATTCTCAAGTTCCGATGTTGTTGAAATAGAAGTTATTTATCCAACCGATGTTGAGACAAATTATTCTACAACTCCGAATCTTGTAAAGGAGTATACGATCGTTCAGACAGGACGTCATTGAGGATTCCAGACAAAATGTGTCAACTCCCACACAGTTGTCGACCGTTTCAGTTCAAATGGAGCGGGCAAGTTCCAGATTTTGGTGTAAGTCTAATTCTGGTGGAATCCATGTTATTCTGATGCCATGATGTTGCATCTTTCCAACTAACACATGAGCGCTTAAGCTATCTTTGCCTCCATAACTTGCAAAGCTTCGGAAAGAGTGTTATCGGGCGATTGGGACAATCTGCCAAATGTTTATTGATCAAACTGTCGGCGATAAGTTTACGGCTCCGCACTACCTCCATCCCAGTGAATTTAAATGATTACACGTGTTTCCACATTGTTGGAACCCGCATATAAAATGTAACATCTTTGGATAAATTGTGGTGGCGTTTCCACCAAATGTATGGCAGCCAACTTCAGCGCCTTTTGGGAGCATCCTCTCAGCACTCGGATAGGTATGCTGACAAGTTGAAATTAGCTTCCGCGGAACTGCTGTGATTGGAAATGTGATATGGCTAAGTCCTAGTGGTGATAAACTTGCTTGAACAGTAAAGACGACGAAGCCGAGCTCTGGTAGATTAGGGAGAATCGATAAAGTTTGGGGTTGGCCGTTTCTGTCGCGGTTTGTACTTGTCTTGGTGACATGTGGAGGGCAGGAATACCTCGCTGGACTTTACGAAGTTCATTGAAATTGTTGTAAAGAAGTTTGAGGTTTGAATTGAATTTCACGTCTAGATCCTGTTATTGCCTTAGTTTACCATCGTGTACCAGATACATGCCATGATTCCGTTGGACAGTGTCGGCTTCCTAGTTTCCGGTGCCCGATGACCCCTTGTACTTCAGCCAGAGTAAACTCCAGCCAGCTTACACTTCCGCATCCTGCTCTGAATGAAGGGCCCTACTCTCATCGAGCGCAGGGGCGCGCTTCTGAAAGCACTCGTTACTAGCTTTTTGTATAGACTGACAAAGATCCACCAGGCGACATCGGGAATGATTCAGCTAAAATTGACTAGTTGGTAGTATACTTAAAAGTAGTGAGAACGCCGTAGTCTGTAATGGTCTGAAAACCACAGCATTTTCTGCGAAATGCTGAATAATAGATGTAGTTAAACGAGAGCGTTGTATGCTTAGTGCAGCCTAACTAAGTATTTATCGATACCGCTTAAGCATAAGCTGATACTACAGTGAATATGGGATTCGGGATAGCTAGTTTTCGTCCTACATCCTTTATCTCGTGAAAATAACTTGGTTGTGGAGTGATTATCCAATAATTAGCTTCTGTGCTTCCATTTATCTGTGTTTATTGAGGCAGGCTGGAGATTCGACAGCCTTACAAATGAGGTAGTCAACCGTGTGAACGTGTTGTGACTATGCGAGAACAGCCTTCAAAGTTGAGGCTAAACAATCGTCAATTTCTGACATAGACGACAGAGGGTGGTACACGATACCCACTAGACATGTGTTGCCACGTCTAAGTTAAGGATCGTACTAAATTTAATTGACAATCTGGACCTCCGGAACGTCGAGAATATTATGATGTAGTTCAATGTGGTAGTAGATAAGTCCACCACCTCCTTAGTTCGGCTGATCATTTCACAGAACAGAGGCCCCAGGTAGTACGGTTTCGGCATCATCGATCACTTCACTAAACTGTCTCCGTTACGACGATGAAGTCACAAGACATCAAAGTGTGGCACAGCTGGAGTTCTATTAGTTTACTGAAAAAGCCTTGCGCGTTAGTATAAAAATAAGAGAGCACCTTCTAGCTTAGATTTCGGTGGAAGGTATAGCGAGCTGTTGTGGGACTGTCGTGCGGCCAGCTGCTTTTCGACTTTTTGTGAAGTCGCTAACACTCGGGAAGGAGGTGCAATAATTTACTACATCAGACATACCAGTAGATGATGATCTTAATGCTCACTTTCATCCTGCGGTGTCTCAGATAGCTGTCTGATAGCTGTACCCAAGGCAGACGCGGATTTTTGAAGTACGGTGTGCTGGATACTACTTTTGCTTCGAGTTGCTGTGTTAAAAGTGCTTTTACTGTGTTCATTGTGCGCCTTTGTTCTTCTTTTGGTGAATTTTCCAATCGGTGCAAATTTGGTGGCTGTGCTTTGACTAATTCCGGGGATCTCATTGATGGGTCCAACTGCTATCTGCGTCCGCCATCTTGGATTTGCTCTAGCTTGTCCTGCCGTCTCAAGTTACTTGGGGTTCGTGTTCAAAAGGTATTGGACATAAGGTTCATGCGCTTCGGCGCTTCGATTGCTATGTTTTGTTCAATGTTACGTGCATTGGCTTATCCGTTGCCGTGTTTCGAAAATCTCTCGACATCCGGCATCGGTGTTTCCAAGTTATTTGTGATAAATGTCGCGGTGCAAGACATCGGAACACACAGCGACCGCCAACAACTACGGGAAAACCACACTTCCAATCAGAAACAAACCGTTCACCACGTGGGGTCAAACGCCCTCATGAAAGTACATCTGTCACCACGCCTTCCCTTGTCCCACCGCGATCTGCGCCACCTACAGCGTCTTCGACCTCCGCCGAGTCTCAGGTTCAATGTTCTTCATCTATTAAAGACGCAAAGTCGGAAACTACGAAATACCGCTTCACTGATCGGTACGTGAATTGCTCAGAATGTCTGTGAACCTCGAAACACCGAGAATCCATAGACCACTCAAATGCACAAGGGGCCACCTAATCGAGTTCAAGTGTTCCTTGCTGACAAACAACAACCCAAACCGATAAGCGCCACTGGTCCTGCTCCGACAGGTTCATCACCGATTTCGCTGAGGTGTTATAATCTCATGGTCTTCCACCTATTAGAGTCACAAGATGAAGACTCTCAGATACGTTATGATCATGATGTTGAGTTTCTCCAAGGACACATCGATAGACTCTTTGGTGTTGGTGAAGACAGTGTGACGATTAAACAACTAATCCGACTTAACCAGAACTAAGCAGTCATCTCGACCTCTGAGAATTACCTTTTAGCTAATCACTGTATGCCGCAGCTCATACTGTCTCATCTGTCAAGGCTGAAAGGCATAAATCTTCACATCCACGGAGACTTGGACCCCGAAGACAGGGATCGTTTGAAGACTGTGATCATTGAGCTCAAACGCGGTACGGAAGGAGGTGAGACTGACTTACAAATTGTAAATTTTCTCGTGTTCAAGAAGCGTGTAGGAGCCAGCATCAACCGGTCACTCAACCTTCGGGCACGTATAGCGGTACTTCCCAGGGCCTCCGTGTGGCATTCACCAACGTGTGCAGCTTAATGAACATAGGTAACAAACTGTGCCTCTTTTTTATCTCGGAGCGACCGGAAATTTTAGGACTTGCAGTGACTTGGCTGAACTCCGACGTCATACCCCAAGAAGTCGCGTTGTCAGGAGACTCTTGTTTCCGACGTGACCGAAAATCAAGAGCTCACGGTGGTGTTCTGTTGTACATCAAATCGTCACTATCTGGCAAACTTACCAGCATCTATCGGAGCGACGATAGTTTATGCGAGCAACTGTGGTGCACAATCCTCTTTAGACACGCATAACTAATATTAGGTGTTCTCTACCGTGGCCCATTAAACCGTTGTTGTGTTTGGCTACCACATATACAGAAGCACATGAACCGCCCACATTCCTTACTGATGGAGGATCTAAATTTACCTATGATACTCTGGCCAGACGGTCGGCTTCTTCTGGTCATGACGACGTTGAGGCACAATTCTCTAAAATGACTATTGGAATCGGAGCAACGCAAATTTTTATCCAACGGGCGCGGATAACTCCGCACTGGGCATCTTGTCTCGACCTATTGTTTACGAACGGTGAGCAGAAGTTGAAAGAGATCAGAGTCCTCAAACCTCTGACGAACAGTGACCGCTGTTCCATCGTAGCCAGCATAGAACTGCCGTTGCCGTATTACAACCAACGGAAGCCGACTTTCCACTATTGGAAGAAGGACTTCAACGGGCTCGTCCAAGCCGCAAGTCAGACTGATTGGACACTGCCACAGGATGCGTCACTTGCAACTTGTTGGGCATTAATAAAGAGGAAGCTTTACTCGCGGTGTACTCAGTTCGTTACCCTCAAGTATTCAGAAGTAGGATCTGTCAAACCGCATTGGTTTGGCACGGAATATCGTTAGCGCGAGGCGTTGCAAACTTTGGGATAGGCACATCAGCTAGGGTTGTGATGAAGATTACACGGCGTACAAGAAACAGCGTAATTTATGTAACGCCGCACAAATTAAGAAACGTCGGCACTTCGAAGAGGAGCTAGCATGCTCAACCACCACTGCACCAAAATGAATAGTTGCCTAGTTGAAACGTCAGCTGATCCCTGGGGGCGACCTACCGGTCTTAGAGAGCTTGGACGGACAGACGCTAATTTCATCCGCGGAGCTCTGGTCACCTTGGCTACGCACTTCCTCACCGTATTTTCCATTAAACCCGCGGCTGTTCCAGTACCGGCACAGGTTGCACCAGTCTCGCTCGACAGCCTACAATGTGATGTTGCCGAAGTGTATCAGGTACTTGTCAACCTCGGTGGTGCAAAGCCCCCGGACCAGACGGACTTAACTCCCTAATACTCAAGTCCCTATCGAATGTCATCTCACCAACCGTGACAAACTTATTCAATAAATCACTGTCTGAAGAATCTGTCCCCAACAACTGAAAATGCGCAATAGTGTGACCGCTTCCAAAAGGTGGCGATCCGAGTAAAACAGAGAACTACAGACCGATATGTTAAACTTTGATATTATCCAAAGTTCTCTAGAAGGTTGTGAAAAATTCTCTACTGTCATTCTGCGCATCGATGGACGTAGTAACGTTAGCGTAACACGGCTTTAAGAAAGGGCAATCCTACATCACCAACTTAATATACGCAAACCACCAGTGGGTACGAGCACTCAACGAACGGAAGGATGTTGACGTGGTGTACATCGACTTTAGTAAGGCGTTTGACAGTGAACCACGAGGTACTCTTTGGTAAACTGAGGACATACGGAATCGGTGGCACGTTACTTCAGTGGTTACACGAGTTTATTGTGGGACAAAAGTTTAGAGTACAAGTCAATGACTACCTGACAGACTGGTTCCCATCGACCAGTGGCGTGTCTCAAGGAATTATAGTTGGACTAGTATTATCTTTTCTTCGTATCGACGATCTCCCGCAGCAGATGCAGTCACCATGTGCCCTGTTTGCAGATGATTTAAAAATCTTGAGGATCATTGAGAACCGGGACAATTTCATTCGCCTCCAGAAGAACTTAGATCGACTGTCAACTTGTTCCACTGAAATACAACTCCCTCTTAATCCAAGCAAGCCGGAGTTCATCAGCTTAACTAGACGTCCACGCATTCGATCATATACTTGGACGGCCAATTACTCCACTCTAACATATTTGTCAGACACATAGGATTGCTCTCGCGACATGATATGCGATCGCTAGAAAAGACAGATACATTGTACCTTGAGGGACTTTGTATGCTCTAGGCATTACGACGAAGTTTCTCAACATGGTCCAAAGAAACCGTTCCTCACCTATTCACCTCACACATTAGACCAATCCTTGAATACGGCGCCCCAGCTTATCATCCGATAACCCAGTGGGAAATTGAAAAGCTGGCGAAAATACAGCACATCACAACTAGAATAATATCAAGTCTACGAAAGCTTCCATATGAAAAACGTTGTGAAAGGCTCGGACTCTAGACACTATCCTACAGCCGCGTAAGAATTGACCTTATTATGACCCATCGAATACTATACTTGAATCATTTCCCCATATTACGGACAATATTTCACCTACGGAAACCCTGTAACACTCAGGGTCCCCTGTATGAATAAGGTATCACATCAGCTTTGTATAGAACAAAGCATTGTAAACTTATGGAATACACTACCAGAAAGACTAACAGAGGCCGTTTCTGTGAAGTGTTTTAAAACACGCATCGACTATTATTTCGGAAGCCTGGGTTTTTGTGAAACGATGCACATACAATCGAAAAAATTGCATCCTATACCTGGAAATAATGACACCAATACAAATTCCTAACTGAACAAGGATAACCGAGTAACTGACCAAACATTATCGCTGAAGATTCGCCGTTAAATATTTTTGATTTTTAATAATTCGATACGGAGACTTTTCTACTTGCTCTTAACTTCAGTCTCAGTCTCTGTCTATCCAGATGTTATGACTCTTGGTAGATCGTGCGTTACGCCGGACTTTACAACGAATATTTTCACCGAGTTTGCCGCCGCGTTAGGTAAGCAGTAGCCTGTGATTTTGTCCCTGCTGCATATAGTCGAATTTCCTTTGGTAACCTTGACCGGAATCTGACCTAGTTTTCAACGTGGTTCTGTGCTGCTAGCTCACCGCAAAGCCAAGTCCAGCGGCCTAGGATCACATTCTTTATAATTAGGCTACACCAAGATGCTTGTCAGCAAAGTATCAATGACATTTTCTGGTGAGTATCACTCATGAAAGTAGCGCTTTTGCTCTTGATCATGTGCCTGTTCTTTGTCGAAAGAGAAATCTTGAGATCCATAACTAATGAGGTTTTTCTTATCGCTGTGAATACGACTTCTTTCTCGGTTGTTCGTATCCAATAAATTTTCACTTCATAGTATATCCGCACTCAACTTAATGTGCTACTTAGTAGATGCAATGACAGCAGAATGGCCACTATCTCATCCGCAAAAATTACTGCTACTAAAAATAAGTGAGACTCTAAATTGTTTATTGAGGTTAGGTGACGCGCCGTACATTGTGATAGTTTAGCCTGGTTGCCAATGTCTGGGTAGATGATATCCCGCTGATTACGCTCGTTTAGCTGCTTACTTTTCATCGTATTAGAGTTGGATTAAGGAACGTTGGAACAAATATGGCTTAGAAACTATGGTTGCGTCTTGTGGCTATCGGCTTAAGACCGCCACGTTCTGTTGTTTTCTGTGGACTAGTAGACAGTGGTAGCAATCCACGCTGGGACACCTTGGTTCTGCACAGACTTGTAAGTGGAGTTGCGGGTATTTTTCCCGTATCTTCCTGAAGGCGCACGATGCCTATTTTGTCCAGTTAATTTTTACTGTGAACTGGCTTGAGCTTTGGTTATCCCGTATGGCAAATGATTCAATTAGTGCAACATCTAGCAGCGAGTGGAAGCAGACAAGCTGTAAACGGCTTGCCCACTCAGGAGAACAACTTGTGTTGAGACGCTAGAGATTGAGCAGCTGAGGTATGGTTAGGCCGTCTGGCCAGTATTGGAAATTTATATTGGTTCGTTGAGATACAAGTGATTTCGGTTACTACCAGAGGTGTAAACCTGACGCTCAACAGTTCCTCAACTGCTTCCCTTAGTCCTCCATACATTTTATTAGCAGAGTACAACAGTTAACAAGCGGGATGGTCTTTGCATACCTAGTAGAAGCAAAACGCCTCAGTTATGCTGCCGTGCTTCCTCGGTTCAAGTGGAGTTGGCCCCACATACGAGGGGTGCCTTAAAAGGAACCGAACATTTGAAGTAGCGTGGCAACCGGCAGAGGGAGCGCGCTGCGGCTACTGAGCGCATGTGGTGGCTTGCATATCCAGCGAAGTGCCATTTGCCGCACTTTGCTCTAGCTGTTGGTTGGGGAGTTACAACCGCTGAAGTGAGAACGTGCACAAACTGTTCGTAGGATTAGTGCCAATAAGAAAATGAAAAAGCTTAAAAAACAACGCGTGCGTGAAATGAAGCTATAAACTTGGTAAAACTTTTAAAAAGACATTTCAATTGCTTATCTCAAACGTACGTGGAGGACTGTATGAGTCGCACGCAATTCTATTAGTGGTTTAAGTGGTTTGTACACAGCAGAATATCGGTCGGTGACAATACCGAACCTGGGCGACGTTCCACATTAACAGAGGATAAGCATGGCTATAGAATACTTGCTGTCATCTTGGGAAATCGTCGTTTAGCTGTTCGAGAAGTGGCTGAAAAAGTGAGCATCAGCGTTGGATCATGCCATCAAATCCTAGCGCGTTTGAGGGATGCTGTGCGTAGAAAGCGGTTTAAACTGGGAAAACCTGACTTGGATGTTTCATGATGGCAATGCGCCGACTCACGCATCGCTGCTTGTTCGCAGCTATCTAACAAAATATCACACTCCCGTTGTGCCCCAGCCCCCGTATTTTCAAGACCTATCCCCTGAACATTATTTCCTATTTCCCAATTTTAATATCACGTTGAAAGAGCATCCTTTCCAAACCATAGAAGAGACTCAGGACAATGCGACATGAGACCTGCGCGCCATTCTAGAATTGCGTTCCAGGAGGCTTTCCAAAATAGAATCACCGTTAGGAACCGTGTAGTGTCAGTAGAGGGGACCACTTTAAGAGGAAAGTGCTTAACATCTTGTTCAATGAGCAATAAAGACGTTATAGCAGAGGTTCGGTTTCTTTCTGAAAACTCCTCATAAAGAGTGAAATCTCATCAGTCCAGTCTTAATGACATTAACATATAAATGGCATTTACCCTGAGGTGCATCTTTGCCATAGTCGACGTACTTTTTGTGGTTCCCCGCTGGTTGTACGCGCAGTTTACCATCCAATTTTTAGGGATTTTGTCAATGGTGGACACGAATCATCGTGTCAAATTCGTGAGCGGTCACTCAGCTGAAGCAATCGGTAAAGCAAACACCCGCACTGTGTTAGTCAGGGAGTCCATAAGTGCCAACTTTGCCTGCGCAGGAGCCTGTTCCTGAAGCTGAACGCAGATGGCGTGCGCAGAACAAACGAGCACCAACTCCTGTAAAGCATTCCTGAGGGACATCGCATTTCAATGAGTTTGGAATCATTGGATAACCACAAGGTTTATGCGCCTAACGAGGTCACACAAAGGAGGATTCGGTTGAAAAGCGATAATCTCTTGCGCGTGGGTTTTAGCTCGAGAGCCATTAAAAGCGGACATTGTTTCTGGAATTGTGAATCGTATAAAATAATTTCATGTTGGGTGGTTCGCTAAATAAAGATAACAATTCTGATTTCAAAAAGCGTACAGTGGCTACGCTGAAAAAGTGTAGCGAGGAGACCATTTTTGAAAGAGGGACATGAAAATTGAACATCTACCTTTTTATACACTGCTATCACGTAGGCCGAATTTTCAGTCTAGCCCGTTATTCTTCCAGTTGATCCATGTTTTTTCATTAATCCTTTTGACGGTGTCAGCTGATTGTTTGTTTCCATCAAGATGACTGTGGCACTGGAAATAGTTCATGTTAAAGTCATAGATAACACAGTGACCTTCTCCGCTTAAATTCATCTTGATTTACTGGTTTCTTCCTTGCGCAGTGTCATATTTGGAGATTCACTCCTGCGGCGACCTGTGAACGAGTGTTCTCTCCAAAGCTGGTATACAAACGCGTCTCTTCTACACAACGGAGAAATAGCCCACGAACATTAGGTATACAAATAGTTGCGATGGCATGCCCGGTGTCTCTCAGTATGGAGCCCCAAGTTTACGATTGTGGTGCCCTCATGGTCAACTGCAGCGGGATGTACCAACTACTCCTACGCAACCCAAGTCGGGTATGTTCTAGTGGGTGTTTTCTTACTATCAACGGAATTCACGGAACGTTGTCATTAGGGCATATTTCTCTAACTTACAGGCTTCAAGCTATTTCTCCATTTGTGCTGAAGTAAATCGTGAAATGCAGTCCAAGACGCTCGTGCCGCATGCACTCGCTGACATCACCTTGATGCCCACACATGGGTGGATTGCGGGTGCATCAAGTCTAGCAGTTCTGGTGCATGTGAAACCTCTTCGAAATGGACATCATTGTATCCGCCTGAGCTATCAATTATGGACAACTGCGAGCAGTATCCCATCCGACAGGATGGATAGTGATTACTTGGCAAGTACGTGTTTCGATTTTCGACCCATTGCTCAAAGATCTACGGTGGCATAAAAATTATCATTGTTTTCACGCTGCGCATTTGTAGAACGAATTTGATCAGTTTGGAGAAATAACTTAGGGCATAAGCGTTGGTTTAGTCTCAGATCAGATGATGGGCTCTATCGTTCTTTGATGGTGATGAATTAAAACAGTCATTACGCTATCGAACTATTATTCCACCGCAGTGTTAAACCGTTAGCCAAACTGAAGAATCATGATTTACAGCAATTTATATGATAAGCGTGTTGTCCCTAAAGGAGTAAGCATCGTCAAACTGATTAGAGTAAAGATTTGTTTGTACTGAGGGGACTAGTGTATTTTCATGCAAATGGGGGAAGAGTGCAGCACATATAGTAAGTGTTAAATTAGGGAATGGAAAGCAGCTCTCGGTCAATAATATCCTTAGTTGTACACGACCATAGTCCCGTGTTGTATGCAGCCCATGCGAATACTGCGAATCGAGCGAGATGGAATGGATTCCCGTCGCTTTCCGTCTTCAACTAACTGGATTCAGCTAAAGACAACTGTCTGTGCATGAATGGTCATTTCAATCAGCTGATGTCCATTGTCCAAAACGATGGCTTCAAGTGAAAGTCAACCGGTGAAGCGCCTCAAACTGGCGCAATTCCCAGCATGTATAGGTGGTTAGAGGGCATGCAGTTTTCCGGCTTGCTCGACATACACCCACAGAATCGACGGTTCATGCTGCACTAACTATTTATGTAACCTGAGTCACGTATGCTTGAGAAATCTACGTGCCATGCGGTTTCCGCCCTCAAGCTTGCTCTCCATGGCCGCTTCAGCTGCGATTTCCTTGACAGAATTGACTGAGGTCCCTTCTACGCAAATCACTGTTCATATTGAGATAAGGTATTGCAAACCTTTCACACAATAGGCGCTTTAAATAGAAAATACCATGTTTCACAAGCAGCTGTGAGACGAGCTCTCTCTAGGTCTCCATGGTGTGAGGTTAAATACTCAATCATTTAGCCTCTACACTTCAGGCTAATTTCCTAATCCGATTACATTCAGCTGAGGAATACAAAATACGAAACCTGTACTAGAGTGTAATAGAGAAGGTGACATCTGACAATCATTAGTTTGAAAAGCGCGGGAAGAAGACGAACGTTGGTAGATGCGTGCATTTTGTAGTATCTCTTCAGTACCATTAAAGTAACTGATATGCCTAGATATAGCTAAATTCCGGTGGGACCATAAATGCATGGCCTGCATAGTGAGTGACGAAAGTTCACTCTTATGTCCATGGCAGTTTTAACTTGATAAATAATTGTTTTTGAGCACACAGAGCTGACTTCATCCGGCTTATTTCGACCACATCAGCAAACCGAAGGAAAGGTGGATTAGAGTGACGCAACACAAATGTGAACGCTGAGCTCTGGTCCATCCGGTGACCAGAGACCAATACATGTTGCGTCAAGCTAATCCACGCTCCCTCCGGATTGCTGAGGCGGTCGCAATAAGGCGGATGTAGTCAGCTCAGTGTGTTCAAAAACATTTTTGTCTGCTTAAGACTGCCAAACGAAATGCATGCATCTACCAGTGTTCGTCTTCTTTCCGCGCTTTGCAGATTTTTGAAGGGAACTAGTCGCTTTAACTTATTAGTTTGTGTTTGCATTATACCAAGTAGTTAATCAGTGGACTTACACACTTAAGTATGTCAGCGACAACAGCGAGGTTCGTGTGCAACCAGTCGACATTACATTAGACTAAAAGTGACATTTACTTAAACTGACATATTATACAAGGTGAATGCTCTTTAGCAAACTTAACGCCTCATCATGAATCTGTCAAACCGTATGTGCATAAAAGCGAAATCATACGTATGCTCCACATCCGTTGGCTAGTGCAACATCCATTCGGATTCCAGAGCACACAGTTTGTGAGGGATGAAAGAGATAATCCATGAATCGCCAACACCTACGCACACAGACCCAGAACAGCAACGTGCCCTTGTCACTATCAACCACTGTAGCTATTGTGCCCATCCGACTAGACCGCAACAAAGGATTTGGCCTTTCGTTCTTCAGTCCATTTTGGCCAAGTAGAGTTGAATTTCTTGTGGCCCAGTCATTCGTAAGAGGCATAAGTTTCATAGCATCCTGGGAGCGTTGAAGGAAACGACAGTACTAGTAGCAGTGTACAGTAAGTTACGGTACACATTCCACTATCCGACCGATGCAAATCGGCGCACTTCCGAAATTATGAAGTCTCAGTCGGTTCCAAGTTTATTCTAATATACGGGATTACTTTGCGGACCAAGCGTTCCGAATTTGATGACTGAATTCGTGTAATTGACTGACGTTGAAGCGAGTTGGGAAAATCACCGAGACCTCAATACACGATGTTTAAAAGGTGGGATTATTCCTGGAAGCCTAGTGGTCATACAGCCGGAAAACTCTTACACACCTGCCACAGTGGCCCCCCAAAACATGTAGAATATTCTTAAGACAGCGGATTTATCTGACAACCAGATGCTAGAATGAAATCCGGCTTTATGTCCATCAGCTGAACTGGGATCCTCAGGTTGTTGATACGTACAGACTAAGAGAGAATTTAAAACAAAGCCTCAGAAGTTGAGTCAAAGCCCGAGAAGGGTACAAAAGAAAGACAAATTCGTAAGTTCGATTATTTCGGATCTGTATCTACCAGGAGTACCAGTCTCACTGAGGGGCCTGAATCTAGCAAAAGCTGGTGCTGTGCAGTTAAGATCTCAGACTAGATGTTGGGTCAAAAAGAACGTAGATTATTGGAAAGGATTTTATTTTTTATAACGGATCGGACATAAGTGGTGTCTAACGGAACAACCTTCTCTTGGTGCCAGCTGGATGTTTCGGGTTTAACCCGTTCCAGCAAACAGTTCGGCGGCAGTGTTCCAGGACGTTGTGGGTTATCGCCTGGCAAGCGTTGTCCTCATAAAAAGCCACAAAGGTCTGTTTAACAACACTGCGACGTGGCAACTGTGACTCGCCACCAACTAAAGTCACTGCCTTTGCTTACTCGAACAATCTTATCAAATCCATAGACGTCAAACATTCCTTTAGACACTAGTGGCGTGATCAAACACAGTCAAAAAAGCAGCAGCACACCTACATAACCATCTGCAGACATTTATGTATCCACATATATGAAAACCCTATTATACTACTGCATACTACTTGATCAATTGTTGTACTGGTACTATGATCATGCTATTAAAGGCGTGCTTCGCGTAGTCCAGAATAAAAATATTTATTCAGTTATTTAAGTAGTCCTTCCTATCATTGAAATCGTGGTGGCTAAATCACCCCTCTCAGCAACTGAGAATGTTTGTGTACAGACAATAAACCTACTCAGATTGGAACTACCTGGGGAGTGAAATATTACAACAGCAGAGCATATCGCGTTAAAAGCCTTGAGGAAAGACCCTACAATCATTGCCACAACAGCCAATAAAGGCAAGGCCACAGTGATAAACAGTAGGTTGACTTATGCGAAGAACTGGAGGAACATTTGACCACAGCGCCTTACAAAGGGATTGAGGAGAACACTGAATCATCGGTAATTAATATGCATAAATCAAAGGTCAGCAACAGCCTCAGGAGTATGAGGGACAGCATAGGATCGGTAGAATCGTAAAACATACATCCTAACTCAACTCTTCCGCTGAGAATTCATGGGCTACATAATTTATATCAGCCCGACTTACCCATTCGGCCCATCGTGGATGGTACCGGTTCTCCGATCTACGAAGTAGCCAGATATACGACAAGTTTGTTGAAGCCTCTAACCTGGAAAACAAACGCTTATGTAAATAAATCTTTATGTTCGCTCGAAAGGCTGCATGTCTGTTCATCGCGTCAGACGAAATAATGTTTGCTTTCAACCTCGGCTCACTATTCACTACTGCGTCCATTGGGGTAGCACAGTTCCGTCTATCCGAGGAGATTAGCCTGGGGAAAGTATAAAACTCAGTCGACAAACTAATTAAAGGAATCATAGTATGTCTTTGTATCATAGATTTTATTCTGCATTCGTGGCTATAGGCTCAGGAAAGGAGAATTGTCATGGAGTCGGCATTATCTTCCGTATCTGAAAGTTTGTATTTGGAGGACTTTGAAAGGTGGACCATGACAAACTGCATTAATTCGCCAAAGACTTATTGACGCTAGGTATTTTAACGCGGGATAAAAAGGAGCTTATAAAAGATACAAATCCACTTAATTATAATATGAAATTCCCTACGGAACTAGGATCTTACGGGGATACCATACCATTGCTTGATTGTTCAGTAAACATAATGTAGGATCGCTAAAGTACATATCGTGCAATAACTGCTACAGATGGAGCACTCCATTATAGTTCGGGCAATCCGAAACACGTCTATGCTGTGATTGCATCCTCTCTGTTTTACGGGACCCAACTTCTACGCATAGAGAAAAAGGACAGGACGGTCACCAGGAAGGAACCAAAAACAAATTAAGTGATAGTCGATATACGAGACGGTTAATGAAACGCCATTGTTAGTGAGCCCAAGCGCCATCTTACTGAACGGTCGACGGATTAAAGTGAACGGTAGGAATCGCTTATGGAGAGGAAACTTCTGAAGCGACCAGGCGTGTGGTAAACAATGGAAAGATAAAGGTGATTTTTCAGAGTGCTGAAACATTCTGTTCCCCGCTGGTCCGTTTGAAGAAGCCACTTTCGAAAACTAGGACAACTAATTGCGCCTGAAAGATTAGTTGCAGACTGTGCACATGTGTACGTAGACCAAATGGCGAGAAGACTACGTTCAAGGATAGCAGCTTGAAAAAAGCACCTTTTGTCTTCACCAAGAAACGAACCTGAATACAGGTCCTTACTAAAAGATCCGGTTGTAGCTGCACACGCGCTAGACTTGGGATATGAAATCGACTGAGACAATCTACTGATCATTAGGAAAGATGTACGAACAACAAGCCAGATTACTTCCTCAAACGATCGAAGTTGCCGAGACCTATACCCTCCTCAGTAGAATAGACGGGTTGGAGCATTAAAAGCGTGGAGGGCTGCCTTGAACCGGCCAGCCTGAACAGCGTCGGCAGACGTACTCAAGTTGGAACGAAAACGTCGAACTTCCAACTCTAGAATCAACAGCAACGCGATCAATAGTGCCTTACATGCAAATGACCTGCCGCGCGGATCGATCGGGAAAGTCCCCGTGATCATTGTACCACTAGAAAGACACTACAGCTTCTTGAAAGTGTGACCACAGATATCCACTTACTTGGGTTATTTCCCGCAATCATCGCTCTAATTTGCTATAAAAGCCAAGACAATTATGTATTGGTTCACCTGGCCTGAAGTAGCTCGTGTGCCAACAGAGAAATGTATCCGCAATAAAAGTATTCGCCAAACCCAACTGTATTTTAAAACCTACCGAAAATGCGAATACTCAGTCGGGATCAAGTTTCTTCCAATATTTTGAACATACATGATGTGTTTGATTCAAAGCCGATGTCATCATGAGGGCCATATTTACATCTAGTACATTAATGATTAATCTTGGAAAACGGCGAACGATAGAGCGCGTTCCTACTTCGAGCAAGGCAGTTTCAAAACGGTTTCAAAACAGTTTCCGTTTCATACCACTGTATCACCCCAGTTGCGCTATATTACACACAAGTAACCGTTGTGTATGCAGAGGGGTTATACAACAACCATGAAGACTGCTTGCCAGAAGCATCACAGTAGGCCTTATTTAACTCACCCGACGAAGACGCTTAGGGCTTGCTCCGTCGCCAATCAACCGGGTGTCGGTGCACACCCATAACAAGGGGGCAACTTGGGGACGAAAACACTGCAGATGATTAAAGTTGTTTTGACAATACGTTTGACTAGTTGACGGTTGTAAATAGGGTAACTAAGCCCTCCGGTTTTCACAGAACTTGCAAAAAGACTGGACCTTAACGTGGTATGACGGTTTGCGTACCTATTCGAACCATTGTGCCATACTGGTTGGTGCGTCCGGGCCCCTTGAGAGCTATTCTCACCAGTTCGGTCAATGGTGAAATATCAGACAAACTCAAACTCTTGGTCCTCCAGGTTGGGGGTTTGAAATGGGATGGCGTCCAGTTCAATAAAACTAATTCATTGCGGCCTTCCCGCTTCCTTGCCAAAGGCTTTGATTGTGAATCCTAATCGTTCTCCTATCTAGGACTGGACCTTCTGGCAGTATCTCAGCCCACCTACAACCACTACTTCTTCCTCAAAATCAACTACAATTCCGCATCGGCCGTGGGGCAACTCAGCAAGTCTTGTGCTATCTGCTGCATACAACAGGGCTGATATGCAAAAACGTGCTACTGTTGGCTCCGTCTTTCCTACTGTTCCACCTGCTTCTCTTACTCCCCACCCAACCTCTATTGTTAGCCTTCGTTCCATAATTTCAAGTTTACTTGGCAACAGCCTCAGCGCCACAGCAATCATACCATCCGCAGCTACCTTCCTGCACCAGCCACTGGACACCAATCGCTAACACCCAATTATAAGGCTACGCTGTCCAATTTCCCTGGCGGCGTTTACTAAGATCAATGGCCCTCACGGGGTTGTTGAATTAACTGCGCCCGGTTTGCCCTGTCGCTCTTGATTGTACGAAACCGGAGACGCTGATGCTACAAGCGCTGGTCAAGCTTGGGTGGGCTTTGTTGTCAACTCCAAGATTGAGTCATTGTTGGTTGCTTGGCTTCCCGGAAGCAGCCATTTGTATGCATCCCGTTTGATGAAATCTACTAGAGTTGATTCAAGAAGTAGCGCTAGGTGTTGTTTGTTTGTGGTTTCTGCTTACGCCCCCATAGACTGCAGCTTTGATATTGTCAAGAACACATGCTACCACGAACTGAACACGCTGCTTCGCATTGTTACCAGTTCGGCTACAGTTGTTCTTGCAAGGGATTTGAATGTGAACATAGGGCGTCTGAGCTCTTCAGAAGCTCATCTGTTGCATCTGTTGCAACTGCGTGCGGAGCAGCAGTTGTTTCTTAGTAGCACCGCTTTTAGACAAAATGGGCGCCGAAGTGCCATTTGGCGTCCTACTGTAGCTGGCCAGCGATGGACCCAAATGGGCTACATGGTCATAAGTTACAGGTGGCGTTGTTCCGTTCAGTATTGACACACCTTCTGGACTACTTGCGTCGACTCTAATCATGCCTTGGCAACCTGTCCTTTTCGCAAGAATGTTACCGGGAAGTCTACCAATGGTACCTTGCGGTTCGCGACTTAGAATTTTGCTCAGTCGCAGGCCAGCCAAGCCTCGAAATTTCGCTCACTCGTCCTTCAGTTGATATCGGATGCTAGGCGCGATGCTAGCGACTCTGCTTGTAGCACTGTCAATCCTCACCGCACCAACCACCGGATATCCGAGATATCGGTGAATCTGTTGTAATCCACAAGAAAGCCTCCGGATGGCTGTGAGGACAATGTGACCAGACAGAATGTTGGGAGCGATCCAAGGCGGAGCGTGCATGCTGACAAAGAAGCCTGGTGGTCCAGTAGGACGCAAGAAACAGAAGATGCTGGAACAGCAGGCAATTATCTTGAGCTCTTCCAACTGCTCCGCACTACTTGTGCCACGAAAACAAGTGTCATTTAGACATCAGAGACAGCGCAGGTGTTCTGATTTATAATGAGGAGTGTCGCATGGTTTGTTGGGTGGAGCCCTTTCGATAACCTTTTAGTTGGGCACCTGCTTCCAAATCCCTTCCCATTCGGCTGGTGCAGGATGGGCCATGGCCGGTTAGTTTGGAGCGGTCGTTACCAACTGGAGGTTAATTACCCCCAAAAGCGTACAATAGGATTTCAAGAGATGTGAAACAAAATTACAAGGATTGGATCGTCGCTCATTCACGAAACAAGCTTATTAATAAAATCCTGTGTATCAAATTATATAACGAGCCACCTGGTCATTAATGATTAACTGTTAGTGACAGTTCGTTAGTGCTCGCTTTGTAAATTATACCTTTTCAAGTAATAAATTTTAGTAGCTAAAATACGAGTAAACGTTTGTAACGCGGGGGAACGAGACTGCGCATCTATCGACTCGTTCGACAATCATTGTTGAAGGAATATTGCTTGATACTGAAATGGAGGTCAGAATCCGATTGCTTGCATTTCGCGATGACAAGACGGAGAAAATCTTTCGTAACCACGACCAACAACATTTTGGGCAAAGTCTGGTGGCAAGTACCTATTATTATGGCAAAAAGCAATGCAACTATGGATCGCATTCGCAATAAGTTACAGGTGTGAAAGTGGATTTTCCACGATGCTGACAACGACAACAAAAGCAAGAAAGCACTTTAACATGGAGCACTACTTACAATGCGCATTAGCAGAAATTACACAAAATGTTAAATAAATTGTTAAGACTAAGCAGTATCAATTCCCCATTGTCGTATAATACCTTATGATTTTATAACAAATATTACTCAAAAATAGGTGTTTTCTTTGTTTGAATGATTTAAAGTTATTAAAAGCCAATTCAGCTTCTATACTTTAAAACGGGAACCTGCGACAGTTAATAGTTAATTCGTTTCCCAAAATAACATTTTCCTGGGGGTTAAGACTTACATTTGGGGTAACAACCGCAAAACCTTGGGAAACCACTGGTTTAAAAGCAACGTTGGAGGATGAGGTCAGGAACGCGATCACAACCGTTGATTGTTTTCATGCTGCTGGCACGGATTCCCTAGCACCTGCACTACTTACTGTTGGTGGTGTGGTCCTCTGCGAAGCACTGACCTCACGGCTCGATTAGGTTTGGATTGGAGAGACCATCCCTACTAACTAGGATGAATCGATTATAGGGATAGTATGCAAGAAAGTCAGCTGTATTGACTGTGCTAACCACAGGGTATTAGCCTAACGCTGGTCGTTCCAAAATTACTGGCCTCAATTCTCGTTCGTCGCCTTACTGCAGAACGGGATTCGCGGATTAGGGAAGATCTCGCAGGTTTCTGCCTTAGATGAGGCTGTACAGACCACATATTCACTGCGGCAGGTGCTAAAGCAGCGTCACACCTACTACAGACCGAGAGTTTATGTGTTCAACTTCTATAGTGCGTTCTTTTCGTTCGATCGATCCGTTCTGTTTGAAATATTTGCGCGGCATGGTGTTTCCTGTACTCAAATACCACAGGCGGTGTCTGCATTTAAGGTGACTTGTTGTATTTCTTTCCGACAACATGTGACGTTCATCAGGGCTGCCCAAGTTCCCTATTTTCCTTCGATTTCGTCGTGGACTCCATCATGGAGTGTTCTCTTGAGCAGCCACAGGTTACAAGCGTTGTGGTGTCGTCTGGTGCAAAGCCAGCTGATCTTGATTACGAGGACGATAATGTGCTACTCTTTTATTATGTTGGATCAGCCCGGTCACCTCTTACTGAAAAGGACTTTGTTTTGTTTGCCAGATTTAGGGTGCCGCAAGGCTAGAGGTGTGAGAAAGTTACCTAGGTAGCAGGGAATGAAAGCACTGACTACGAAACTTGATGCTATGGGTTCGTCTTGCCTTCCAGACTCGAGTCCACGTGACCCGCCTTGTTCTTAGATCTAGACGGTTCCTCGCAGTCTGCACCAGTGTCTCGCCTGCTGTCATCTCGTAGTTGGACTGCCTGTTTAAAGGGTGTTCGGTGAAGTGTTATCTGCGGAGTAATGGCTGATTATGACGCAGGGCAGGGAAAGCTGCAATGAAGCAGTCCGCTAATGCCGTCTTGTCTTAACACCATGTTCACTTGTATCTGACGGTATATTGCTGACACACGTAGGCGCCTTGGCCCTGAATATTTGCTTAGGGCTGTAACATTTTATGTTGCATGCACCATATCTCGCTTTTATTATGCTTTATTTCTTAGCCCCTCGTTTTTTAACCACAACGCAGCATCAGTCCAAATGGCTTATATAATGTTGTTGTTGTTGTTGTTGATGACGATGATGATAATGATGATGATGATGACGGGACATGCAGGATGGACTTGGATGCAGCATTTAAAATATCGGACTATCAGATTCAGTATTTTCTAATCATCAACTAAGGCTCCCGACGTAGTTACAAGCACTTCTCCTTTAAATCATTGTGGCGTACTAATCAAGGTGTTCAGGTATTTAGCGTGATGTAAATGGTTTCGATATCAGTAAAACCTTTGGTAGCCAATGTATCGCCACACCGATCAAGCGGCTCATAACTACAAGTTTGGGGTGCATGTATTACCCATATGTATCAGTTCGTTGGGTGTACTAATAAGTTAATCTACTGCTGCGTAAGAGGACCTCAGCAATAAAACAAAGGCAAGATCTTGCGTGATTGAGGCACACGTCGCCTCAGTCATCTGAGTGATATGAATGGTTTCTTCTCCTTTAACAAGCTTAATTAGAAACAACTGTACTATCGCGCTTTTGGTTTCGCTCAACTGATGGTTTCATGCTATCTGATGACCAACTAGGTGCTTGCCACCCCTGGGTGCGGTTCCCGGTTATCACAAGAATTCATTATATGGGTTATTGCATCGGAAGTGTTCTATCTATAGAAACCACGCAACATATATAGACCACGTGCCACATTTTGCACTGACTTACAATGCGCTGATCGGATTCACTGCTATCGTCGAAGTATAAATCCTGTTTGATGCTAAAGGTGAAAAGTGCTTACCCATAGAAAAAAACACTAAGTTCTACACGGTTGCTTTTAGGCAGTATAATTATGGCAAATTTCAAGGGGTAACTACACTAAGCAAAACCATACTTCGTCTGCTACGGCTGGCGCCAAATATATCACTGTCGTTTCCGTGAATCCACATGACTGATGAGATGAAGCGACCTCCAAGTTGTTTTCAAAGTCCGAAAAGAGACCAAGTTTGGTATTCATGCCACCGGTAACCATCAGCATGTCAGTATTTTCCGCCATGCGGAGAAAAGATGAGAATCACAATTAAAATCTTCTTTAACACCCCGCTGACTAGTTGGGGCAAAACCTGAGGTAATGAAAAGACACCTTGACTTCCAACGGTGCTGATTAACCCCAGTAAAGTTTCGCATTTGGATTGCACACATGTGGCTGTTCACTGGTATTCCGTCCAGTAGATTGCTTACAGCATATTTGCTGAGAGTGCTACCGACACAGTAAATACGTAGAACAAAAAAAGACTTCATACTACCATCCGAAACACAGTTCTGGAAGAACCCAGCAAAATGAACTTTAATACAATAGGAGATGTCACGATCAACCTGGATAAGCAATGCTGGCAAAACACACAGAGTGGTAAGTTTGGGCGGGCACGTGGGCGAATTGCCGTAGACGCAACCAATACACAACACATGCTCGCGTTAGCTATAGGTTTCCGCTGACGCTTCTGAATGTTCCTTTGAAATATATATGTATATTTTTCTCGACTATGCAAGATACATTCCAATTACTTGGTCTAATCGTTTGGTGCAACACGAATTTTTTTATCAAAAGTAATTCCCAGACCTGTTCTCGAAGAGTTCGTCGGTAAAAATGTTAAACAGAAGGATAGCTTTTGAGGAGAAGGAGACTGTTTATGGTAAAAAATGTCTAAGTGAATAAATACGGCTATCCGGGGATTTGCTTCCATGCGGGGCAGTCGCTCGAAAAGTTTCATCCGCACTTCCACTCCCCGCCCCAATCCGGTCTGGTGACAGTGTGGCATAATAGCAAGTGGGCCATCACCGTATAATCTCATCTTTAGGGCCGTTGTTATGTCGTGTGTAATAGGGTCGTAGAGAGAAATTAGTCCTATGTTTTCTTTGTATACTCTCTCTTTAGCCCTTTAGGCCGTTCCACTTGCTGATTCTTTCGAATCTGCATCTTCTTTTGTTCGCCAAGTTTGTGACAATTTGCCTAGCTTGGACATATTTCTACTTCCCAGTACGTCTGTGGCAATTCGCCTCACATGGGTGCATTGATTTATTCGAAAGCTTCATTCCGTCACCTCAGGCGATCGGCCTAGTCATGGCCAACAATAAATTAGAAGAGTATAGAATGATGTGAAATGAAAATATTATCAAATACGTGGCATATATCTGACAGATTCTGCTTCAGCTTGTGCATGGAAGTTATACAGAACAATAAAAGTTAAAATAAAGCACAGCTCTATGAACAATGTTGAGATGGGACCAACGACTCCAAGCAATCGAGCTGTGGAGTAATTAATATGGAAAAATGTACTTGGCAGAGCATCATGACTGCATGGGTAGTTGAGTTGTTATCTCCTGAAAAGAAGGGAAGGGTTAGATGCGCTTTATTCACAGAGCATTTAAACTCAGATGTCGCTATAATCATTGTTCGCTTGTTAATGAAAGGTCATGCGGCATCCATTTTTGTGAATTTAATGAGTACCGGACAAACATGTTTTTGAAGTGTTTTACGAGGGCGCATGACATTGCAATTTCCATCACTGACAGAAATAGTTAATAAAGGCATGCGCTTTACTTTTTTGATTGGATATCTATCAGTTACATTAAAGATCACGATATTCCTAGAAAGACTAATCCTTTCATGTACTTCATTTGCTACGGTGGCCATAAAATTGCCGGCAATTTCATGGTGTCCACTGGGTTTTCGTGAGTCCCCAAATGTAAATTAGTTGTGTTCGTGGCTTTACTATTGTCTTAGGGATATTAATTTTTAAGTATGGTCCATGGACGATAAACGAAACAGAACACGCATGCATAGTATGGAACTGTTTAATGAAAGCTTCCTGCGTTACAGTGGCTACAAAAGCCGAACCGAAATGCCATTGAAATAAGGAAGAAAAGGCAAGATCATGGTTAAGCAATCATTTGAGCGCCTGTGTTCACGACCAACACTCAACTGGATACGTGATATCCCACTCTTCTCTGGCAAAGACTGCAGACTCAGGGTTGCTGCCGCTCAACTGGCCTAGGCGCGTTTTGAAAGTCTTATTTGAAGTTGCTCCGCCTCCGTTTGCCGTTCCTGGGTTTGTGATGCAGGTTCCCTGTCCGTTTTTACGTCAGTAGCAGTTGCTTTTTGAACACGCTAATGCGATCCGATTGAGCGTGGCCAGATATGCTCAAAATGGCTGCGCACCACTCGACCGTCGTCCAGCTGTAGCTCCGATTGATTACTCGTTGAGGACATATGTGCAGCAGGTTTCCAGCTTGGTTCGTGCGGCAGTCTTGTGTATACTGGGTCAAAATCATTGAGACACATGTTCTCTGGCATTTTGTCATCCCCACACATCCTTTTCTGCTTTACCTCCATTCTTTTTCAAGGATCCCAAAAAGAAGGTGCAGTCTCGTTCGTAGTGGCCTGGCAAACATTAACTCCGCAGATGACTTCCCTTTTGACTCAGTCGGTGTCGAGCGGTAGGAGAACAGGAGACGATCCAACTTAGTTTGTAGAGTTCCACGAGTCTGCTTGAGGAGACCTTGCTTACCAGTCTGGACTGCATGTACTGCTGTTTTATTAGACGCGGGATGATAAGGCGCAGAGTTGATGTGCAGTATTACATTGTTACTCAGGAATCACTGAAGCTCATCACTGCTAAATGGTGTCCCGTTGTCGGTGTATACCGTTTCTGGGATATCAAAAATGGCGAATAGGAAGCACATTTTTGTAACAGTTGCTGCGGAAATCGCATGTGAAACTGAATTTTCTTCTAGCCATTTAGAATGGGCATCAAACAAAGTTACACATAACAGTCTATGGATCAGGACAAAGCTGTACGCGTGTACCTGCTACCAAAGGATCTCCGACCAACGCCACGAATGTATCGGTCCAGAAGGCTTTTGGCTTTGGTACTAATGATATTGTTCACAATTTTTCAGCAGTCACTGTATATCCTGGGAAAGGTTTGGCCACCAAAAGTAACCACTTGCCAGCGCGTTTATCTGTTCGTGCAAAGGCTGGGCGTCATGCTGCTTTCTCAGCAACTGGGACCGTAGTTTCTCCTGTATAAATACGTGCCAGCCCCGAAATATACAACCTCATAGAGACTCAACTAATTACTCCAACATGCGAATGATTTCAGTTCGTCTGATGTGCTTGTACGCCATCTGGTCACCAAGTACTGTTTCACCGTCGACAGTACATGGTCTCCTTCTGTCAAGAGCCTCACCAACTCATTTTTTACGGGTGTCTTTTCAAGCTGGGGCATCAGATTGTTAAACTCCATGGATTTACTGTTCATTTTGGGGCCATGTTGTTGTGAGAGAAGACTAAGTACATCAGCAGTGGTAGTACTACGTCCGTGTATATACTGAACTTCGTAGTTATAGGCGCTCAAAAGTAGTGCCCACCTTTGCATTCGATGCGGAGATACCAGTTGGATTCCCTTCTCCTCACCCCGAGGAGAGAAAAAAATGCTTTATAGCCAGGGTGGTTATCGAACCATCTTCCCAAGACGTACTGGTATAAATCCTTGACTCAGAAAATAATTACTGAATTCTTTCTGTCTATTTGGAAGTAATTCCCTTGGGCAGTTTGTAGTGTGCCAGAAGCAAAAGCGATAGGACTAAGGGAACTGTTATCCGTCCACTGGCAAGTGACTGTGCCTACTCTTCGTGGGGAAGCATCACACTGTAACACTAGAGGCCCGATCGGATAGCAAAGCACGGGTCACGGGGAGACTCTTAGCGCACTTTTCAATTCTATGAAGGTTCGTTGGTCCGGACCATATGTCCAGCAACTCCCGTCGTGCAACCGTTCGTATAATGTTGCAAGTGCTTTCGATGTGTTGTGGAAGAAGAGACGATAGTGAGCAAGCATCCCAAAATTGATCGGTATTCGATGACATTTTTGGGTTCAGGTGCGACAATCATGGGCTTGACTTTGTCTTCTAACACGTGTGCCTTGTCTTTATCGAGACGGTAACCCAGGCAACGAAAGGACAGCGAGAAAAACGTACCCATGGGCTTCTTCAGACTGAATTCAAACAGTTGCAGACGTTCGAGCATAATGGAGAGTGTGTGTAATCGTTCATCATCTGTATGTCCTGTAATCAGAACATGGTCAAGATAAGCGCAAGTGAAAGGAATATATGTGATCAGGTCGCCAATGATCCTTTGGAACATCGCCGGGGCCGAACTGATTCCAAAGGGCAGAATGTTTTGCCGGAATGAGCCCAAGTGAGCACTTATCGTAGTGCATGAGCGAGGGGTCTTTTCAAAATCAACTTGTAAGTATACACTACTATAGTCGATCAGTGTGAGCTATTGTCCGCATGGCAGCGTAGCATTCAGATCCTCTATTCGAGATAAGGATATTTATCCAGAATTAAATAACGATTAACTTTTAGTTTATAGTCACCGCAAATACCTACAGAACCATCCGACTTTAGGACTGGAACTATTGGTGCTCCCCACTTACTGGATTGAACTTACTCGATTGTTCCTGCTGATTGCAATCTCCATCTCGTCTTCCACCTTCAGCTCATGGAATAAGGTAGGGTACTTGCCCTTAAAAGGCAGAGCTAAGATTCCGGCCGTACTTTGACACTAACCTGGTATCCGTTCAATGTACTCAGTTTATCATCAAGAAGGTCAGAATATGTGTTGAGCACATCCTCCAAGCGCCGGTTAATGGACATGAACTTCACTGCCTGTAGCGTAGCAGACAGGCAGTTAATCCAGTGGAACTCTACTAAGTTGACAAGCATTCGCCACACTATATGCTTGTAAAATCGGTTTCTCCATATGCTTATTAACGTGAACAGTACATTTGCCCACGACTGGTATCGGCTGCACTGTATAATTCCGCAAGGTTGCATCACAGGGGATAACTTGTGTAATCTTTTAACTTATGCAGCACTGATTATGGTAACTGAGGCAACGGTATCAACTTCTATTTTAATCAACTGACCTATTTCCAATTGCACAGTTTATGTTGGATGAATGCTCGATGTTCAACGTTGCGATCCAAATCGTGTTTAGCTGGTCATCTTCGACTGAAGGCTGGACGATCTTCACAAGCTTCTTTCGAGGTCGTGATGTCGCAGCTGTGCCAACTTTAGATTGGCAAACTCGGGCCAAGTGCCCTAATTTTCCACAGTCGAGGCAGCTACTCTGTTTATGACGACAACTCTCGGCTGATAACTGCTTATTTTGCTATCGTATCAGGAAAAAGGCAAATGGAGCCGTCCCGGTGAAGCACATTTTTGGTCGATTGCTTGGATTTAGTCTGTAAGTGTTTGCGGGGAAAAGGTTGCTAACTGTTTATGGACATTCTCTAGCTTCTCTAGTCTTCTTCCAGCTCATCGTCGTTTCATCTTCAGACAAAAGCCCTTCAGGGGCATGTTCGTTGCGGATACCAGATATCGAGCACTGCAAAGTCATCGCATCCTCGAAGTTCGTTACTGGGAGTTCACTATACCGACTCTGTGATAACGCTTGCTGAATCCCCGCAACGAAATCTACTAAACTTTCTCTAGGGCATTGACGCAAGTTTGAGAAAGAATACTGCGAAGTATATAAATTCCGTCGTGAACCCCATAACCCGCTGAGGCTTTCAAGCGCGCTGTTGTGTGTCGTCTTCTCACCGACATGTAGGGTAACAAAATGTTTTTGGCCTTCATTCTCCTGATATTTTCTCGGTGATTTTTGTGACTCTCTGTGAGTACTGTATTTGGTTGGAAAAAGGGTAGTAGCCAAATAATCCACAAATTATCCACAACGGTTCCAGATAACCGGTGTTGGTTTCGAAGAAGGAATATTCCAAAGTAGTGTAGGAAGGTGTAACATCACGATAGTTTAAACTGGTCGCAAAAAATGTTAAGTATGTCTACTAGCCGATAGAGGGAACAGAACGCGCGGGCGTAGTACAGAACCGTTTAATGTAAGCTTACTACTATACAGTGGCTTGGAATCTCGAAACGAAAAACCAATGAAGTAAGGAAGGTAAGGCAAGGTCACTGTCAACCAATCATGGGAACGCCTGTGTTTACGATCAATACGCAAATACATACGTGACATTCATCCCAATGTTGTGGTATGTTTAATCGGTCTCCATGGATTGTAGTTGGTTTTACATTTCACTAACCTTATCAGGCACATGTATTTCATAAGATTTCAGTCTTTTTGTTGTTATTGGCTTAAATGTAATATTAATTACGTGCCTCATCCTCAGACGGGTTCGCATTGCGGAGCTAGGAGCTCTAGGATTCATTTTAGACACATCAACCAGTATAAAATAAGAGTGATTTCTATGCCGGATTTTTAACTCACACGACAAGGACAGAGAGGGCTGAAAAATGTTCCGGAAGGACCACTCAAACGAAGGGTTTATGCAAGACACTAATAATGTTATCCGAAACAACGGAATTCTTAGTTCAACGACGCCGGGAGTGTATTACGGGAAGTTTGACAGATAAAAAAGGGTAAAGCATTTCTAACTCGCGCGATGAAACCAACCGTTCCGTTCCAACTTCGCTCGGCGCCTGCACCGATCGTGTGGTCAAATCCGTGAAACACCCTTTCTGGTACACACACATCTTAGACTTTAAACTTGTCCAGTTAGTGTTAACCATGCTGTCTAACGGCCAGACTACATCCACAAATTCGTGTGAGGAACGGGGAAATGATAAGTTACCTTGCATTAGCCAGTTCTTATCTCTAGCTATTTCAGCAACCAGGTAAGTCGTGATCTCAGATCCGTCCGTCACTTCTGCGCGCACACTTCAAAGCCAGAGATCGGCGACGCAGTAATGTGGACACGCGCGCTTTCGCTCGCGTGCTGTTGGGTGCAAGGCGCACCTGAGACACTGGTGCACCGCTGCATATGGAAGACACTACTAGGCCGGCGACGGTGGCAACGATAAATGGAGTAGATTCCCCTGTAGCTAACTTATACAGCTACCCATAGGAGCCGATGGGGTGTTGTTAGAGAGCACTTAAGCTGAGATTTCAGAAACGTCACAATTCCTAGTGTAGTATGCAAATTGCATGACGTGCATATCCGTCTTAGCAGAGAAGACGCAAAACTTAAAAATCGACGATAAATAGCAATCCTTAATGCCTGATGTTATATCCCGAAAGAGCAGCAGAGCAGAGTAGCACCGGAACGTATATATGGTGGAAACCGTCCGCACACACGCAGTACAATTAAATCGATGGAGGTTTGCATTTTAACCAATCAAATGCTAAATAGAAGTGTGAGTAGGATAAGCGAATCATGGGCAAAAACAAAGCAAAGTATTTGAACACGACATTGTCCCCTCCTCTGTTCGTAAAAATATAGGCACTACATGTCCATGAACGATCTAATTTAATGTCAGCATCCCGAAGAATTGTCTTGTGGTGTTATCCGTTAAGGCGCGTCGATAGACAGGGCGGTGTATCCGACCGGAACGTAGTAAGTTGGTATTAGTTTGTACCGAGCGCTGTGTTGTAGGTGTGTTCGTCTGTTCACTAGCACATTGCGAAAACGCTGTATACAACCGTCTTGCATTCACCTTTTTCCCATCAGCCAACTTGTAAGTTCCTGGCGTGCACACAGATTCCACACGGGTCGGCGGTCCGAATACATTACCTCCTTTCCGGGAATTGGGTAGTCTCACACGAACAAATGTCCCTGGAGGATACGTTTTCTCAACGCGTCTATATTTAGCCTGGTAAACAGCCCGGCTTTCGTATTCTCTGTGATCGGCGGTTTCTTCGGATATAAAGGCTGCATTTTATCGAGTTCGAATTGTTCACCCCAGCATTAGCTCCGAGGGGATCTGTTATAATCTCACTAGACGCAATCCAAAAATAACAATTTACTGCTCCACAAAACTCCTAGCCCAACCGAAGGAAAAAAGCAGAACGACAATGACTATGCCAAAATAACGTATTAATCATAGAATGTAGTACCACTAAGCATGTAACGCACGCTCCCGATACACGTAATCCCAGCAAGCAGAATACGTCTAAACAGCAGGAGGTTTATCAATCAATTGGGGAAGGTACTCACGGAACTCGCGTTGCGAGACCGGGAGTGTGTCTGATGATTGGCTGGCTGGTGTGTGTAGTAACCAATCCACGCACGGCTGAGTAAACGGATCGAAGTCATTCGCGTACGTGACATCCCCTCATCTCTTGAAATGTTTATACTCCTGGCACGAACCAGTCAACTGGTTTGTGCGTACGCTGAGATCTGCGAAGCGTTGGTGCATCTGACGATTGTACAGAATCCTGGGGGTTTGCTTCCGTTTCCTGCTGAACGGATGCTGATTCACCCAGGCGTTCATCTGATGTTGTCCCAACAAAACATGAGCGTATATGGTATGAGTGTCGCCGTACTATCCGACCATTGAATTCAAGATCTGCTTGGGTACAGTCACCTTTAATTACAGTTGCGGGTTGCCAGCAGTACTCATGGGGAAGTCGTGTGTATACGGGATCCCCCGGCTGCCAACTAGAGTCTTGGTCATTTTGCGATGCGGCAGCCTTGTCTTGTTGCTTCTCCATTTGTGCCCTGTGATTTGGAAACAGAAGATCCAGTCTGGTACTGAGTGTTCTGCCAAACATCATCTCCGCAGGTGATTTACCAGTGGCTTCCGAAGGGCGTTATCCTGTAAGCAAACAGCAAGCGATCTAACCTCGTCTGAACAGTTCCTGGTGCTTGTTTTGAGGGACGTCTTTTAATTGTCTGTACCGCTCTTTCCGCTAACCCATTAGAAGCAGGGTGATATGGAGCTGTACGGACATGCTGGACACCATTGCTATTCATGAATATTTCAAATTCTTTGCTAGTGAAACATGGCCCATTGTCTGTGCAGAGTGTCTCCGGTATCACAAATATTGCAAATGACGACCGCATTTTGGAGATAGTTGCCTCTGTAGTAGGGTGGGCAACGGGATAAACGTCTATCCATTTCGAATGAGCGTCAATTAGCAGCAGGAAAAATACACCATCTATGGGTCCAAAGTAATCCACATGGATACGCTGCCATGGTTTTTCTGGCCAACGCCAATGGTGTACCGTACCGGGAGGTTTATTTGACTGATACTGCTGACACAAGCCACATGTTTTTAGATAGTTCTGTATCTCTGTCTCTAGGCCAGGCCACCAGCAATAACCGCGCGCCAAGGCTTTCATTCGGGCTACGCCTGGATGTGCGTTGTGGAGTTCGTTAATGCTGAACGGCCGTGTCTTTAGCAGTGGAATCAGGCGGGATCCCCAAAAAGTATCCATCGTGAAGGCTCAATTCATTTTTCCGTTGTGCGCAAGGTTTAAGATCGACGGGAACTGTAATAGGCCAGCCGGTTTTTGTAAATCGCACTATAGAAGATATCGTTGGGTCACGATCGGTCCACTGACGTATGGTGTCACCTGCCAATGGAGTGGTGTGGAGGTGTTGCATTGAATTTACAAGCTCTACTGGTTCCTCCAGTATTTCGTCTGGGGTCGCATCTGGTAACCTGCTTAATGCATCCGCTGTATGATTGTTCAACCCAGGAATATACGAGATTCGATATTTATGTGCACTTAATATTAATGCCCAGCGTTGCATTCTCGGTGAAAACATCTGCTCGATTCCCTTTGACTCGCGCAGCAAGGATATCAGTGGTTTGTGGTCGGTTTGTATTTCGAAATAGTTTCCCCAAATGTACTGATGAAATCTCTTGACGCCAAATATAACTGACAGGGCTTCTTTATAAAGCTGGGAGTAATTTTTTTCGGCGGGTTGTAAAGTTCGTGAAGCAAATGCAATCGGGTGAATGACACCATTGGACATTTTGTGGCATAGAACTGCTCCGACTCCGTATGGAGAGGCGTCACACTGTGAGATTAACTGTTTTTCAAAGTAGATGGAAATTGGGTATTGCCCACCCGAAAACACTGCACAGCCACGACGCGTTTCGATGTAATTTCATCTCATCAGGTGGAGACAGCAGGATTTGAACCCACGACCATTGGAATAGCAGCCCACACTACTACCCCTTTGGCTACCGGGTCACGATGGGCAACGCTTTTTGTCACAACGGTAAATGACTAATTGGAGGGTCAAGTTTGGATTACACGTCGTATGATTGGATTGCGACACGCAACCTCAATTTAATGGACTGTGATTCACATTGAAATGAACCTTAGTCACTGCGATCGCTAGGACCGTATTCAAAGTAGATGGAAATTGGGTATTGCCCACCCGAAAACACTGCACAGCCAATAAGTCATTTACCGTTGTGACAAAAAGCGTTGCCCATCGTGACCCGGTAGCCAAATAGGTAGTAGTGTGGGCTGCTATTCCAATGGTCGTGGGTTCAACTCCTGCTGTCTCCATCTGATGAGATGAAATTACATCGAAACGCGTCGTGGCTGTGCAGTGTTTTCGGGTGGGCAATACCCAATTTCCATCTACTTTGAATACGGTCCTAGCGATCGCAGTGACTATGGTTCATTTCAATGTGAATCACAGTCCATTAAATTGAGGTTGCGTGTCGCAATCCAATCATACGACGTGTAATCCAAACTTGACCCTCCAATTAACGGTTTTTCACTATCGTAATGGACCAAAACTGGTGTGGAAGCAAGACACTTCTTTGCACAATTAAAAGCAGATTGATGCTCACTTTTCCACATCCATCGGATGTTTTTGTGTAACAGTTCGTTTAATGGAGCAAGAATGGTTGAGGCATCAGGTAGAAAACGACGATAGTGAGACAACATTCCCAGGAATGATCGTAGTTCAACGCTATTCTTGGGCTGAGGTGCCTGCACAATAGGCGCTATTTTATCTTGCAGGACGTACAAACCGGTTTTGTCCAGTTTGTAGCCAAGGTAACAAACAGAATCGGATAAGAACTCACATTTGGCCTTTTTTTAATTTCAACCCACACTCTTCCAGACGCAGGAGAACAGTTCGCAATGTGTTCAGGTGATCAGCGTCACTGCGACCAGTAACAAGGATATCGTCCAAGTATGCACAGATGAACGGTATATCTTTATTATCCACTATTCGTTGGAAAATGCTGGGTGCTGAATTTATTCCAAACGGGAGACGCGTGTCCTGGAATAGTCCCAGGTGGGTAGTTATTGTGGTCAGTTCCTGTGACTCATCATCATGTTCGACTTGAGAGTATGCGTGACTGTGATCTAGCTCGGAAAACTTTTGGCCGCCATCTAAAGTCGCGTACAACTCTTCAATACGTGGTAGGGGATATTTTTCCACTTTCGACACTTGATTGACTGTCAACTTGTAGTCTCCGCAAATACGGACGGAGCCGTCAGGTTTGAGTACAGGTACAATGGGAGTGGCCCAATCTGAATGTCGCACCGGGAATATGACTCCTTTTGATTGCAGACCTTGTATCTCTGCCTCAACTTTAGGGCGCATTGCGTAAGTTAATGTTCTAGCTTTGTAAAATTTCGGTTCGGCAGCATCTCGGAGTTTGATAGAAGCCTTGAAATGACGCATTTTTCCCAGTTTATTTTCAAACAACGATGAGAACTCGTTCAATAATCCATTCAAACTGCCGTCTTCAACAGTGAGTTGGTTGAGTTGCATGGTCTCGGGAAAGAACTGTATCCAGTCTCGACCCATGAGATTCGGTTTATTCCCAGGTACAACGATTAAGGGTAGGGTGAATTCTCGCTCCCCGTGCCTGGCTTTAACGAAACATCTGTCCAACACCTGAATTGGATCACCTGTGTACGTCTGTAATCTCCAGGTACACGGTAGCAAAGGTGGTAGCTTTTTCATTGAACCGCGGTTTACAATGGTGGCCGCCGCCCCAGTATCTAGCTCCATGTCTATCGGTTCATCCTCTATCGTCAAACGTATTGTATAAGGAGGACAGTTTTTGTGTGTCACACTGTTCAAGTACACGGAATCAAGCTCACTGTTCAAATTGTTTAGGACATTATCTTCCCGTAGCTCCATCTTGCTTTGACGATTTGATAAGGCGATGTTCGTTGGGCGGGAACTTTCCGATCTACAGACGCGTGCTAGATGACCTATCTTGCCACATTTCCGACAGATATTTTCTTTGTGCCGGCAACCGGAAGCGTGAGAATGCCGCAAACTACAACGATAACACACAAAGTGTTTTCGATTTCCACTGGTGTCTGATTTGCTGACCGCATGCACATCATCAGCTACCGACCGACCGGTGAACTCGCGTAATTGGTGTGTAATGTTCTCCCGCTGGCGAACGATGCAGCAAACGTTTTCCCGCGTGGTGGCCGACTCATCCAAGGATAACAACTTCTTTCTAGAACTTTCGTCCGATATTCCATCAATCAAACATTGAATTTTCATTTGCTCTTCAATTTTTCCAGTTTTAATATCATTATAGTTACAATCAGGAATAGATTGGGGAATGTGTGCAATAAAATCATTGCCGCTTTTGTTCGGTTTTTGGACAAGTTACGAAAAGCAGTATCTAGCAGTGTAAACTTTTTGTTTCGGCCCCCATAACATGGTATAAGTATCCAAAGCAGAACTGAGGGTGGCATAATTTTCCAGTTGAAGAAGAACCGTAGTGCCGTTGACCTTCATCGCCAAGTACTTGCCTGAATAGTGTGATTTTGTGAGCCTCAGAAAGACAAACGGTCGGATTCAGTACAGGAAGCAATTCCACGTAGTTAGTAAATGATTTCCTCCATCTTATCCAGTTCGATAAGGTCGGTTTTTCCTCAGCAGATGACCAAAAC
>OX104063.1:70616973-70823184 GCA_944474145.2 Dicrocoelium dendriticum
CTTCTAACGGGTGCCCCATTGGTTTACGTCCCATAACCAATGAGAGTGTCAAGGACGCTAAATCACCGTTCTCAGCCTCGCTAACTTGAAAGTACCGCACGCTATTTTGAAAATGAACCACGCTAAAAGCTTGGTACAATACGCTAATATGCGTGTAAAATGGTATAGGTATCAGGCGGAACGATGAATGGCCTGGTGATTCTGTTGCCGAGTTCATACTTAGTCGGCTAAACGGTGACGTGTTTTTGAGTTAACCACTGAAATACCACAGAAGACGGCCGCGGTACTCAGTTTTTAATGAGCTGGCTTCTTGCATGCAAATGAGGTTTTGGCAAGATAATTCCAACCTGGAGTGACGTCGTGGATAAACCATTGGAACGACTGTGCAACATCATACATTCCGGAAAACATTCTCAAGAATTAGAACACGTCGTAGGGTGTGATGATGGTAGTTTTAGTTATGTCGACAGGTATCTGATGATACGCACGAACAGGATTGAGCTTGTTGAAGATGGTCTTACTCGTGAGGCGTGTAGTGTCACCCCGCATGCGTGGGATGGGGTGCATGTCAGCGCCCATGTGTTTTTACTGCTTAGGAGTCACCACAAGCATGCCAGTTTTCCGGCTTTTCGGACCAGCTGGAGTGGAGACCGCCAAGGGCTGCTTAGGGTGATTATGCCGAGTTCAGGTGTGTACTCAAAACCCGCCCTAGCTAGTTTGAGTTTCTCCAGTGCAACTGGGCGAAGTCATGACTAGACAAGTAGGCCGTTAGTCCGGAAATGATGTGTGACTTAAACTGTTACGAAAAGAGCTACATTCATTGGTAGTACAGCGTATCTAAGTAAGAGGAAAGTTTGGTGTGATCGGAAGAGGTTTTAAGGCAGACATAAACCGGGGTGACAGGTGTTATGCAAATGTTGGTGCCATGGACGATAAGTTGCGTCGCTGGATTGACTATCTTTTGGCGTTTCACATTAACCGATAGATTGAAATGCCCGAGGAAGCCTACTCACATTATGGCGCATGAGGCTGATGCAACGGTGAATACGTAACGAAACTTTGACTGAAGACTTCGTTTTACTGTAGCTAACCGATGGTCATAGTTGGCTATTGGTGTACTATTAGTGCCTCTTTCTTTTGTTGACAAAGAAGTGGTCGGCTCATATGGAATAGGGGGAATGACACTGAATTCTTCCCGGTTTTCATTAGGAGCCAGACCGGGTAATCAAAACCCGTCACGTTGATGAGACAACTTTGAGTCTACTGCACTCATTAGTCACCATTACGTTCCTGTCTGGAAGTTCCCATGCTACGCGGCGGGGAAGCTGTTTTGTTGCTTCTACTTACGGGTCACGGTACTAAGAGGAATCTGGTAAAAGCAGTAACCCGGTCCTTAGGGTGCCGGACGACAGATTGATCACCTGTTCCAATGACGGTACACCCATGATCTTGCAACTTGAAGTTGTTGTGTCACTAATTGTGTTGGCACCTCGCGAAACCATAGTGCCACTGCGGATGCGACAGTGCTAAGTCGGGTGAATGCACTTACTTTGATTGGTGGTTGATGTTATCCTATGACGTGATTTGCTAGCTCTGGCATCCATGCTAGTGGCAGGGCATCTGATTCATTGTAGCCAACCTGCGCGGTTCGCGGTAGGCCTTGCATCTATAATTCACGGAGGAGCACACCATCCATTCTGAACAAGCCAATGAGGTGCTGCAGTTTGCAAACATCGTTGAGAGCAGCTCGTGACATATTTGCACACCTTGTTTGGAGACGTAACCCCATTATGGTCAGCTTGCTTACGGGCCTCGTTTTTATCTCCGAAGGATGTCACATCCTGCCTGTCATCTGTGCAAAACAGAAATGCACGTTAATTACATCCGGCACAATCATAGACTATTCTACAGCTGTAGCAATTAGCAAAAGAAGAGCACATTCACACAGGAAGGGGCTACAATTAAATATACGGCATAAACAAGTTGCGGGAAAGGCTTGCCTTTTAGTTCGTTTGTTTCAAAACTGTTTGGAGGTATACGGTAGTTTAGGAAACAAGATGAAAACAGGTTGTAAATCGCAAAATTACTGGTAGATTCCGTGTTCTGATCCGGAGTAACCATTTATTTGCTGGAAGCAATGTGCCAAATACAGAATAGCGCAGAAAACTGAGGCAGCTGGCGCCAAGTTATGTTGCGGAGGCTACGTGAAATGTGTGTGTGGGGGGAGACCAACAAGTGTAGCGAGCAGCATGACGCGCGAGTGAAGTGGATTTTCAAGCATTAAAGCAAGTGCAAGATTGCAAAGCTCAAAGACAAAAATCCACTGTTGCAACATATGGGAGGGGTAAATGCTTCAGGTACACTAAAAGCATCTAGTAAAGTGAATATAGACAGGGCGTTCGCATCTTCCTCCCAAAAGGAAGCAAGTGAACGCAGTCTGGTTGCCGCCAAACACGGATTGTGTCAAGTTTCAGGTGATGCCACAGACGTTGACTGAAACGAAGGTGCGAGTAACACGTCATTTTGGTAAAACGTGGCCGACGTATTATCGGGGTACTAGCCTTCTTGTTCCGATGCGGGAATTTTTCTATATTTAATTACGGTAGCTTCCATTATTTATTATAGACGCATTGAATCAGCGCATCGCAGATAAAACTACTCGTACTGTCATGCCAATCCTGGAGTTTATTTTACGATGTTTAAACAACGTTTCCTTACACGCTCAGAGACAAGGAATTTGATGCAAATCAAATGCTGCGTATGCAAGTGCATAGGAAGATAGTTGAAGCCGCACGGCGTCGGCCTACTGTGAACGAGGCATAGCTTCACTGCAGTCAACGAGAGAGCAAATGGGTCAGGACAGTTGTACGCGTGGGCCATCAAACTTGGATGTACGACTCGGAACGGAATGTCTGCTCTCCACCTGTAAGAGTGGCAAAGTGGGCGCGTAACAGTTGGCCGGAAAGCGAATCAGGCGCCGCCCGCTCGATCTGACCAGGCGGAGAATCGGGAGCGGCTGAACGTGCGCGAAGCCCAGCGTGGTTCTAGACAGGGCGGATGAATAGTATGTGCTAATCGGTGAGCACATATGGGTTGCGTGGGACGCGACAGTGGGCGGTAACCAATGGAAACAGTCGCAATCCAATGGCGCTACAAATTTGTGTACAGTGTATATAGTCATGTGGTTCACGAATGATGATTTGTGGTCAAAGTGCAAGCTTAAGTTTCATCTTCCAGGCATTACACCAGATTGCGACAAAAATAAAAGGGAAGCCGTCGTACTTTGCCACGTTTGCTATTTACTGAAGGCGACAACTATAGTTCGCAACTGCACCACTGCTGACAGAAGCTGGCAGTGAATGAACTTCGTGATACTGAGCCATTTGAATAACCATCCAATGCCATAGCAGTTGGTTGTGTCTAAGCACTCCACAGTTAAGAATACGACGGGAGTACTGGAATCAGTGAGCCTCAGTGATGGTGTCCGAGAACGTGATCATTGCAAACTTATCAACTGATCCGGTGAGTATAGTTAGGGCAGGTCAGCCAAAAAGTGCAGAAGATATTTGACAAGTCATTCGGGCTCACGTAATTGAACAATGAACAACAATGATTTATCACAGAATATAAGCAAGTGCTTGACATGTCCTGCAGTATGCTTAGGGTGAACACAATGAAATCAAGATATATATGTGAGTCAAGTACGGAGCGTCTATCGAGATAAATGCGTTGATACATGACGTCAGTGTAAAATATAAATGGAGACGTAAGCATACGGAAATACACGGGGTGCAATGCTCGTCGATGTAGTGTGAGAAAAGTAAAATATAGTCGCGCTTTTATGCGCCGCCTCCTTCGGTCCATATGACACACAAATCCTGTACGATGGTATGATTAACTCGATCTAAAATGGCGTAGCTTAAATAAGGAAGTGCTGGGAGCTAAGAACAACAACCCATCGTTTTTTGAAAACGTCCAAAGTAGGGAAGGATACAACTGAGTCTGGGAGTACATTCCAGCGTTCGCACACCCAACACTAGACGGTTATATTGATCCCTCAGTTTCACGCAGTTACCTCTGAGCTGCGTGTAGCGCCTATGTTTCAGCAAATGGCGGTATACGTGGTTGGGGTCACTCAATATTTGACACGCTAATAGATCGCCGCGCAACCTTCAGTAGCGCCTGCTGTAAACTTCTAGAAATTGCAGCCTTCGATGATAAGAGTGATAGCGTAAACCGTTGAATTTCTCTCGCCTTCGTTGTGGTGCCTCTAGGTCACGCTTCAACCAAGGGAGCAAAGTTTGGATAGCGTATCCAAAATGAGGGCATAGGTAGGAAGATTGATGGGTCAAATCTCTGGAATACCCTTCGACGTGCTGGTTTCCCCTTTTAGCGAATATCACAGCCTGTTTCGAAGTGTTGACATCAATTTGCACGATCACACCAAGCTCACGTGCCTGGGAGCTGGGCTGCAATCCCTGTGCCCCAAGCAAATACGTGTAGTCATGTCTATGGGGTAATTAAAGTAGGCGACATTTGTCTATCTTGAATGCTAGGGCGTTCTGAATTGACCAGTTCAAAATCGTGTTAAGATCGCCCTGGAGCCGTTCCTGTTCTTCCGGTTCTCACATCGCTCGTCAAATCTTGAGATTATCAGCGAAAAATAGAAAATCGGCGGCAATTGATCTCCCTAGATCGTTTATAAAGACGAAGAATAGACGAGGCCAATGCACCGAGCCTTGCGGTACACCATACTCTACATCAATCGCATTTGAAAGATTCCCGGACTCTCACCTCCACCCAAAGTTCGTGTAGCAAATTGCCAATCCCGCTTAGGATTGGGTAGCCAATGCCGTAGTTCCGAAGCTTGTGAAGGAGAATTCGATGGTCTAAGCAATCAAAAGCTTTGGAGAAGTCCAGGTAGACGACATCCACTCCTGCTCCATCGTCAATGGATTCAGTCCAACTATTACGTGCAATTAATAGGTTAGTATTACATGAACGCTTTGACGAAAGCCATGTTGCTCTGTGGCTACTAAGGTGTGCCTTTCCAGATTCTACAACAGCGCATCCGCGACGATTGATTCCATAAGTTTGGACATTACAGAAAATGGTGTTCGTGATATAGTCAGCAGTAAACCAAGTAGACAAAGCCATACATAATCATGGTAATCACTAACAGTAGCAGATTGAACACAGTATCAGCATCATGTCACCTTAACTAAAGGCGGACAACACACTTCAGCTGTTGCCCCGCAATATAAAACACAGAGCAGCATATACTTTGTTATGTTGCACAAGCTGGAAGCATTCTTGCGTTTGTGAGGGCAGGCGCCAGGTAGCAGTGTGTCTCATCGTGTGCCGAAAACTAGTGCTCAAAAGATACACGCGACGATCAGAGCAAAGAGCAAGCAGCCTGTCTCCATTGTCTGATCGACTGCCACTGAGACCAAAACTACCCCCAAGGTGGTGTTCGCCTGGTGGAAGGCGTCCAACCTGTGCGTTAAAGTCCCCGGCAAGAATGACTATACCAGCTCGTGGAAGTGAATACTCGCATTCCTTAAGGCGTGACGTCTGACTTCACTGTTACAAATGTAAAGCTGTTAGTTCCCTTCCCCAATTTGAAAAGCACGGAAAAAAGATGAAGGCTGGTAAATGCATGCATTTCGTATTGTATCCTCAGTACCATTAACAATAACCGCTATGCATAGATATAACTAACAGTGGGTGCAACCAGACAAGCTTAAGGTGCAAAAGGAATGACGGAAGTTCACACCTAGATCCAAAACATCTTTAGGCTGACGAATACTTATTTCTGAACACACAAGGCTGGCTTAATCCGGCTTTTAGCGACAGCCTCAGCAAACCGAAAAAAGCGGGGATTAGTGTGACGTAACACAACTTGAAACGCTGAGCTGGTGACCCGAGGCTAATAGGTATTTGCCTACCGAGGAAGCCGGCGGTCTGCGCGAACATGGAATCTGACGGTGGTAGGCAATCTGAGCAACTTCACGTTGAACCCATCTTGGCACATGTTCCTTTATTCGGAAAGTCAGCGTTCTGTTAGTTCTGCCTATGTAACCTTTTCCGCAGTCACATACAAATTGGTATACACAGTATGCGTTGGCCCCAATAGGCTGAGCTTCCTTCGTTGGAGGTATGGGCAAATTTCGGGTTCCGTTGATAACGACAACTTGTGCAGCATAGTAACTTCCTTGTGTAGCCGAAATTATACGCTTAGTTGTCTTCAGCGTGGCAAAGTCACCTTTGAAAGGTAATTCGATATACACTTTCTTCTTGGCTGCCGTGTGCACCAAGTCCTTTGGTCCTCGCGGTTGGCTGTGTTTCTCGATAAATCTTCGAGGGTAGCCATTCGTCATTAGTGTCGCTGTAATTAACACTAACTCATCGTCCAGACAGTCGGCCGAACAAATTCGTCTGGCACGACTAACTAGAGTCTTCACAAGTGTCCGTTTGTACCGCACTGGTGTGAAGCTGGTGAAGTGCAGGTACTGACCGGACCAAGTATATTTTCGTTAAATGGACCTCTTAATCAATCCATCATCGTTGCGACTTGTGAGTATGTCCAGGTATGGCAGACAATTGTTCTGTTCTATTTCACATGTAACCCGTAAGTTAGCATGAGCACTATTGAGCCGTTCTACCAAATGTGTATGCTGTTGCTCCGACGAACAGAAAGCCAAGTTATCATCGACATATCGTTTGTAGGAGCGCACCGGGGCTATTTCTGTAGAACTGCTTCTTTCTACCATCAACGTGAAGAAATCAGCGAACACAAGACCTAATGGTCTCCCTATTGCTACGCCGTCAGTCTGACTGTATAGTGTATTCCGTAAGTGAAAATCCACATTCTCCGTGCACAATAGTAGAGATTCTCTTAGCAATTCAGTCGGAATTGGTAGCGAATGGCCACTGTTTTCAGCTAATCCACACACGTAATCAACCGTCTGATGTAGTGGCACGTTGGCAACTAAGGATTCTACATCCAAGGAACATATAACTTTGTCTGACAGGTTGAGTTCATCCAGATCATCAATGAATTGAAACGAGTCTTTAAGACTGTACGGATTGAACTGTTGTTTCAGCGGAGCTAGCAACTTCAGTAACCAACCAGCGAGTTTATGCTGGGGCGCGTTCATCATTGAAAGGATTGGCCTGAGTGGCACTTCACTCTTATGTGTCTTTGGGGACCCATACAACCATGGAATAGTGATAACACTCGGCTTCAAACTATTAAATGCATCAAACTCTACCACGCGGTGGAGGAGAAGCAATTCCAGTTGACGAAATATGCGCTTTTCGACATTGGATATGTCCCACACTTTCGTGAGCCGTTCGAATTTACTCGCATCGTTGACTATGGCGCACATCTTCTCATTATATTCGGTTTTGTTTATGATTACAACTCCTGAACCTTTATCTGATTTCATTACAACTAAGTGCTTAGCTCGTAGTTCACGTAAGGCCTAATAATGTCGAGCTGTGATGACATATTTTTCATTAATGGGCATGGTTTTCACCTCATGGGTGATATCGGTTAACATTGTTTCTGAACCAAATATGCTTATCGTGGCTGGTTGGTTGGAGCTCCTTAAACTGGTCAAAAAAGTCCTCAAACTGGGCTTCTATAAACAAGCCGTTTCAACGTTCTATGGGGGAGTTTGTAATCAAGCCCAAGTGATAATGCTTCTAATTGCAATGCATCAAGTTGTACGTCCGATAAATTCATCATGTACTTACTGGGATCACGAGAAATTGGTTCCTCCTAATGGTTGTTCGTCAGCGAATTTGCTAAACGAGCAGAGCGATTTCGTCTCCTACGATCAAGAGTTGATTTACAAAAGTTAGTGAAAACAGTCCGGCAATACAGAGACAGATTCTCGACCACAGGTAGTAAGCGTGCATGCGTATCTAGTAGTTTCGCAAGTTTGGTTTGAGCCGTCTCTAGGTGATCGGACGCCACACGTCTGAGGTTAGCCGCAGAGGGCTTGAGTTTGATTCTACGCAACAGTAAGAGCACTGGACGACGATAGCGACGCACGAAAATGCATTTCGACAGAAACCATATCTCCACACGTTACAGATGTGTTGGTGCCAACACACATGAGCAATCCTCCGCAAACGCCGGTTGTCAAAAGCCGTGAGCCAGCGCATATCGTCTACGCGAACTGGCCATGACTGTCTTCCATATAGCAACACTGCCTGAACGGTGGCATTGTAAACACGATCCTTTAACAAGATGGAGATATCCCAGCGACGCCACAAGTGTTACAGGTTGACCAACGCCGACCGAGCTCTGGCAATACGAAGAGGAACTTCCTTTCTAATGGTACCACCAGCAGACACAGCTGCCAAGGTAGACCAAGCTATATACTTGTTCAAGCTGTGTACCTTCAATACTGAGCACGGAAACAGTCGAGTGGCAATCCTGAGGCAGTACTTTATACTTTGTAGGGGCAAAGCACATTCCGTACCTAGATGCCTCAATCGCTAAGCGGTCTAGGATGGTTTACACACCCTGTGAGTCCACACCAAGTAAGGAGATATCATCGGCGTAATCTAAGTCGGTTGCTCACTTGCCTGGTAATAGCTGTATACCAAAATTTTGGCAACCGTCTAGAGCTCGCGACAGGATGTCTTCAATCGCAAAATTGTTGAAGAACGGGGACATAGGGCAACCATATCCTACACCGATATTGACATGGAAAGACGATGAAGGCCTGCCATACACTCGCACTCTGCCAGGGATGTGGAAATACAGTGTTTGTAGGATGGCAGTGTACTTTTCTAGGACACCGTTCCTTAGCAAAAAGCGTCTTAGTGCAGGTCGATCAACCGGGTCAAATGCGGCACGGATGTCCAGAAATGCAACCATATTAGACATTTGGTAAAGGTGGCGGTGTTCCAGTATTTGATGGAGTGTGAATATCTGATCCGCATACCTGCGGCCAGGTCAGAATCCAGCCTGTTCTTCCCGGTACTGCGATTCGAGAATGGGATAGTTTACGGAGTAGAATCGATGCCACTAGCTTGGAGGCAACCGAAATGAGACTAATCCCCCGGTGATTGGTACATGAAGAGCGAGCACCCTTCTTAAAAGCCGGAAAATCTGACTCGCCCCAAGAAGAAGGCACCTTTCCTTCATGCCAGATTTAGGAAAACAGTGAGGTTAGCTGGCTAATGATAATTGAGCCTTCATATTTGAACAGCTCCGGAGGAAGTCTTTCTAAGCCCGCAGCCCTGTATTGGCTTAGGTGTCGAATCACAAGACAAACTTCCGCTTCGCTGGGTGGATCGAGGGTGACAATCCAGGGCTGGCTGCTGGGTTCGCAGGGGATATATGTGGACGGTGAGGGCCAATTAAACTGGGAATGAAAGTGTCCGGCCCATCCGTCCAAGCGTCTCTGTAACTTGGCAAGCGACAAATCATCCGCTTCGCAAATGGTCTCACTGACATTAGGCTTTCTGTGTCCAGTGAAGCGAATGTGCTGTAGCAGCTTGCGAGTACTACCAGAGAGGGCAGCGGCCTCCAGTTTCAAAGCACGCTGGGACCACCAGGCTTCATGGTCACTGCGTAGGCTTTGCTTGAGCTGCCGACTGACGAAACGGTGCATTTCATGATGATTAGACTCCGCTGGGATATTCCTGTGGTGGTCAAATAAATTCAAAGAGGGCGTGGAGACCCAGGCCTTCATAGTGTGCTGAGTAAGACCACAAGCTTGCTGTTCAGAAGAGATCGTAGTCCTCTGCTTGCACGTCCAGTGTTCAGCAATATCTTGCGGTGGGTCGCAGCAGAGTCCACCAGCCATGGAAGCGTGAAAACTGCTGAACCGACATAGTGGATAGTTTATTGGTATTTATCTTACAGCGCTTCATTTTCGAGGACCCTTCGAAAAGCATGCAAATGCTGGCACAGACAAGAGCATGGTCTGAGTCAAGGAAAGTGAACCGGATGAACCTGCACTCACTTACACTACGCCTCCATCTGAAACTGACTGTGACATGATCAATATGAGACCATGATTGAGACGCAGAAGGAAGTCGCCAAGTAGCGGAACGTCTCCTTGAATGCCAAAAGTTGGTGCTCGCATAGTTTGAGCAGTCTCTCTCCATTATCTGAGCGGCTGTCATCGAGCGCATGGTGACCACCGGGGTGATTTTCGTATGCTAGCATACTACCGACCCGTGCGTTGAGATCTCCAGCAACAACAACAATGTCTGATTTGCAGTCTCTACTCAAGAGCTGGTGAAGTTCATGATAGAAATCGTCCTTGACGGAGTCGGAACTGTGGTCAGTTGGAGCGTAAGCTGAGATCACAAACAAGTTGCTTCCTTCCTCACGACATCGGTTGATCTTGCATGACCCCCTGAAGCCGAACAGCACATAGTCGGTTACTAATAGGGAACCAGTTCAGCAGTGCTGCATCAGCTTTGCTACTTAGCCCTACATCAACGCCAGCCAATCCTGCCGCAGCTGCTTTGGCGTCCCCAGATAGACGTAGGTGAAATACGGCCCCATGGTCGGTGGGAGATCTCAACTCAGGCTGTATGAACCGGAGCTATGTGTTCAGAAGAAGCTAACTAAAGTCTTGGAAATGCCCTGGCCCAAACGGCCGGTGACCTCTAACCCACGTGGTCACACGCGGTTGATTGTCGTGGCTTAACAGACAGCGTTGTCAGCATCCAATTAACTCGCTCCACTAGTAGCGACTTATAATGTCTGTCAACATTTTGGTTTTGATTTTGCTTGTTGGATAAGCCTGAAGATGAATTATCGAAAACATATGTTCGCTTACCCTGACTTCGAATCCCAACTCAATCACAGTATTGGGATCTTGTAAGCGCGTATTCGAAAGACAGCAAACATAGATGGCGAGGGATTCCAGGGTGCGCGTAAGACCAGCTTGCTGCCCGATCTGGATGAGTGTACGTACATTGAAGCATGCCAAACGGAACTAACGCCGAGGCCGAAAGAGTGCTATTGGACGAGCTCTCTGGATGTCGACGAAATCATCCAAAGTAGCATCATAGGAAACAATGGGAATAATCCGCCCATCCAAAAGTCCATGGGCATCACCATTACACATGGTACCGAAGAAATCCGGTGACTGGCGCCCCTGTGGTGACTACAGGGCACTTAACAAAGTTACCGTCCCGGATAAATACCCAATTCACCACATGCACGACTTGACCTCATCTCTAGCTGGTAAGTCTATCTTTAGCAAACGCGACCTATTTCGCGCCTACCATAAGATACCTGTCGCACCAGACGACATTGCTAAAACAGCAGTCGTCACGCCATTTGGCCTATTCGAGCACCCCAGAATGCCTTTCGGCCTCAGAAACGCTGCCCAAACTTTTCAGCGTTTCATTCATGAGGTAACGCGAGGACTCGAAGGCGTTTATCCTTATCTAGATGACATTCTCATCGCGAGCTCTTCTGAGGAGGAACATCTTCATCACCACGACGCTCTCTTTCAACGCTTAACACAGCATGGGGTTACCGTCAACCCCGATAAATGCGAGCTTGGCCAAAGTTCCATCGACTTTCATGGCCACCGCATATACGCCTCTGATATTGAAGCTCTGCCAAACAAAATCCAGGCACTGAAGGACTATCCTGCTCCCAGTTCCTTCAAACAGTTACGCCGATTTCTTGGCCTGGTTAACTATTTTTGACGCTTTATTCCTAACTGCGCGGACATTGTTCAGCCAATGACTGACTTGCCCTGCGGTAAACGACGGTCTTTTCATTTTGCAGACGACGCTAGAGTGACTTTCGAGAAGCACAAAGACGCTATCTCCAGCATAGTACTTCTCGCCCATCCAGACACATCTGCACCACTCTCCCTGACAACTGACGCATCCGACACTGCCGTCGGTGCAGTTCTTCAACAACTCATCGACCGTCGATGGATACCTCTAGGTTTCTTCCCGAAACGTTTACAACCTGCGAATCGCGTTACAGCACCGTTGGTTGGGAACTGTTAGTTATCTACCTAGGTATCAGACCTTTCCGTCACTATTTCGAAGGTCGACATTTTACAGTCTTCACTGACCACAAGCCATTGATCTACGCAATCAATGGCGCAACGGACAAGTATTCTTCGCGGGAAACTAGACCCTAGACTACGTTTCTCAGTTTACGACAGACGTACGACATGTCTCAGGTGCTCTCAATCCCGTCGCGGATGCGCTTTCACGCATTCAGCAGATCAGCTTATCGCCTGGCACCAACATTGATCTAGCCGCTATGCCTGCTGCCCAACAAGCTGATCCCGAGATAGCTAAGCTACGACTTAACACCTCGTTGAAACTACGCGAAGTTCCACTAGCTTCATCTGAGGGGACCATTCTTTGTGACGTTTCACAAAGTTTTCACCGACCCGTAGTTCCTACTTCGATGCGTCGATTAGTTTGCAACGCTCTACACAACCTGTCTCATCCCTGCGTACGTGCTTCGCAGAAGCTCGTAACCGAACGCTTCGTATGGCCCAACGTCAATCGCGATGTCCGCCTTTGGGCACGCGCATGCTTAGAGTGTCAGCGCGCCAAGGTCTACAGACACACCAAAAGCCCACTTGGCGTCTTTCCCGCTCCTGACTCTCGTTTTGCACACGTCCATGTCGACCTGGTCGGACCTTTGCCTCCATGCAAGGGCTACGTTTACCTGCTCACTTGTGTCAACTGATTCACCCGTTGGCCAGAGGCGATTCCGATAGTCAGCTGCTCATCTGAGACAGTTGTGCAAGCCTTCTTAGAACGCTGGGTAGCTCAATTCGGTTGCCCAAGCGTAGTCATCACTGACAGAGGATCGCACTTTAAAGGATCCTTCAGCAAATTGCTCAACGTTCTTGGTTGCCAACATAACCGAACCACTGCATACCATCCCGCAGCTAATGGAATGGTAGAAAGATTCCACCAGTAACTCAAAGCACTACTCTATGCCCAATCTAGCACATCCTGGCGCGAAGCACTTCCGCTCGTTCTCTTAGGCAAAAGAAACACGATTAAAGCGGATTTGCACGCCACTCTATCGTCGCTAGTCGTTGGATGCACACAACGCTTACCTGGTGAACTCGTCTCACCATAAGCACCAACAACCTCCGACTATGGCGACTACGCAGCTCGCCTATCTCATCACATGCGACAGCTTCAGTCTGTGCAAACCAGAGCACAGCGCTTGCGTACCAACGTGGACGAACGCTTAACTACTTACACGCACGTGTTCGTTCACGCTGACAGAGGACGCCGGCCAATTCAACCTCCTTATTCTGATCCGTACCGTGTCGCACGCAGAAGCGACAAGATGTTTACCACTGACTACAATGGCAAGACTGAGACGATCAACGTCGATCGACTCAAGCCAGCATTCCTGGACAAGTCTGACCCTTCGGTGCAGCAAGCACCTTCACAGCCTGTGCCATCACAACTGCCACCACAACCTCAGACGAGTCAGTTCGCTCCAGCAGAATGGACAACGTCAACCGACAGCACCCCTACTCGTCCTGCTATCAATTAACGCGGTAGGAAGCTTAAATCTCCAGTTCGTTTTTCGGACTTCGTTAGCACTTACTGTTTCACATAGAACGTGCCGCTGAAATTTTCCGCTCTTACCAAACGTTTTTGAAAATCCACAAAAAAAGATCAAAACCTTTTGAAACTACCAAAAAAGCAAAACCTTTGAAAACCCAAAAAACAGCTTTGCACGCTTTTCGCTTTGCACTCTTTTGTGTATGGCTATACATTTATGCTGCCTTTTCATTTTGCTTTCCATATACACCGCCGGTTGGTTGCACCTCGGTTTCACTTTTCGCTGGATCCCCACACGTCTACTGGAAGTGGAACGAACTTCCGACTCAACCGCATACTTGAACTTTACTAACTGTCCCCCCACAAACAGTTTTTACCGTTTCGACACCGTAGGGAGGACACGGATGGGAGCCCGCTAAGGTCCGATTGCATGGTTCTCCCCAGCAGCTGCAACAGGTTTCACAACCTGGTCTCGCAGAAGGCTGGCCCACGACGGACAGTCCCCACGTAGACCGAAGGACTGCTTACACAGTCCCTCCTGGGAGAGGGCTATGTAGCAGTCTGGTGATTCCCCGGTTTGTCTGTGTAAAATTCTAACAAATTATTTCATTGTACACTTAGGCGACCGGTGTGGTTTGTTGATCTGATTACTGAGTTTGAATGCTTGACTTGCTCATCGCCGTTTTTGCTTGGCGCTCATTTCGGTTGCAACTCGCGACTGCGCTGTGTGCTGTGCATGCTCCGTTCCCCTAACTAGAGCGTCAACTGTGTCGTTCCTTTATAGCTAGGTAACAGGGAATCTGAGGATATGCGGGTGTTCTCCGACTTGGTTGATTTGGTTACAGACGTTTCATCGTCAGGCTAGACGACATCATCAGTGCGATTTATGCGAGCCACTTGCAGATCCAACAGGGATTTCTAACAGAGAATCTTTTACTGTAGCAATAAAAGTTTCCCTGCAACTCAATCTCTCTTCTCGAATCGCTCTCTGGGCTCCCGGTACAGGCGACACCCACTAAAATTCACACAAAATTACTCTGTGTCACGAAGGCAGTCCAGGTTTCAGAATTCGAGGAGCGCTTGCGACCTCTCCATCCTGAGTCCCTTAAGGACATCCGTTTGCGTGATCTGCTCCTCAGAAATGACTTCCTTCTTCTTCTCCTTTGACAATGGAAGGATTTCTGCTTAGACGTGTGCGTTACCAGTGTGCTAAATGTCCTCGTGAAAGTGTCGGGCTATTTCAGGGGGCATTCAGTTAGATAGGTCTAAGAAACCCCTGTGCAACCGCGAATAGCATGTTGTAGCGCGTAAATTTAGATACTTTCTCATCCTCAGGATATCCCGTATAACTTACATAGTTGAACAGTAGAGTCACATGGTCACTGCGACCCAGTGATGTGCTTGAATTTATGCTGGCTACGATAAATTCTTCGTTGGTGAGCACAAGATCAAGTATCGACGGCTTGTTAGCTGCTAGAAAACTGGTGGGAGTGATCACGTGGTTGCATAGAGGGTAGCTGGAAATTACCTCTTATAAACAGACATTGAAGTGCATGCTATTGGTCGCCGATATTTCCAGGTCGTGCACATTAAAGTCAGAGCAGTGAGAAGACATAAGTTGCGATATGTCAACATTTCGATTGTTCTCATCAGTCGCAAACACAATACAAGTGGGATTCATAGACAATTATATACAGGGGAAAATTCGCACACCAATCAAAATGTCAAGTTCAAGACCACGGTAACCTAATTGATTGTCTCCATAGTTTCTGTGCACAAAACACAGGTTGATAAGCCCTAACTAGCAAAGCCTCATTAATTGCCAAAATTATCGGATTATGGTTGCGTAATAACAACTTGAACGGTCTCTGGGTGCACCTGGTGTCGAGTTTCCAAGAGATGCTTGGTGATAGATGATGCTGGGCTCCGGTTCATTAGCGGATCCACTCCGTTTTGTGGCGTCAGCAGTTGTTCCAACCACCTCAGCAAATGTTCAGCTACCCTTTGAGCTAACTGATGGTCAGTCCTGCCAATGAAAATGTCATCACAACCGCAGGTGAACTGGTAAACGACGTGAGAGGCCGAACTGACTGACGAGTTACCCTGACGGTCTTGAAGAACAGCCTTCGCGTTGTACGTATGAGTTGCAACTGGGCGGTCCCGTAGGTGCACGTAAGGACGCACTGGATTTTATATCCGATATCGTTTGATACATGGTCCCCTTTGAACGGCAAGCACAAATAAACATCCATTTTCGCTGCTGTTAACACCGGTATTTTCTCCTTGGGAGGGCTGTTGTGGATCTGAATGAACTTCTCAGGATACCCATTTGACACCAAGGTTTTAAACAAAATGTCTTCTTCAGCTTGCAACATTTCTGGACTGCATATCCGTCTGGCTTTGTAGAAGAGGGTTTTCACTAGGCCACTTTTGTATGCGGCCTGGGTAAAGCTGGAAAACTGGAGGTACTGCCCTATCCAAGTTGCCTTGCGATGAACCGTTCGCTGTACTGTTCCATCGGCCCGTCTTTTAATAAGTATATCGAAAAATGGCAGACTATGGTGTTGCTCCAACTCATGGGACACAGATAGATTTGGATGAATTGAATTCAGAACTGTCCACAGCCGCGCAAGTTGTTTGTTGCTGGTGAAGACTAGGATGTCGTCCACATACCGCTTGTACAAGTTAGCTTCACCAATGCTGGCAGTAACTTGTCTTTCTTTCAAGCCTAGAAAAATGTCTTCTGAAAATGGTCCCAGGGGGCTACCCATGGCGACGCCGTCGATAGCTTACAAGCAGTCTCCTCAAACTCGAACCGTATATTTTCCTTGCATAATAGGATCATATATATCAAAAACGCCAAGGGCAGGCCAACCGACACGTTTTGAAGTGCGATGAAATCACACAAATATGCAACGGTCTCACGTTGTGTCACGTTTGGGAATAGGGAGTCGATGTCTATTGAGTACATGTGCTCCGCACCCAGTGACACGTGTTCCAGTGTCTCGACTAATTCAAAAGAATCCTTTAAGCAATAGGTGGTCAGGAGTTTGCGTACCAGCTCCAACTGCAGGGTTGTAGAGGCAAATATTTTATTGAGGTAGCATGTTCCAATGAAGTACTGACAAATATTGGCCGTACGCCTACTACCTTTAGCACATGTCTACTAGCCGTGATTTACCGCCCACCAAACTCAACTTCGGAAATGGACTCCAAACTGAACCACGTATTCCAGTTTGCTTTAAACAAGTCCTACACCCACATTCTTGTCGCAGGAAAGTTTAACCTACAGGACATAGAAACGCCGGCAACCCACGGTATGCAGTTTAAAGCCTGCTTGCAAGAGCTTATTGCTAGCCACCCTCTTTACAACCATGTAACCTCTCCCACTAGATTTCGAACTGCTAACAAGCCGTCGATACTGGATCTTGTGCTCACTAACGAAGAACTCATGATTGACGGGATAGTTACAAGCACACCACTGGGTCGTAGTGATCATGTTACTCTACTCTTTGACTATGTATGCCATGCGGAGTACCCTGAAAAGGAGGAGGATAAAGTGCATACTGTCACACACTACAATGTGTTGTCTAAGCTTGGTAAGGATACATCTTGGACTTTCTTAAACGAATGCCCCCCAGATGTTGCCTGGGAAACATTTACAAGGAAGTTTAGTACACTGGTAGCGCATGCATCAGAGGAGAAGTCCTTCCAACCTAAAAATAAGCGTAATTCATTTCTGAGGAGCATAATACGTAAATGTATGTCCCGGAGGGATTTGGCATGGCGAGATCACCAGGATTGCTCGAATGCCGAAATCTAGACTGCATACGTGACACATCGTAACTTCTGTGTGAAACTGATCCGCGAAGACAAGGTCACGCATCAGCAGAAGTTAATGAAGCGATTCTGCAAGAATCGCAAACTCCTGTACAGGCACGTTAACGGCCTTCGAAAGGTAAAGCGAGGGGTTCCAGCACTAGTCACGGCTGATGGGTGCACGCGATCAGCAATGGAAGCAGCTGATCTCCTACGGTTTCATTACTCCCGAACTTTCCAGCAGGTAACGAGCACGAACATTCTCCTCATTTCTACTACTCCACCATCTGGTTTAGAAAACATCACCCTCACTGCGGAAGCTGTGTTGAAGAAGTTGTTATCCTTGCGTATCCACAGTTCTCCCGGAGCTGACAATATCCGACCAAAGGCTCTACAGGCAGTAGCCAGTGATCTAGCAGCACCACTGGCTATTTTCTATCAGCGATGTCCAGAGGAGAACCGTATTCCACCAGTATGGAAGCGAGGGGTCATCACTCCTAAGCATAAGGGAGGTAGCCGCACTGATCCTGCGAACTACCGTCCAATAACACTACTTCCCGTACTATCCAAAGTGATGGAATCAATCATCGCAGATGCGCTGATGGAATACCTGGAAAGCCACAATTTAATAGCCCCAGAGCAACATGGCTTTCGTCAAAAGCATTCGTGTAATACTAACCTATTAATTGCACGTAAAAGCTGGACTGAAGCTGTTGATGATGGAGTAGGAGTCGATGTCATCTACTTGGACTTTTCAAAAGCATTTGATCGCTTAAACCATCACAATCTCCTTCACAAGCTTCGGAATTACGGCATTGGCGACCCAATCCTGAGTTGGATTGACAATTTTCTACAAGAACGACGGCTAGTGGTGAGAGTCCGAGAAGCATTGTCTGATGCAATCGATGTGTCGTGCGGAGTACCACAAGGCTCGGTTCTTGGACCTCGTCTATTCATGGTGTTCATTAACGATTTGGCGAGATCAATTACTTCCGATTTTCTATTTTTTGCTGATGATATCAAGATATGGCGAAGGATCAGAGGGCCGAAAGACCATGACCGGCTCCAGTGCGATCTTAACACAGTGTCGAACTGGTCACTTCAAAACGCCCTACCGTTCAATGTAGACAAATGTCGCGTTGTACAATTACGCCATAGACATAACTACACCTATTCACTTGGGACCAACGGACTGCAGAATAGCTCCCAGGAACGTGACCTTGGTGTGATCATACAGAGCGACCTCAACTGTTCAAAACAGGCTGAGGTAGCTGCAAAAAGAGGCAACCAGCATGTCGGCATGCTGCGAAGAGCATTAGGGAGATTTGCCCCATCAATCTTCCCTATGATGCACAATTCCTACGCGCGCCCGCATGTTGAATACGCTATCCAAGCTTGGCAACCTTGGTCGAAGCGTGACCTAGAAGAGATAGAGGCACCACAACGAAGCGCAACAACGAATGTAAAGGGCATGCACCATCATTCTTACCACCGAAGGCTGAAGTTGCTTGGAATTTTCAGCAGACGCTATCGAAGACTGCGCGGTGATCTCATATTAGCCTATCAAATATTGAGTGACCCCAACCACGTATGCAGCCATTTTCTGAAACGTAGCCACAACAAGCAGCTCAGGGGTAACTGCCTAAAGTTGAAGGAACAATACAACCGTCTAGAGTGTCGACGGAATTACTTTTCCCTTCGGGTTTGAAAACCTTGGAATACACTCCCTGACTCAGTTGTATCCTCTCCTACCTTGGATGTTTTCAAAAAACGATTAGATGTTGCTTTTAGCTCCCAACATTTTGTTACCTAAATTCCCCTACTGTGGATTACGCCAAGGATGCATTTCTACAGGATTTATGTATCAAATGGACCTAAGTGAGCGACCATATTTTACTTTTCTCACTCTTTACCTCAATGATCACTGCACCCCAGTGTCTTACTGAACGTTTACGCTCGATAATTTATTTTAATTTTACACTGATGTTACTTATCAAACTATTCATATCGGCAGACGTTCGATAGATGACCCAGACATATTTTGATTTTATCATATTCACCTCAACCATCCTACGGGACGTGTCAAGCACTTGCTTTTATCCCGTGATAAATCATTGTTCATTGTTCATTGTTTATTAATCTCCGTAGGTAATCTGGGACGACGCTTCAACCAGTTGTCCAATAGGATTTCGGTCATTCCTTCGGAATGTAACACGACTTATATTTTGGTCCGCAGACTTTTTAGATTGGAGCTAAACGAATTCTAGTTTATGATTTCGCGATAAGGTCGTCCAGAGAGAGGAAGTGATTCGCAGATGTAGCACCACTGCTGTCGGTCATGCTTTTGCACTTCGTGATCAGGCGAGTCTAGTAGTCTGGGAACACTATGAACAAATACAGTTTGCTTGCTTTCGTTCGTAGAAAGGCCGCCATGGTTTTCTTTTTCCTTTGATCGCCCATTCCAAGCATTATCTGGTAAGATGCCTACCCCGCTCGATGAGTTGCGAAGATGAACTGCTACGAGTAGGACTCTCTGTGTCTCCTCGGTTGAGTTCACTGTTGCTAGAAGAAATCGGGGTTAACCTTAATGCACCGAATTTGCATGACGCGCTACGCGTCTGGGGCAGTTAGCTCAACCCAAATACCAATCGCATCGCATATGGAATTCCACACGTAGCGATTAGCTACCAACTTACGCTTTATTGTGCGAGATCTGGACTCGGGAAACTTAGTGCACACGACCGTTAACGCACTATGGTTTTATTTAGAGAGGGTCGTTTTGGGTGTTGTGGCTGGTAACGGATTGTCTGGCTGGCACTACAGAACGTTGTAAAAACGGCGTCGCATCGCTCGTGCTTGGTCCAGATAAAGCACTTATGGGTGTATCTGGGTGTTTCTATCGAGGCCATCGAATCGTATGTTACCCGGTTCTGGGTTTCCAGTGTTGTGATCAACTCGTGAGGTATGGCATCTAGGGATGAGTTAATAGCAGTCACGTTGGATGTGGCTTGCCTACTTAAGTGGTTAGTAATTGTCGGAGTAGGTGGCCAGATGCCGTTGGGCGGTTAGTAAGCCTGACTTTAGGATTCGTGTTACGATGCCGGAGCTCTGAGGGATTTCAACAAGATCGGTTTTGTTAGCTTCTAATGGCAATGCTCTGAAGCTCGCCATCTGCTGGACTGTTTTAGTCAGTTTTCACAAATTTTCACTAGCGATATTAGACCTTTGACTATTGGGATTGCTCTGCATGTTTGGCAAAACCAAAGTGAATTAGTCAGATTGATTTGTCTCTTAAATTGCAGCTGATTTAAACCAGCACATCGGCTAGAAATTAGCTCTTGCAAGCGGGAATTAAAGTGCGCGCCAGCGGTTGCTAGTGTGTCCATGTCGTATACATTAGTTTCAGCGATAGGAATGAAGTAATAGGACTTGTTCAAAGCAGCCTGAAAATGTTGGTTTGGTTTGGACTGCAATTCCGACGTAGAGATTGGCGGGCATAAATTACGGCTCGTAGACATGTGTCTTCGTTCCGCAACCGTAGGCGGTACCAAAGCGAATCAGGGGCGCTGGTTTCCGAGTGATCGATAAGTTTACTTCGAAAATTTCTCTTGTACTAAAGAAGCACACCACCACCTCTACCAGTTCTATCAATCCGATTCAGCGACACACCGGGTAAATTGATCTCAACGTTTAACCAAATCTCTGTAATCATGACAAAGTTCAACGGTTGTGAAGCAGGGAGTTCTCTAAGTTTGCCCAATTTCCTAAGAAGGCCTTGGGCGTTTGTGTACAAACAGGATAGTGTTTTCTTTTGTTAGGGGTACGTTGATAGATGTCAAATTTGTGTCAGTTTTTAAACCGACCATTAGATGACCGACCTTTACTTATTTTTGGTTCATGAATTTCAGCCAAGTTGCATGGCATCGTTGAGCGTTCCAGAACATATGTTTCACCTTTGTTCTGCCGTGCTGTTGTTTGCCGTTGGCACTGTAGTGTCGATCGCTTTGCAGGACTGCGCAGACAAAGAATTTACTGTTGTTGTAAGTTCTATAGAATTGCTAGCCACTCGTGGCCGTGCTGCTGCTACATCTAGCCGGATTTCGGTTGGCAAACGGTCCCCAAACTTTGACAAGTTATCCAATAGAACTTACGTCACTCCCTCAGAGTGTAAGACTACTTTCATTAATCTTGAGCCACAGGGCTTGTAGGTTGGTGAGGACGGAAGGCTTATCAACAATCTGGCAATAACATTGTCCAGAGAGAGTGCTTCGCAGATGCAGCACCTCTACTCTCGGTCATGTGTTTGCGCATCGTGATCAGAAGAATCCAGAAGCTCGGGAACACCATGAACAAATTTGCTTTTCCTGCTATCGCTGTTAGGTATGCCGCAATGGTCACCTGCTTCTTTTGGGTGATGTTTCCAAGGAAGATCGGGTAATATGTGCACCGCGCTCGATGAGTTGCGAAGACGAACTAATGCGGGCAGGACAGCCTCTGTCTCATCTGCTGAGTTCAGAGTTATTCGAAGAAATCGTAGTTAACCAGAGTGCACTGAGGTCGGATGACGCGCTACGCTTAACCCGAATAGCAATCGCATCGCAGATAAAACTCCAATGGTTGCGATTGTCTAAGAACTTGCATTTTATTTTTGCTAGATATGGAGTCGGGTACGTTAGTGCGCACGTGAGTTAACGCAGCCGGGTATTGTTTAGCGAATTTTGGTTCTAAAATTGTTGCTGGTAATTTAGGAGGCACCACTGTATTTGACGGTGAAAGAGAGGATTGTCCTGTTCTCCGAGCCGGGCATTTCTGATGCACACGTTTCGTTATCAAACTAGGGAACTTCTTCAGTGCGGCTATTCAGTCCTGCTTTGTGGAGTCTCACAAATTAATGCCAGATCCAAATGATTATTAATTGTTACCTGCTTCCAATGTCAGCCTTCGATCAAGTCAGGTGGGTCGGTGAAAGCTGCGTCGCCCCACTTGTGCTTAGTACAGAAGATGGACCAACGTGTCTCGCTCCCTATGTGTTTATCGGGGCAAGCGATGCGTACGTTACCTTCTTGTTACCTGCACCTGAACTGCATCTGGCTCTGAACTTTCGGTTTCATGGCCGAAGCTCAAAGTGAAGCGCCCATAGTTGGAGGTGGAAGGAGGCATGTTTGAAGCTTGTCCGCTTATGGGAGCGAGGTGACCCAGGGGATTTAAAGACACAGACGCTGCAGTGGCTCGGAGTGTCTAGCTCTCTTTTTCGGCTTAGAGGCAGAGCTTGTCTTGGTTGGTTGAGCCATTAACGTGGCCATATTTATCTCCGAGAGAGCGATTTTAGTAGTTACAAAATGCGTGATTAGCTCAGTCATTTTATCGCACTTCGTAATGAGCAAAGATACACAGTTGACAGCTGGAATAAGTTAACATGTCGGACAAAACCAAAATGTGTCAGGGAGTTCGTTTACTCGTATCACTACTTGGACGGATTTTCTTATGCATCGCCGGTGGTACGATCTAATGCAGCTATAATAGGTCACGCCGATCTTAAGGAATTTACTGTAATTCCTTGAAAACCTGCGCGGCGTTGCACCATGTTTTGAATGCTGGCTGCACTGTTGTCGCTTGCAGCAAGGTCTAGCCGAGCAACGCTCATGTTTGATGAAGGTTATCTGAGCCAGGCGTGCACGTGACATAAAACCACGCCAACACACGGGCACGCGAGTTGAGAGTGGTTCAAACTGCGCCCAGGTCAGTCAGCTGAGACAGATAGATATCGTCTCTTTCACTCGCGGTCGGGCGCAGACAGCCAGGTTCAGTGATCAAACATCTCGCCGTTGAATGCATACAGTCACACGAATCGGCGGCGTGCATTGGTTGGCCTGCCTTACGCGACAAGTACAGGTGGGGCGCTGATAATATGCCAAAACTGCGAACTGGAGCAAGAGTGTAGTCAATTATTAAAGGAATATACCCTAAAGGAGAAGAGATTTGCTCTGATTGGGAACGATGGTGTAGGAAGTGCGCAACGAGAAACCAGAGTGTTCGGTGCTCGCGATGGACCAATATCACCACCTTAGACATTAATATGCGGTAATGAAAGCAGAAGCTCTCGAAAAATTACATGGTCAACTCGAAGGGTGAAGTTTTGTAGTTGCGACACTAGTGATTCAAGGACTACCAGTGCGTCTTCAACTCGATTCAAACGCCATTGTCCGCACGCTACCAGGGAAGCAGTGTGTTGGAATAGAATGCATTAGCGCACCGAGCTGTTACAAAATGTGAAAAAGCTCTAGGCCACAATCGACCAGGAGCATCCATGTGAAGGACATTATTTAAAAGAACAGAAGGTAGTGGCAATTAGAATTCCTATTCGTGACAGCATACCTTATACCCATCCGGGGTAAGGTTAGAGAAAGTTGCCTCAGAGTGTGGTGAATCCAGTAATTACACCGGTACACCTGGTACAAGCTTGTCGTTCCGGATCTGAAGCGGGTCGCTCAACAACTGCTTAGAGCGGTGGGTGGTGGATATTTGGAACAACTTGCCTTCAGACATAATCGAAGGAAAGTCGGTGTCGGAGTGTAAGAAACTCCTGAAGTCGCACATTGCCGACTTGAGATTTGGAGAATAATCAACATCACCATAGGCAGATTTACATTAAAAATATTAGATGCAGCTACACAGAGGCATCTCTACTCGCTGCACTTTCTCAGTATTTAATATTCAGTATTGATCTGCCGGAAGAATGAAATACGGAGCTCGCAACAGCAGTTCTGTCCATTAACAGAAATTTATTTTAATGCTTGCAGACCCTCAATGCATAAATCTAACCGAAGGAACCGAGAAGGTAATGTTTATACTTGCAAATGCTTACGGTGTTCTGGTTCGTGCAGTGCCTAATTTCAACCGTTTAGCTATATCTAAACAATTGTTCTGTGATTTGCATGAAGTTTTACAGCTCGATCCGAGTAGCGACATGCGACAAACTTATTAGTCTGAGACGACTATCGAGTTTGCTGCCTCTCTGAAATAGCTGCTGCTAACGACAACGGGAGAGGCATTCACGACAACAGGAAATTTAGACAGCGCTTCTTGTCGAAGTATGTTTTTGACTGTACAATATCCTGCTGCATGCTCTCTTCCGTTTTACTCAGGAATAGTCAACAACCACCAACTATTCACAAACATTTTTTATGTTGTCCTGATGAAACAACGGTTAGTGGTCACATCAGAACCTAGCAATGATGTTACAAAGACTCACCACGGCATTAATGGGATCGGGAGACGAATCTAGACAACAGTGACTTCTACAACTTGCATATCCGTCGTACTTATTAGTTCGGCTCGTACTTTTGTGATGTATGGCGGTTGCGAGTGACAACGGAAGTCTGCTGTGTTCTTAAAGCTTGATTGGGCATTTCACTGATGTATACGGTCACGGTGATAAGCAATTTTGGAAAATAAAGTCACCACTTTAATCAGTGAAACGAAAGCAAACTAGACGTAACGAGGTCTCTAACTGATGCCTAAAGAATTGCCAGCTTATTCTTAATCACAAACATCCTGTTTGTTAGGGCGGGAGCTGGCGACTTGTTAAAATGAACTTTGAAAATAAATCAGCCCAATAGCAACTTGGACTGTTAAATAATATAAAGTCTGACATAGTTCGCTACATTTTTCTACCCAGCTGTTGCAAAGGACCCACTCGGTGAACCCCATCCGCTGGCTACGATACTTCTAAAAGGAGTTTATCCAACACTTCAAGTAGTGGACATAATTGGCACCGGGACCGCTTCCCACTTTAGCTCCGTGGAATTGTGGAGTCGCCTGCAAATAGACGCGTAAGTAGGTCGTTGACGTATGTAACTTTATCCTTAAATTTTGAGTGGGACCCCTGAAAACTCTACTTGGGTTGCGATAGGCCCAAAACATGATAGTTCGACGCTGCTTATTCGTTCTGACAGATGCATCAATAAAGGTACGTTTTCCATTGTTCAGACTTAATGTCTACTTGGCCTCCGACCCTACGGACTCTGAACTGCACAGCCGAGTGGATACGCGAGCGGCTTGTGTGGGTCAACAAAATTTGCTTAACGGCAGAAGACCAGTGTTTGACTGCTTCTTGGGAGTGACCTTAATCTCATCACACGAGGACGCTGACTTGCCGAAGACATTCATGGAACAAGAAGGGGCACAAATCCAAATGCTGTTAGAGAACTCAGGACCGGTGGATGCGAATTTTAAGTTTATGTTCCCTACAGATTTGCTGATCGAGATTCCCAACTGGGCGCAACAAGGCAGGTATTCGGAAAGTGAATTGGAATGGGTGAGTAGCTTGTATGTTATGGATAAGCTATTGTAGAAATACGTATACGTGGCCTGTAGCTGTGACTTCCTTGTGTGTTTATTGTCGTGGCACGATTGGCCGCATTGCGGGCTGTGATCGATTGTCGCCTAGGTGTACAGGTCGGATCACCCCATCTGGACTCTGATTTTTCGGAAAATTCGCGTGGAATTTATGCCGAATTTACAGCTCTTGATCTTTATTGAGTCCTACACTGAATACTGTGTACTTATACTTTCGGGAAGTGTTAGACCATCCTAGTACCCTCCTTGGCTCAGCTTGGCTTAATGCTAACTCGGAGGCTAGAATTGAGTTGTAACATAAGTCGGTGGGAAGAGGTTTTTCCAAACAACTAGATCAATCCAAGAATATGGTTCATTCACGCACGAAGGATGGATATTCAACGGCAACTCACACACACATATGCTACGGACATGGCTAACTAGTGAAATAGAGCACAACAAAAGGACAAGGATAAAACAGTTGTTTTACAACATGTGATAATGGGCGTAATGTCATGGAAATAATTTACCAACAAGTTCTTACTTGAATACATTTCGATTAGTCAAAAAGTGACAACCAAGGGGCAGCTGATGTACCATAGATACGATAAGGTCAAGAAATTCCGGTCTTGAAATGGCACTACGTCGAGGTAGATGTTCCCCTGACGTGGCAGCACTTTGAGGTCCTTATTCAAAAGTCCCTATTCAAAGGCTCCTATTCAAAGGTAGCTATTCAAAAGTGTGATCACTAGAGATCAGTAAGTCTATTTGGGTTGTACACATGCAGTGATAAAAAGGTAGGGTCAGACGACTCGGAGGAAGTACTGAGATGAATAACATGGAACGAAAGTCTCCTGACTGTAGTGAATATTTCCTTTACTTCAAAGGACCGCGTATGACCAATGCTCAATGTCATCAGGTTTTTATTGATGTAGAAGACTTTACACGAGCTGTGTAATTGTCCAAAAGTGCTTTAATCTGGCATTGAATCTGTGGCTTATGGATCAAAACCTAGCCTTACGTAATCCGCATATCTCAACAAGATAGTTTTTTCGGGGCAAAGCTAAAAGTGTAACTAATTGGTTGATATTTGCAACTTCATTACTTTGGCATCGACGCGCAGGTAGCGATCCCCAATTTATTGCCTATTTTGTGCTGCTTTAAGCACGTGTAAACTTTGGTGAGAGGCTGTACCAGATAATCAGCACATTATCTGAGCACGACAGCAGACAGCTTATCCGGACCGGGTGACTCGTTCGACTTCCTTATAAGTAGTTCCCTGTGTGTTTCTAAGCAGTTCGTAAGTGTGTTGTATGTGGTAGTTGTAACTCACTTATGTTATATCAGAGACGAAATTATCGCCTTGGTCGCAGAAATTGAGGCTTAATTTTTCTACATCCGGAGTAGTGAGTGTGACTTCGCGAGTGATTCCGCCTAAAGCTTTTAGCATTTTCTGTACCTCTAGATAAGTACTGTTTCTATAAATGTTTTTAAATGAGATCTGACTGAGTCGACGCAATTAGAATTTTTTGATCATCAACGGAGTGTTTACTGCAGCAACGTATTTGCGTTCGAACGCCTTTTCTTTAGGTGTGCGCAGTCGTTTGAGGCGTTGCGAAGAGAACCCGTCTGCACGAACGCAGATCGTTTTAACTGGACGGCAGACATAGCATCAGAATTCTAATTAACGAGCTAACTAGTCACAATACGTAGGTCCATCGGCGTTTTAACCTAAACCAGACTCTGTGGAGGCGATGTCTCCACACAGCCACACAATTTTCTGGAGAAATTGTTACTCCCACCTGAGCTTTCGGTCTCTGCAACGGGCAAATTCTTTGTTGTGGCATTATCAGCGCTCCCAAGTGGGGTCTGACTACAGACAAACTTTTCGGACTATCCACAAATATCTTATCCGGGATTGCCACTAACCAGTTTGGATATTACACAATTTTATTTAATCCGAGATTTACAACGAATCCGGTGTCAGATCTTCCAAATTTTCCAGCTAGTGTGCACAAGCATTCCAAATTTGTTGCTTATTTTTCAACTAAACAGCGATTAAGGGTTCGTCTAATATCCAGCCGCGATCTTCAACAAGCGACAAGTATCAAAGCAATACGACCAGTATTTTCAAACTCAGCTACATCGGTGGAAGCGAACGAATTGAAGATGCAAGATGTGCAGAAGGTATGAGATTGGAGTGAGCAGGTGTATCTGAATACACAATTCAGATAGTCAATGGGGCGCGAAGCTAACGGGGTTGATGGTCTGCTAAAACGGCTCGGCTGATTTGCCAATCTTTGGCCTTACAAGGAATCCATTGGAAGTCTCCTCAATCAAACAAGACTATATTGGAAGGAGCTCCTTGGGGAATTTAGATGGTGCAAGTTAAATTCCTCATAAGTACACTCATTTACACGACTAACACAAGCGCGTCTTTGGGACATCGGTGAATTTGTTGTTCCAACAATGACTTTGCGTGGACAATCGCTTCAAATTTCCTACTGTTTGTTGACGAGCTAGAGATATGGCGCAGGATTCAGGTGGATGCCGATCGGAATTTACTTCTGTGTGACCTAACTATAGTACATTAGTGGTCAACACAAAATCTGTTGCAGTTCAACGTGGGCAAATGCATGATACTCCTCATACGACACCAGAGTACCTATTCCAACAAGCTAAGGACGCAAGTACTGCAGCGACCATCCTTCGAACGCGACCTTGGCCTCCTAGTTCACGAACACTTGGACTGTTCCAAGCAATCCGAAGCGGCATCGGAATTTGATAACCACTACGTCGGCTAGTTACAACCGGCGTTCGGACAACTAGGCACCACTATTTTCACAGATGCCCACTGGCTATGTTCGTCCATGTCGAATACGCAATGCAAGCCTGGCAGCCGTGGATGAAACATGACATCACTGCACTGGACCAAACTCATCGTCAGACTTCCAAGTACTTCATTGGAATTCGCAATCTACCATGTGAGCAGAGCTTGAATCGTTCGGGAGTAATCAGCTGGCGGTATCGCCGACTACGAGGCGACTTGCTTATGGCATATTTGATTGTACACAATCCAAATCATGTGTGCCGCTCTTTACTGCAACTCAGCAGGAACACCAAACTTAGAGGCCACTCCTTTAAATTGGCAGAACAGTACAGCCGTCTGGCGTGCCGTAGAAACTTCTTTTCCGTTCGTGTGCGTCAACCATAGAATGCTTTCCCCGGATCTGTTGTTTCAGCACCCACGTTAGCCATATTTAAATTCTTTTAGATGAACAACTCCGCCACCTACATTTTGTTATTTGACGCTACTCTCCAGCTTACTCCCGGAAAATACCTTGGATTTACTTATTTTGCCTATTGAAGCCATGAAACACCTGGAGTGCAGGGCTACCGCATTACATACGACAAGTCCATTCTTTTGACAGTAACATTACTAATCGCATTTTGTTTATTAACATTTTTGATGACCCACCGGACCATCCAAAGGGGCTTGTAAAACTGTGCTTTTCAACCCATATAAAATCATTGTTCATTGCTCATTGTTCAACTCATGCAATAAGCCATGTAGTCATTCTAGGTGTATATGTTGTTACAGAGGAGACTAGAAGACGAACACACGTTTGACGTGACACCACGAGCAGCAACGCTGAGGCCATATGAATGTGCTACAGTTCTGATTACCTATCGCAGTCGTTCTGAGGGAACACACCAGTTACCGGTACGGATGAAGATAGAAGGCGGCAGGGAAGTCAAAGTAAGTCCTTCAGTATACGGTTCGGTTGTATGGCATAACGCTTCTACATGTACCGATCGGCCGTGTAAGTTGAGCTACTGTTCGTAATGGAATTGTTATGATATCTTTACTATCGCCCAATCTATCATTGCTCGCTTCTTGACTAACTCGGGATTCTCAGTGGATTGACGGACTTGGTCATCGATAATCAGATGGATGCGTATTAATTTCCAATCGTAGTGTGGGTTTGATCAAAACAGTAAAGAACTTTGCAGTTGCATCTTAAGAAATTGCAGATAGGCTGACAGCCTTGACTTATCATAGTGGTGTTGAATGTTACGCATTACTGTCGAACTGATTAATGCATTTCTGGAGTGCATTATGCAGTGCAATGATCGCGTTGGTGATCGCGATCATTATGGCATCCCACCTGAAAGACTGACCCACGGTTCCGGAAGACAGCGAGACGGATCAGGTTTTCAGCTGCACTGCGTGGATGTGCTGATCAACAATCAGGGCATTAAAATTTAGTGGAACAGATCAACCATTTGGGGGGACGTGCATTGTCGCTGTTCACTGTTGTTATTGGGAAACCTAGCCGGTCAGCACAAGGTAGGCATAGTTTTTGGTTGTCACATACCGACCCATTGCCAACAGGTTGGTTGGTTAACTTAGCCAGTTGATGACAGATAACTATGCCTGCTTAGCTTAGCATGACGACGTTGGCAGTTGAACCGTACACTAAACAGTTTTGAAGTACCAACTGAGTTCTCGCCATCAACAACTCCACTGGAGATTTTTTGAAGCACTACGGTTGCACAGAAGCATCATAACTGCATACCAATGGGTATAAGAAGAACAGAATCCCTGAAAAGCCTAGGAGCAAAGTGAGAACAGGTCATTTAAGAGCTGCAATCAGGTTGCAAAAGAACAAGTTTGACAAGTGAAAGTAGTCTACCTGTTAATTCAGTCAGACAGATGTAGTATAGGCGACAACACATCCCATAACCTGTTTCACACTTCAGGGTAAAATAAGGGTGAGGGCTAACGACGGGATGGTGATTTGGACAACTTTTACGGGAAAACGGTCAATTAACAGTATATTTGTTCTATGTGGCATCACGGAACCAGTATTCATGCATAACCATTGCTAATGCAACTATAAGAATGAATGCAATAAGATATTATCACTTCTTCTGTTCAATGCTACGTCAAAGAAACAACCAAATATAGCCGTACATAAGCCAAATTTCCGCCATGGTACATCTGTGCTCTAAGATAGCAAGCTATTCAAATTCATTCGAAAGTGCTGTGGCATTTTTTCTTGGTACCGCGTTCTAATCGGAGCTGCAATGCTCCTCACAGAAGGTCAGCTGATCGCATTCTTGGTGTAAAGCCCCGGGAGCCTTAATCGCCCAAAAAGTAGCTACCTAAATACATCGAGACGAACACGGACCACAAACGTCTACCCGCAAACCCGGAAGAAAAAGACAGACAGTTCAAACAGAATCGCTTTCGTAACCGTGGTAAAAGATATCCACTCTCTGTTTACCTCGGTATTTATAACGTGCTTTGTCTCTTTCTAAAAATAATTACTAGGGTGAGGTAAGTGCCACACAGTAGGGATAGACGAAGATATTTGACGGGGCGACAAAATTGCGCAGATAACTATCACTGAGTGGATCGCACAATCGCTGACCCGGCGTCATTGTCTCTGCAAGAAAGAAGACAATTACCACCTGGTGACGTTTTCACAGATAATGCATTGTGTCATCATGATACAGCAATGGCATGGCAGGATTGGTGGGCGAAAAAAGGCATTCGACAAGAAGTCTTTACAGCAAAAACTATTGTCCAGTAACGCACTCAAGGACAGAGAGTGATTGTAAGGAACAATAAACAATGATTTATAATGGGTAAAAAAGTCGGTGCTTGACAAGCCCCGTAGGATGGTTAGGTGAAAACTCCAATATCATAGTTACGTGAGTCTATCGAGCAAATGCGCTGCCGGAAAGCGATGGTGTAAAATTAGAATTGGATGCAAGCATACAAGACAATCTGGGGGCCAGATATAACTTAGCTATTCGGTGAGAAAAATATGATTTCAGAAAGCTCACTCATGTACCGCCTCCTTAAACCCATGTGAAACAAACATATGGTAGGAGAGCACGATTAATATATTACAAAGTCGCACAACTTAGGTAGCGAAGTAATGGAGGCCAAAGGTGTCATTCAATCGCTTATGAAAATATCCAAGGTGGGGGAAGAAATAACTGAGTTTAGGAGATAATTTTAAGGTTGGCAAGCCCGAAGAGCAAAATAATTCTGTCGGCATTCCAGACGGCTGTATTGTTCACTCAGTTTCAAGCAGTTACCTTTGAAATTGGTGTTATGGCTGAGTTTCAGCAGGTAACGGCATGTATCGGTATTGGGATGAGTAGCTTTGAGGTACAGGTGAGAAATTCGGATTGAAAACGGGCCGCGATGCGAACGCACAGTAATCTAAACGAATGAGTTATAAGCGCGCCAATTCTGACAAGATTTCGAGGATGTACGGCGGTAATGCTCTAAGAAACGGATGTCAAAATTAACAAATGGGATAAAACGCGTGTATTCTGTAGCACAGCATGGGGCAAATTCAATCGATAAGTGTGTACATAATTAATGGGCATTATTGAAGAAATGTTAACGCTGTTGACCTTAGTTCATTACCTTAGTTCATTGCGTATTATTCCCAAGAACTTCTAAGGATGAATAAAACATGCAAAAAATGGTTAATTTAAAGGAACAAGTACGGTTTCGGTCGCGCAATAAATGTCCACTGGGAATGTCTCTCACCGCGACAGACTACCGATACGGAAATCATTGAAACCTACATTCAATGCAATACAGATTAGCAGGGGACTAGTTCATGTTTTTGCTAATTTATTCGGCCCATTTCTGGCAGACTAACCCCACAATTAACCGGGTTCCATGTTTCCTAACACTATACTTTCAATCTTGGCCATCTGACGTTACCAGAGGAGGGAAACACCTCACCGGCTGTGCTGTAATGGGATGCATTCAGTTGGTTATAGGAAAAAGAAAAACAGCACGAAACAATACAAATAGTCTTGTACTAGATTTTTGTATTAGGTCAGTGCTGAGGTTGTGCTTGAAGATGAGGCGAACTCGGATGAAAAGCACAAAGTGACTCATAACATAAAAGCCACTGAAGGCCGTTCCGGGTCCTATAAACAAATGTCTCCAACTGAACATGCTCATGGTCTGTGGGACTCCAAACAAATAGACGAGAAACTCCAACCACAAACAAGTTCGTTCCTGTTCTTCCGTCCAGACCCCGACGAGCAAACAACACAAGTCGCGGAATTCTGTGTGTTGGCATACGCAACAAGTGGCGCAGCCATCGGGGCCTGATGTATGATATATCGATACTGAACGGTTCATGTGCTCTTCCTGCACCGAACACCAAACACTGAACATGCGCACTGCTCATGCAGTATTCACAACAGACATGAGCTAAGCTGCATAGGCAGCTGCGATTGATGGGCCAGAGTTCGCAATCGTACAGAAGGGCTGAAGAGACAGCAGCATTGTGAATTCTACCCTTCAGTACAAGAGTAACATCGAGTCTACGGTATAACTGGCAAATGTTAACATAAAGACAGGAGCTTTGCCATGTGCTTTACGGCACCTGTTTCTACTACAAATGTGTCGATATATCTGCCACAGTAAATGAATTTCTGAAGGACTTCTGTCTGATCCCCACCAAGGATCAACGCTGTCGCGATTCCTGCCAATCTTGAAGGGAATCTTACCATTTTAGGGTTAATGAAACAGCCCGAAAGGGCTGCTAATGCAATAAATCGCTCTAACACCAAACGCCAGGCTTTGAAGTTGTCGCAGATTATGACGATATGGCTGACATTCTCCAAATCTGTCACTTGGATTCAAATCTACATCCTAGAGCTCGCGTTCGACGAACGCAGTTTCCATGATCTTATCGATGGTAAAATTAAGGAGCAAAGATGACGTGGGCATCTTTGCCTCATTTCGCCGCAGATATAGAAGGGCAATGACAATGGAACAACTAAAAAATGGTTCGTGACGTAGACTTAACGGGTCTAGGACGTCAAGGAAAGGGATTGCAACTTTGAATACTACCAAACTGCACAAAATTTAATCTTCACCGCTGAAGCGACAGAGAAATCGCTTAGTAGAATTATGGACTAGATCAGAAGTGTAGCGTAGAGGCGGGGGTGGGCGGTCCGCCCCCGAAAGCATTTGACAGGCGGCAGTATTTTTAGTACAGATGATTGTTTGATATCAAGTGTAGAATCGTCAAATGCATTTCCATGATCGAATTGTTGAAAACGTGGGGCGATAAGCATACTGAGACTGAATCGGAACTTGGTAGCGCTAACGGTGATACACAGGCAGCAGCAAGCGACAGTGAAATAATTATTGCAACGGGAAAGGTATGGAATACCGTTGCAGATGCGCGCAAACATGATGAATTTGTTTGCAACCGCTACCTTGCACCGATAACACGCACATCAACCTATTTTACGGAGGTACGTCTGTGGCTTGTTAAAATTGACAATGAATTTCACACTATGCTTGTCCGGCTGGGATCAACTGCTGTACAGCACGTCGATCATGCACTCAAAGCTGTTGTGCGACTTGGAACGAATGTACACGTTATAGCTAAGAAGCTAAGAAGGAATAGGCTTCTTCGAGATTTGCGAATTGGAGAGCAAAGACTACCAAAATAAATTTTGTATGCTCCTTCCAAAGTGGCGTTTTTTTATTTCGGCTGCAGAATGTCTTCAACGAGATAGTCTAGTTTATCGACTGATGAGCGTTTCAGAAACTAGTGGAAAATTAATCAAAAAGTATGTGAACATGAACCCAGTAAATCATATGCTCAGTGATTCCTCAACTGCAAGGAGCTAGATGTATGACTAGCTGAAAGAAGGCAATTGTCAAATGGAACAAGCGCTTATGGAAACGAATACAAGGAACTGGCGTGAAATTCTAGCTCGACTGCAGATTTCTCAACCAGCAGAAGATGGCACTGGGCGATCACCGAGAAGACATCCACGATAATGAAGGCCAAGAGATTGGAGGGAATTTTTCAGAATTTGTACATTTGTTGTGCAGGCGTGACTGTTCTTTGTGAACAATTGGTGACAATCCAATGGTGAAAGACAATCAGCAATCCTTATTCGTCTCCAGATGTTCAAAATGAATTTGTGAGTCTACGAGAGAGACTCGTATCAATAGACCCGATTCGAATGTTTTTGATCAGTTGTTACTCATTGTACCCACAAGTGATTTGTCAACTTTTTACCGTTTATTTCTGTATTGATCCTGATGACGACTAAATCGGAAACATTTGTTTGCTCTGAAACCACCGGTTGTGTTCCTTTCGGAGACTAATGATAAATGGGCATTATACACGAGTTTGTGAGTATTTCTACAAAGCGAATGAGAAAGAAAATCATATTTCATGTGAAGGAAAGCAACAACTTTCGAAAGCACTTTCAAGTTACCTCACAAAAGCAGATGGGTGATGTGAAGCACTGCATAAAAATAGCTGAAATTGAAGGTTGTAGTGTCTTCTCAGTTGCTCTGATAACTAACTGGAGTAGAGAGCAGACGCTGTAAATATTATGGTGGAGAAATCCTCGGAAATTGTCAGTGTTGGGAAATAATTTACAGAAAAAGGAGGAAATGCAGCCGCAAGATGAGATGCGTCTTTAATAGTCAAAACGGGGCTGTGGTTTCCGTTTATGTCGTTTCTGAGCCATTGAAGATCTGTTCTCTTGGCAATCAATAATGCTTAGAAATCTTTCCAAACAAACAGGCTGCATCTGCAGCCACTTTCAGTCAAGCCTAGCACCTTAAATGTTGGCTTTTGCGGAACAACGACTGACAGTGCAATGGATGAAGAAAAACTGCTCTGAATTGAATATAGGCAGGCAGCGACGAATCTGCCAAAAGAATGGATGTTGAGGAGCTGTTTTATACATCGATGGGATATCAAGCTGAGCTGAAACGGGAAATACTCTCTCATAGTCATATTGCAAAGGAGTAGTGAAATAGGTGTTAGATTTAAGCAAGTTCATGATCTTGCAACAATTTGACTTCTCTTAAGCGTTCAAATCTGTTTGATTATAACGCTGATTCTCAGCTTTAGCCAAGTCGAGGAAGATTTCGCAATATGATTATTTTTTACCGCAGATTGAAGTCTTCTTTGCAAGCTTCGGGAAACGACAACATCAATAGACCTACTAAACATTCCGCTTCATACAGAAATATTATCTTGTGTAATCATCACCGAAATTTGCGATCTTGCTGCAGACCTTTCTTACCCATGTTACCAGCATTGTAGGCTGTGAGTACTCTTTTCCAGAACTCAAGTTTATAAAGACCTACATTCGTTAGTTAGACGAACAGTTGGCTGAGCTTAGCATTTTTGTTGCAAACGTTTTGTCAGCAGTCGAGGTAACATCATCACTGCGTTTGTGTGTGTCGTAGGGATGCTTAAGTATCAACAGATAAACATTCGACGCTACCCACATTTTCTTCTATATCAGGTCTACTTCAGACCAGCAATGGACTTGACCAAGCTCACGAACTTGGCTATTTTCTCTGTGGATTGGGAACTTGCCAATGGGCAGAATTTTGATTGCGTAGTATTACTTTTATCGCAAGTAAAGCACAAAAATGTGTTTGTAAATTGTGTACACCAGTGTTATAGCAATACAAATACCTGCATTTGCCGCAGTACTCTAGGATTAGATCTTTGATTGTTGTTATATGAGATAAACTACTGACAGCTGATGACGGTTTACGGATTTTTAGCTGACAGGGGGAGCATTTTACGACCGCCCCGGGCGGCAAAGTAGTTGCTACGCCCCTGGACTTGACTGTCACCGGGTTAAACGGGATAATAAGTTAAAATGGTAAACGAACCTTGTGAAGAACAGTCGAATTACTCACCCGTCTGCACTGATTTACGTGCCTCAGTGTGGATTATTATTCCAAAGCTGCTATTATTACCGAAATGTATTCCAGATTATCAGGCCATGTGAAGGTTCGGGGAGCTGATTGCAATTGCAAACGATTTGCGGAAAATGCTAAAGTGAAGAACAGACAATTGCGTATGGAAGATCACCCCACGGTTGGCAGAACAGACCTAAATGCTGAATTTGCCCAAACTACGCTCTCAAAGCGTTGTTATGACTTGTGAGTATTTTTCGGACACACTTTTTTTAAGTAAACATTCCCAAAGAGCACACTGATCCATCTGATCAAAGGTAATGTAGGCTTCGAGGAACGGGCTAGCGGTTGGCCACCATCATGGTTGACGGGGCTCCAGTAAATAACATAAATTGAAGTTGTGTTCAGCGCACCCTTGCTTTCTGCGAAACCCGACCTGCTCCCCACCGATCTGGCTTTAACGGATGCCACTCAGTATAGTAAGAACGATAGAAGCCAGCAGCTTTCAGACGATAGAGGTTAGTCTGATATCTGTATGCTTGCCGCATTCCGGAAGTTAGCCTTCCATGAAAATGGGGACTAATGAAACGACTTCATTCATTTGGAACAGTTCCCTGATTTATCGTGCAAAATATCCAAAAGAGCTGGTCCCCCGAATTTTAGGGATGTTGCGGCATTTCCATCTGGCAACATCCATTTGGTAACATGGTCTTAGTTATTTTGAACAACACTATCTCACATTCGATGTGTGCAAGAGAGGATGGATCCAAGCATCGGGTAATCCTAGCCGAATGAATTGCTCTCCAGTGTCAATACAATGCTGCAACTGTTTTGAAGTTATGAATAAGACTTCCCTTTCGCTACCTATACTTTCGTTAACACTAGGTTTCCTGATGTACTTTTCCCGTATCAGACGACACTACTGCTGATGGCCACCAAAGACAGCAGACATTTCCATCTCTAATGCCCGATAAGACCCCGGTTTCGCTTTTTCGCTTTAGGAGAGCAACCAGTTCTGCCATGTCTTTGAGAGTGCCATGGAGCTCGCTCCCTGCCCGAATGCATCTGCTCGCGTCCAGAATTTCCAGAGACTGCGTGGAGACCCATTGCCGAGGTTGGCAATCGGAGTTGATACGCGAGTACATGCCTGCTAATGATAACTTCTGACAAAAATGAGGCCAGTGATTTGCGAATGTGTTCACTAAGAATTTACTCTGCTCGAATACAAACTTACTTTGCTGCGCGTTAATGATCTTTGCCGTCTTTACTCCACAAGTGTCTATGCGATCACATTACCATCATGCACGGTCATCCAAACCCACTCGATCAGCACAAACAGGTATGTGATCGGTATCCACACATGTGCTCCAAATCGAGCAACAGTTCTGACGCAGCCTCTCCAGCGGTAAATGGTGGCGATGTGATGGATTTATCTCCATGGCGGCTCCAATGCTGGTGGGTTCCATGTCCCCCTCCGGCGGGTGTTGTGTTGGAAGTTACTGCCCGCGAGAAATAGGAGAACATCTTCATACAAATGAACTAACCGCTCACCGTTATCATTACGGGAGCCTGCATCATGCAGGCCGCTTAGATGCAGCTCCTCAGTGCACAATTTTCCACCTTAAGCGTTCAGACCCCCGGCCAGTACTACAGCGTCCGTGCTTTTTCTGGAGAAGGTGCTCGTTCAGTTGGTGATAGAACTCATCTTTCACTGACTCGGCTGTACGTTTTGTGGGCGCGTAGGCCGCAATGCCCAGCAGGCATCTATTAGTCCAGCGCGACTTCGAAGCTCCGAACGAGCCAGCCAGTCGAATCGCACACATGCGGCTGTTGACTGGGAGCCAAACGTTCAGGGTAGTTGCAGCCAGGAGGCTCAGGGCAATACCCACACCGCCTTAGGCGGCATTCAAAGCTGCACCATCTTCGGATAGACGAAGTGAGTAAGTACTGCTAGTGTTAGTTGAAGGGTATCACTGAGTGAGCGCAAAGCTCGAGTCTTGCAGGCGGGTATCAGATAGGCAGGTATTGTTGGATAAGGTCTCCAGTGTCCTGACAAGTGCTGTCTGTTGATGACAGGTAACAAAATGAGTACGTTGAAGCATCGCCGTTGTAGAAGCAGACGGACCAACGTTTTACGCTTGCTTAAACATGGATTTTTCGACATATATGGTAAGTCTTTGGATAACATTAGAACATTTGTGACTGACTTCCGGTACAGGATATTTTAAGTGTACAGTTCACTTCCACGAATATTAACCAGTTACACACAAATATACCGCTGTATAAAAGCATCATAAATGGCCATGGCGGAAAGAAAGAGGGCTATGTTTCTTAGTGACCGTAACTCAACCACAATGATAACCTGACCTTAGTAGTTGGATATCCTGTATTAACCATTCATCACTGATTTCACGCTGCTGTTTACCTTATTACTGAACTTTCTAAGGACCAGCGCGCTGCAACCGATAGAGAGCCCTTCATGAGAAGGTCATTACCGGTGGCGATTGCCATCTAATGTGTCTTTTTGAACTCATGCTCTAGTCTGCTTGTTTTTCGTTGAAGTAAACGTATTGCGGGCAAAATGTGGTGTGGGGACTTTCGCTGTAATACCTGGCCAAAGTATGTGCGTCCCCACAAACAAGATGGAACCGAAGAAATTCCTTTTCAATGACATATCAATTAAGACTTCCAGTTGTTATGGGTATCGAATATGCATCAAGTTAAAAACCCTGTGGATGCTGTCATTGATCACAGAGCATAACTTAAGCACCAAATGGCGCCATCAATGACTTTGTCCATAAAATGGAAGAGAACCGTCATTACAACTGATGAATGCTGCACCACAGCGTGTGATGTCCAGCCACACTGTCACATTGCTGCGACTGTTCTCAAGTAATACGGCTACGAAAACGAATGGCCTAACATAATCGGGTGTGTCCGTGGTTACACTTCGTAATCATGAATTGCAGTGGTTTAATGAGAGAAAACTGGATGATAAATGTCGTGACATTACGTAGCTGGTGATGTATGCGCTGCCGAAAAGCCTTGCCACTACTAAACACGGGCTGAATGTAAGTTTCAAGTACCTGGTCACAGCACATCCAAAAAGAACGTATTTGCGGGAGAAGTATTTATACCCCATTACCTACGACCCTGATGATTCGGTAATTGCACTTTATTGACCAAGCAGTTGTTCTTAAAGTTGTCCGGTTACAAGCGTAAAATAATCACAGTTGCATACAGGATGGAATACAGTCATAGGGATGAGATCTAAGCCGGACCTCAATCGGAGCATTTGCTCAACGCTGCTGACTTAAAAGCCTAACCCCTAAATGTCTGTACGGCAGGCTATTAACGAAAATAACAACCACCTCCATCACTGGTGGGTGATTCGTTCTTCAGCAGGTCTTTAGCGTTCCCCATTTAGGTCATTTCATCTCATGGTTTTCTAGCTTAATCTGCAGGGCAAGACGGTGAGCACGAGGAAGCCGCACATCAGTACAAACATGGGGACGCCATACAATCATCTTCATGTATTCCCCGAAGTTGTGTTCGCTCAGGGGGATCAACTTGCCACTCACTTGCAGACCATGCAGCTCTTTAACCCAGGCGCCACGATGGTGCGATTCAATCTGGACAGTCTCAGATGGGGAAACGAATCACATCAGACCTGCCGCCTCGAAATCGGGGTACATGAATACGAAACGCCGATCTTCACATGTCTTAATCCTCAAGGAGTAATCGAAGCACAAGGATTCGTCAGGCTGTATTGGAAATTTCGCCCACTGGAAGCGAAAACATACAGAGTGAGCTGTTTTCTATTCACTCATTTGTTATAGCAACCATATCATTTATAACGGCCGCAGCGTAGTTGGATGTATCTATACTAAGGACCGTTTATTATCTACAGCGATGACCATTATATTATATTATGAAGATAAGAATCCAGTATCACTTACATTGCTAAAACATTCTGTTGGTCTTATGTTTCGAGCAAAAATACTTGCTACTGTCTATGTATTTTTCGATCTAGCGACTTTCCTGATAGAAGCATAGTCCTCATCAGGTTCGAGTAGATGAAACCTTCGATTTTAATGCGGAATATTCTTTTTACGCAAGAGGTGATAGCAACTGGTTTGTTAGTACACATGACAAAGTTACCTGTTTAACAGCAGCTTCGGAGGCCATGACAGGGGGAGAAAAGCCGGAACAATTATATTCCACTGCGTGCCAGATGTGGAAACATACGGTAAGCTTGAGATAGCAACTCATGATAAGGAGCTATGGTTTTGCATTGGTGAGACACTCCTTGAATTACCTGCTGGTGAGATTTACATCACAGTTACGTCGATCACCAAACCGAAAGGGGTGCGGTTCAAGGATAATGAAGATTTTGTAATAATTCTGCATACTGGTAGCTCGGTTTGGGGGCTGAAATCTTGATTAGTTCTCCGAGTTAAGCATTTCGATTGCAGAACTTTCGCCACCAATTGAGGTGACGTCTCCGGTGCGTAATAGTAAGTAGCACATAATTTTTTGTAACATTTCGTAATTCTAATCTTTCTTTCGGTTATTCTTGATTTCTTGCCACTTACCTTATCAATTCCTTAATTAGACTGGCCGGCATACGTCTTCCTTTGGGATGTTATCTCTTGGTTCCATTTCCGCTGAAACCATTTTCTCGGATCCACGTGTTTGATTCGTACTTCCACCACTTTTCCTTCGCCCGTGATATTAACTGTTCGAGATTTTGTGCGGGAAGGTGTTCCATGAAATATGTAAATATTTAAGGTACCATGTAATTGTACACCACGGGCCACGTCAGGATCTACGCTGACTTATCAGATATCTTTCTAACAATAAGTAGCTTTCTTCAGGGCTGTTCAGTTTCTTTCTTCCAGTTCGTCTTGGAATCCATCATGGGGCGTTCCTTTGCGGTGCCACACGATGTCGGCGTTGAGGTGTTTCCTGGTGAAAAGCCAGTTGATCTTGATTATGCAGACGGTATTTTCTTGCTGTTTAACGATTTTGGGACAAGCTTCTCAACCCCGAATAACCTCTGTAAATTGATGTCATCATCTGGCAGGAACTTCACAACTTTAAAGTGTAAAGTGCTGTTACATGACTACAGGCCACTTAATTACCCTTTGATCTTTGATACTGAGAAACTCGAGGTAGTTGATAATGAGCACAAACCTTGGCAGCTGCATCAACAACGATAGCTGCATAAACACTGCAGTTAAATTATTTTAAATGCTATAACCGCCTTCTCGAATCTGCGACCTCTATGAAGTCAGAAACGAGTATCCCTGTCCAAAAAGTCTTGTTTACAAAGCTACAATGAGGACTGTTCTACTTTGTGGGAGTGGGGCTTGGCTCCTCCGATCTGCGGAGCAGCGGCGCATTCAAGCCTTTGATCATCGTTGTCCGTGAAACATTATTGGTGTCGGAGGACATCAGCAGGTCCGCAACAATGATGTGTATGTGAATACTAGACACTGATAAACATGCTAGTTTCTTAGACCAACAAAAAGCACTCAATAAGTTACGTTGTGTTGGGCACGTACTATGGATGTCCGGTCATTATTTAAAGAAGTGAGCCTTGTTTTGTCTCCCCTATGTAGGGTGGCGCAAGCCTCGAGGGGAGCAAAAATTAACTTGACAGAGAAAGGAAATCAGTGACTAAAATCTTGGTGCTGTTGGTTCGTCTCATCTTCCAGACTGGAGTCCACTTGAGCAGCCTTGTGCTTGGCTCAAAACGTTACAGGACATGCCTCACAGTCTGCACCAGTGGCATGTTTGATGTCGTCTCGTAGTCGGACTGTCTGTTTATAGTGTGTTTGATGCTGTTATCTGCGCGGTACTGGCTGGCTAATTCGCGGGGCAGTGAAAACCTCAAGGATGCTGTATCGCTGATGGCAACACAGCAACATAGTCGTATTACGGGGCTTATCTGAATCCACCATGCGACAAAATGAAACCTGCGGTTTCATAATCAATTCAGTTTGAGATTGCACGGTATGGTAATCAAGATAACCCACGAGTTGCTTGCGACGCCACCAGATGTGGAGTGAGTACTGCGATGATGGTTCGACAGACACTGGGAACACATGAAATGACAAGGCGGTCAGCCAGTACTGGCTGACTGAGACAGGTAATTCAGTCACTGAGACAGGAATAGTGATCACACTGGCCTGTCAATTTTGGTTATCATACCGAGCGATCTCTCTTCTATACTCAGTGCGGCACCGTACCAGGTTCTTAGCAAGAGTTGTCATTTGGACACGACACCAGTAGTCCTAGTTTTGTGCAACTATGTAGTGCTTGAAGCCCGATATCAGTCGACAATTTTTACCCCGCATTATGCCTTTAAGTATTAGTTCCTTTTAGAAAAATGCTGCAGTCCAGAAAGTGTTTCCCATACCTCATCAATCACGTAGGCGTACAACATATTTAACGTGGAATCGCCAGTACATAATTTGTTTAAGCACGTATCATGTTATAATCTTTTTAACTGCCAAACGTAGTGGGACTCGCAGAGACATGGTTGCATTCAGAGTCATACACCCAAGAACTTGAACTCAACTGTTACTCTTGCTTCCGATGCAATAGACTAAAGTATGCCCATGGTGCTCTCTTACTTTACATCCGGTCATCCCTGCGTTGGAGACTTGTAAGCACCTACCGAAGTGACGATGACTTATGTGGGCTACTGTGGTGCTCCATCCGTCTCAAACGCGCAGTTTATCGCAGGCCCCTGATTCGTTGTTTGGATTAGCTGCCCCACCATCGAATCCAAATGAGTCGTCCACACTTTCTACTTATGGACGCTTTTAACTGTCCTCGAATACGATGGCCTGATGTGCATTTGATGCCTGGACATAGTGAGGTTAAAAAAAGTTCGTGGATTTGGTACTTGAAACTGGTGCTTCGCAACACATGCTAGCTAACACACATAACAACAGACTCAACCCCGTCCTGTCTCGACCGGACGTTAACGAGCTAGGGACAACGAGTGCGTGACGTTCGGATCCTGGAGCCCCTGGCTACAAACGACCACTCAGTGCTGATAGCTGATATGGAATTACCTTTGCCGTATTCACGTCCACTGGAACCGGCTCACAACTACTGGAAAACGGAAACCGATAGTCTAGCTCGAGCCGCGAGGTAACTGAATTGGTCTGTGTCACAAACTGCATCTGTGGAAGATTGTTAGATATTTATAAAAGTGAGATTGACATCTTGGTGTTCCCAATTTGTGCCATTTAAATTTCGGAAGGTTGGACAGAATAAGCCTCGTTGGTTTGACAAGGAGTATAGAAATCTGGTTCGGAGGTGGCTGAGACTGTGGGACAAATTCCTCCTCTCTAACTCTGCCAATGATTACGAAGGGTATAAAAGTCAGCGGAACCTTCGCGACAGTGCAAAAAGGAATAAGCGCCGACATTCCGAAGAGCAACTCGCAATAGCCGCGAAGATCGTCCCAAACAGAATCTTTGCTTACGAGAAGCGACGCCCGAAGCCGGCAGGTTATGTGCCAGTGCTGGATAAAAAATTAAAAAATATGCCATCTGTACGCCGTAACGGCACCTCGCTGACATGCGACCACCACCAGTCGCACACAGGCTGAGTATATCGCGAGGACGCCCACCCCATTGCTAGATGGCCCGGATGGACAGCCCCTGACCTCCAGCACTGAGCGTGCGTCCGCGTTGGCGGCGCACTTCGCTTCGGTATTTGCGAATGACCAGGTGTCTGTTCCGAGTTCGACGTGTACCGCTTTTACCGAACTCGATAATCTAGATTGCGGCGTTGAAGAGGTATGTCAACTACTCGCCCACCTCGACGGCACCAAATCTGCCGGACCTGATAGGCTTCACCCACTGGTTCTCAAGTCACTTTCGACCTTCCTCTCTCCTGTCGTGACTGACCTTTTCTACAGGTCACCGTCTGAACGTTCGTTGCTAATTGATTGGAAATGTTCGGTAGTAAAGCCTATTCCGAAAGGCGGCGACCCTAGCCAAGTAGACAGCTACAGGCCAAGTTGTGCGACACATTTTGGCAAAGGTTGCTGAGAAAATCGTGAAGAATGGATCGCTGCAGTTGCTACAGTCAAACGAGGTCCTGACGCCCGCACAGCACGGTTTTATACAAGACCGCTCATGCATTACAAACTTGCTTGTGACGAGGCATGAGTGGTTGAAGGCAATAAGCAAGGGGAAGACTGTCGAGGTGACATTCATCTATTTCAGTAAAGCGTTCGACAAGGTCACTCATGAGATTCTCCTTCACAAACTCAAGATGTGTGGTGTCGGTGGCTCGTTGCACCGGTGGATCCGCGACTTCTTGTTGGACGAAAGTGGAGGGTACAGTTCGACGACCATCTAACTGACTGGTATCCTTCTACAAACGGTATGCCTCAAGGCACTGTGCTGGGGCCCACTCTGTTCCTGATCCACATCAACGATCTACCTCAGCTTCTCCGGTCGCCGTGTGCCTTGTTTGCGGACCACATGAAGATTTGGAGACAAATTGATGCTCCTGATGACTGTGGTCTACTTCAGCAAGACCTCAACCGACTATCCACATGGTCTGCAGCAGTTTGTCTCCCGGTCAACGCAGCCAAGTCTGTATTTATAACCCTGGGGAAGGGTGCTGATGGCCGAATCTACACCCTTGACGGCCAACCGCTATATCTGACACCCTCCGTGAAGGACCTAGGTGTACTCTCACGCTACGATTTGAAGTCTGTGGACAATACGAAGAGGCTATATCGTAACTTACTGCGCATGCTTCGGGCGCTCAAACGTAGCTTCGGCATACGGTCTGAAGAGGTTGCCATTCACCTCTTCTATTCCATCTTTAAACCAATGCTAGAGTACGGTTCGCCTGCCCACTTTCTGATTACCCGAGGCGAGGCACAAAAGATCGAACGGGTCCAACACGTTGCTACCAGGCTCATCCCGAGTTTACGTGGCTTTGGGTATGAAGACCGGTGCGAGAAACTAGGGCTCTACACTTTATCCTACCGTCGGGTGCGAGTTGACCTCATTATGACCTACCGTATTCTACATCTCGGTGACTTCCCCATGCTGAGGCCAATGCTGCACTTACGAGGGCCATGCAGCACACGCGGACACAGTTACATACTTATCGTGCCGGATGTGAAACGTGTTCCTAACCACTGTGCTTCGAACGGACAGTGATAAATATTTGGAACAGTTTGCCTGACCATGTGATGGAGACATCTGTGCAGCAGTTCAAAACGTTGTTAGATTATATTTTACCACTATTCGATTCAGAGAACGATTGCACACTTACGATGACATGTCACATTTGTAAGTCTTGCAATATTGTGGGTTAGATATTCTAAATGTTACATGAGGACGATAACGATATTCACGGCTGACAATTTTTATTAGGTTTTTCACCATATTTCGAAAGGGTTGTACAGAATCCATTTCTACTTGCTCTGTAATATAGTATTCAGTATAGTAACTCTTCTGTGCGACCGTTTGATAATCTGTGCTCAACATCCAGCTTAGTGCATTTCGAGTAAATCAAATGCCAACGCTGCTCCCCTTTTTACTCAGGCTCTTTGTTCAATTGTGATCCAAAATGCATCTGATCAGAAGGGAGGAGAGTCAGAAAACCCTGAACCGTTTCAGGAAACTGTAACCTTGGAAATCGTAGGAAGTGCTTACGACCCGTCTGAACTTCAGTCGCAAACTCTACTTGGGGATACACGAAGTGGGACATTAACCGAGACAGCGCAGGTATGAAGATTACATCAAATGCTTTGTGTAGTCCCCGTAAAACGACTAAACTTGATATAAACCTTACAGTGCTATCTTAGCGGCGCTGCACTAGTGGAAATCAATAAACCGAGCTCTGAGGAAGCGACTGTCAGGTCATCTCATTTGATTATCGGGTGTTCACGCAATGCGAACTGTACCTGTGCTAGTCTCAACATACATGATATACTATACCTGCGCAACCTAAACTTGTACCCGTAGCATGCTTGTTAGGTGCTGCGCGCACCGTACCAGTGGCAAAATACGCCTAAATTCCGGTACCACCAGCTAGAGTAATGGATTTAGAAATGGACTACCAGCTGGGGAGAAGAGGAACCAAGTTTATTCCATCTGACAGTTCCAGATTCAGGGAGATTTAGAGACACAACCAGCATTTTAGTCGCAGAATGGACTAGCCGTTTGATTGTTTCTGATATGAATTTCCTCCAAAATGCAACGTGCAGCATAACCGATAAGTCCTGGGGTAACCTAAGTCGACTAGCCGTCACATGTGCCCACCAACTTGATCACCTTGCCATCAAGAGTTTCTCTGCATTGTCTAATCCCAGGGATTTAGTTATGGCGGCCCAACATTTTGCGGGGACTCTGTGTATGTGAATGTGGTGGTCATATTTGGAGCAATTGTGGCTTCATTCAGTTGCACGGCCCTCGTTATTACGCTTTTGGACTTACACCAGAACTGTGGCGTGTGGAGCTGTGGGTGGCACTCCGTACGTTGGTACTAGTCTTCTCACTCAAGTGGATGCGTTAATGTTTGCGCAAAAACAGAATGCCAGGAAAGATTAGAGTTAAATACTACCAATCATCCGAGTATACAAGGTTGCAAAGAGGTTGATAATATGACCGAACACTCATGTAAGTCAATTGCAGGCCTGCTAAGTAGATGCTTTCATTCTCATAGACCTCTAGCATTCATTCCATTATCGAAAAGCAGAAGCAACTGTCTTGTGGTTGGTGACTGGAACAGATAACCTATACTCCGTCACTCATCTTAACGTTCATGTCGCATGTTAATGACACGGAATTCTTGTAGGAGTCAAGCGAGATCTCCAATATTACAGCAATGCTTCCTTCCTCTGAATGCATGTAACTTTAAACATTCCTTTGCATTATATGGCTCGAGTATGTCATATTCGTAACAACTTCACTCTGTTTTATAATAATATGAATCCGTGTTGATGATTACCGGCTGTTCTCTCTGGCCGACTGCTGCTGTTTTCCTAAATGAGAAAATTTGTTCACCTTCGTTCATTTTGATGGATCAGATGAACTTTGGGCACAAATCCTGCTGACGATTTGCTATTACAACCGACTGATATAGCAACAAACGTTGAATTCGTTTACTCATTCGCTTATCCGATAACAGTTTCTTTCCGGTATTCAACAGATAAGAGACTGTGTAACCTGCCCTGTTGACAGCGCATGCCTCTCGTCTGACACTGATGAATCGATCAGCAGGCGGCTTATACCCACTTGGGTTCAACTATCTCAACGTCTGCTGAATCTTGGCCGAATTCCTATGGGTGCATGCGTGAGGAGGTTGATCCACTTGACACACTTGCAACAGAATGAACGCACTTGTCCAGGCGAAAAGATGAATCCTTGTGACACATACCAGTTCAAGGTTTACCCTCGCATACCTGAGGATTCCGATGTAAGTGACCTAATCGGTTGCCCCTAACCAGTCTCTTTTCTCAAGCATCTTGCCTACCTTTTACTCATCTAGGATGAATTTGGCATTAATGAGATAGGATAACAAGTTTACAGCAAGGGTATGATATTGTCGATCTACCGAAACAACTCGGGTTCAATATTCAGAAACTTGAGCATGGCAGAAAATGTTTTGCATTAAAGCATTGCTTAAATGTGTTAAGGTTTAAGCGTCCAGTTTCTCTTACATTGAAAACAGTTTAAATAGTCTGACCAATGATACCAGCTAGGCTCCGAAATATTGACCCAAAACATGTTTTACTTTAGACAGGATACCCGGTATTTCGGTCTCGCCGTGTCACCAGTGGATCTCGAAACCAACAGCTAGCACTGACAAAGAAAGGCGATACTGCCTTTGTGGTGTATACTGTAATCGTTCTTTATTCATAAACGTTCAATGTGCGGAAAAACTCCAGTATGCCAAGTTGTCATAGGTGCACGAATGTACTGAGCATCGGAGATGGAGCCACGGTTAGAAATAACTACACGATCCTAAAAGAAGTACTTACTTTTACATTGGCATCATGAGTGAATGAATATTCTGGCATTCAATGACCAAGTTTCTGAGCAACTAGCCAGACACGAACAAATTTTGAGATTTTTGTGAGCCTGTCTACTTTGCGCACCAGATATGTCACTATGATTGCCTCTAAATAGCAGTGCGCAGTTGAGTGCACTGGAGCGGATAAATTCGAGGAAGAACTTCGTGCACTTCCTTTAGATTATCCTGGAATTGTAAGCAACCGTGTTGTACCATATGCACTATACGCACTTCGAGGCGTTCATGCGAACTAGGTCATTAAATTCGCTGCCCTCAACCTGGATGCAAGGAAACAGGGTTCTTTGGTCTCTTATGCACACGTGCTCGGCCATGCTGCTGCGGACACCTCCAAGAAGTAGCTAGGTAAGCATCACAGTATTAAGGCCAACACGAAAGGCACGCTGAGTGAAAGAGTATGTAACTTTCAACGATGCGAATGCGTGTCAGCGACGGTCAATCCCTGTTCGTTAACCTTAATGGTGATATCCCGAGCAAAAGCCGAGTTGAAGTGTATTCCTTGACTAATGCACAGTAATGAGAACGTTCATGACGTTAAGAAGCAGCAGTGATACCGTCACTGGACACCCGAACTTGAAACTCACGTGTATGCATGAAATCAGGGTGATCAGAGCTGTTTTAATCACTTTATACCTGATACGTATCACGTGGATGTTACTTCCTGCACACATCAAATTCCCTTTCTGATTGCTAGTCTGAATTAGCAGACAATTAAATGAGACTGGTAGCCTTTCATGTACAGGTGTGCGTCCATAGCCTAAGTGGTGTATCTGGTTTGGGCAGAATTTCGAACTACCGATCAGTTATGAGTTTAGTTGCAACTTTTCCACGATGTATATTCATACTTTTTACCTGAATTATACTTGCATGTGCAAACCATAGGTTAGCTTTTATAAAACGTATTTGTTTGGGCTGTCCTGTAGCCGCTTGTTGAACTATTGAGAATGGATACTGTAGACTACTTGGAGTTACCTTCAGACAGCCTGCGATTACACTTCCTAGGAGGTGGTTTTACTCGTTGTTGAGTATGCCATCCGGTTACATAATGCCTGGCTTCAAAAAAATCTGACTAGTTAGGTAGATTCTCCTCTAAACTGCCAGTTATTATCGTACTGTTGTAGTAGCCAGCAAGAGAAGAATCCGAGTTCACAGAACGGTCTGGGCTATCGTTCGAACACCATATCTGATTGAAATGTATTTTGATAACTAGTGAAATGCTAAGTGATTCCCATTGTTGTACCCTACCTCTCCAAGCTGGTGATTCTCAACTCGTTGAGAAACAGCTGTTGAAATCCTTTTTTGCAAACAGTGTAAGCCCAACAAATAAATTTGGGCGTCTTTGAGATAAATATTTGATGGTCCATTGGCTGCCACTAAATGAAGTTGAGTAGGCATAGATACTTCCGAAGGCATGATGACTGATTTAATCTCTAGACAGTTTGTGTGACAAGTTTCCTGCTATCATTTGCCACCGATTCCACAATGAGAGTCAAACATGGGTATTTTAGAGCATCCGTATATCGGACGACGGCAACCGAATGAAGCATACTTATACGCTAACATCAATTACATTGTATTCAATGCTTCATAGGCTAATCCTTGATCGTAGAAAGCGTACCCATCGTCAAACATGTGATCACGTAAAATGCATTAATTAGATTGTTAACTGGTACTTAACATGCAGATATAATCCAAGAAACAATTAACCAGAAGCTTTATTTCCTTAGCTGCTTGAAATCAGGCCGAAAGCTGGGAGAATTCAACCAGGCCAAACCGTTCCGGTAGAACTAATATTAACAGCGCTTATATTACCAGGGAGCATTGAGCTCCAAGTAATCTTCGAGGTGAGTCAAGCCATCTTCACTTCCCATCATTTACATTTGATTGACAGGATTACAGTCCCGTATTACATGGAAAGTAGCAGTCATATTACATTTACGAACTACGGGTTGAAATGTGAGACAAGATAGAGGTACACCATACTCATCAAATGTAGAACAACCAGAAACACACAAACCCACCTGAAACTATTTGCAGTGTGGGTGACCCTAAGCTTACACAAACAACGGTGTGGACAACTTTCATCTGGTGCCTTCTATTCCCCCATTGCAGGGAAGATGAGGTGCTGCGAACTGCCAATGCGTCGAAGATTACAACGGTGTATACGGTGAAACAGTTTAGGAACTTTAGGCAAATGCACCGCAGTTATTCAGTCATGCTTCTAGGTCGTATTTGTATGCAGTACTATGGAAATGGGCACAGTACGTTGCGAGAAACCACGGACTCCGTAGCAATGAAAGCGGGAAGTATATTAGAACAGCAATAACGTTAATTCAAAACAAAATTGGCAGTCTAAATTACCTATGGTGAATTTATTAGGGCAATAATAAGGTTTGTTCTATAATGTTCTTACTTGTAAAACGGGTAATGAAGACAGAAGACGAGGATAAGGTTATGTGACAGACTACGTTCATGCATTCGAGTTGGTCGATGGAACAATGTGGGTTCTTTAGACCCCATTTCTTCCATAAGTTGTTGTGTAGCAACCATGAGGACGAGACGGAAACGAAGTTATGATCGAAGTGAACGTTTCCCTGCTATGAATTACCAGCTCGTTTGATTCTTGAGTAACGCTTTCATCTGATTCCTCCATCCTCAGCAGCTGTTGATGCTACCGAGTTACGTATCAGTATCTGGCATGCGTAACATGGGCCCAGTGAGGGTCTATGCGTGAGTTGACGTAGGGCAGTGGCATCCGAGTGTAGACCATCATAGCTATCTCTTAACAGATGTTCATACAATATATTAGCCAGACTGTGAGCGTGAATAGTCCATTGAAACCATTTTGACCGACTACTACGGACAGCTTTTAGATCAAAAGAATATAGGATGAGTCCATTGTGCTGAGATACCCGTGATGTGCGATTGTCTTTTTTACTCCGCCAAAACAGTTACGTCGAGAACTATCCCCAACCATTTCTTCTACTTTGAAATGTAGCATTTCATGGTACGAATCCAATCAATGCGTGATGAAATATTAGGTTTTACCTCAACTTACTGAAGCCATAGAATGTACAAGTCACTTCTGTACTAACTTGTACCGAACGGTGTACGTAATCACACCGGTGTATTCTTCCTCCACTGAATGCTCATGTGAAGCACTACGAAGACCATGGAAGTCAAAAAAGACAGAGTACTCTTGTAATTTGATAGGAAAACCTTTCAGATGCCAGCCTACACATTAGATAAAAAGCTCACACATACGCCAAAGCTGCGCTCGAGCGCTAGATCGGTAAGATGTCAAGGCTAGGTTGTTATCGGAATCGACGGAGACTGATCTGGGCGGTCCAGTAAGTGGAAGTGCAAGACGTGATCATATCGCGCTGAACGTTACCTCTAAAAGCTTCTGAGGAATGCACGAGCTAAACACAGTTGGATACCTCCAACAACCAAGCGGGCGGACTTGCAGTTCGAAGTGATTTAATTCATGCAAAAGTATACCTTCAACTGACACAGCAATATGGACAATGCACAACTTGTCACAAACTGCTGCCTTGTGGTCTACAAAATGGGCATTTCGAATTCTATCACAGTAATGTATTTGTAGCAGCCCCGATATCTTTAACTGAGCAACTACTTAGATTTCTGTCCACCAGGATGCTAAACACGAAACTCGGAAAGTAATAAGTTGGAGTTAACAACTGATGAATCGGGATAAAATGTGCTTTCCGGTTATTAAGTCAGTCCGATATTGAACAGATGGCATGAGATTTAGTGCTAGTTTAGGAGTCAATGGTCACTGCTATACTGCGGAGAACAAAAGCCGGATGATCGATTTGGGGTAAGCAAAACGAAGGTAAAAATTGCAATTGGAAATGGTGAACAACCGCAAATTGCAAACGTGCCGATTAGAGTTCCCGTCTGCAGTTCATATTTGGTTTTATGTATTATCCAAGGCTATCGTCTGTGGTTTCAGGGAAAATTGGAGGCTGGTTTGTATTATTTTTTCTTTCTGTCGTTTGTAGGGCTCATTTGGATTAAGTGATATGGGTCAGTATGGTCAGTGCACTGTCGACACGGGCTTTGTACACGGCTAACATGGGGGCTGAAAGAACAGCTTTTGTGGAGTTATTCCACGTGTGGCAAACACGCAGCGAGAAGTTTCTTTGACACTCCAACCGATTGTATTGTTCTGCGAATTTGAGATGATGACCTCTCAGTTGTTTGTTGTGACCCAACTTCAGCAGGTGATGGCACGGGTCAGTAGCGTTGTTTAATATTTGGTAAGTCATGTGCCGGTCACCAAGCAAACGCCGATAACGTCCGCAGAAAGTGCAAAGCACTCTGCGGCCCTGTTCGTATGACAAGGGGCGCAGCCCTTTGACATTTTTGGTCGCCCGATGTTGCGGAATCTCCAAGGCCGTGAAATCCTGCTTTAGCCATGGATGCCATGCATGAATTGCGTGACGCATGTAAGCGTGATATAATTGGCGGATAGTAGACGGTTCTAATTGTTCGAAAACCCCCCGTAAACGCCCCGCCATCTGGATGCCCTACTTCAACGCTTTTTTGGATTGCTCCGAGCAACTGAGATCTTCCTATACCAACACATCGAGATCATTTTCTAGAGAACAGTGTTGCAGATCCTGGTCCCCCAGCTTATGTGTGTGAACCTGTCGGTGTCGTAAATGGAGCACTCGACATTCAGCCACATTGAATAGAACGCGATTTTGAACCGACCATCCATAAATCTTGTCATGGTCGTTTCGGAGCTGGATACGGTCATCTGGAGCTCTGATTGTTCGCCAAACCTTGATGTCATCTGCGTAGAGTAATGCGTTTTGGCTCAGTTTGTCTCACTAGATCGTTTCTGAAGACCAAGGATAGACCTGACCCCAGTAGCGAACTCTGTGGCACACCGCATTCGACCTGAAATGGGTCTGACATGGATACACGTACTCCAGACGCCTGTGCGATAGAAAATTGCAGATCCACCAGAGGAGCGGTTCCCTAATGCCACAACTTTGAAGTTTGGCGATTAGGAGACCATGGTTCAACGGATCGAATGCCTTAGAGAAATCATGGTAAACTACATCAACTCCTGCACCAGCATTCACAGTTTCGGTCCAGCTGTCTCTTGATAACAATAGGTTGGTTGTGTACGACCGATTCTGGCAGAACCCGTGGTGCTGCTGAGCAATGTGACCAAGGCCGTCCAACTAAGACCTGCGTGCGTCGGCAATGACAGCCTACATAACTTTTGAAATAACTGGTAGAAGAGGCACTGCTCGATAATTAGCTGGGTCGGAACCACTATTCTCTTTGTAAATGGGAGCTATTATCCCGTGTTTCCACATTGCAGGAACTTGCCTCTCGTCAAGGCAGTGCTGGAACAGCCGCACCACAGGTTCAAACAAAAGATTAGCCGCGACAGCAAACATCTTTGGGCGGATGTCGTCAATTCTTGGACAGGCGTGTGGGCACCATGGATTCTAAAGCTTCAGGATACCACGGGATGCAATGAAACGTTGGTGCATATTGTTGTTTCGGAATATTCGACGCTTCTTTAACAGTCCGAGTTAGACCATCCGCTGTTTGAAGAAGGGGAAATTCACATTTTACCTTGCGGAGGCCGTTCACGTGCTTGTCCAGAAGCTTGGGATTTGAAGTAAACCACTCGGCTAATGCATGTTGATAGGCTACTTTACCCTCGTGCACTAATTAGGTCACAAAGCGGTGACATGTGCAACCAATAAGCATTTGCAGCCTTACCACATAGTTGCTGATGTTGTCAAGTGTTCTCCGTTGCCTGCATACCGATCATGGTATCCTAAGCTTCGGTAACATCCCTTTTTCGACTAGCAAGAATGCATCACCAAAGTTCGGGAGTGTAGGTGTGTGTTGATCGAAGCGAATTTCGCTGACAGCTTGATTCTTAGAAGTTGTTCTTCCTGTAAACAAACGGCCATCTGCCATCCCGAGTATTCCGAGACGTAGGGAAGTAAAGTACCGAATGAATGGATTACTTGTCTCCCATCGGTTCCAATGAACCGCCACAGAACTCCTGCTAATAAGGCCGTTGCATCCAGGATTAAAAAGGTACGCAGCAACCCCATGGTTTAGAAACGTTTGATTGTTAAGTCGGCTGTATTTGCGTTATTTTTGGAACGAGGAGTGTCACTCTTTGTTACATCTCGTTTTCCATCCCTTTAAGAATGCGGTTGTTCAGTATCAATTCGCTCTGTGATTTCCGGGTCCGGCTCTTGTAAGCAATAGTAATTATTCCACTGCATCTCAGGTACATGATGTTAAGGGCGTACTGAACTTTCGACACTAAGAGTTTCGTGATGTTACGCAAAGTTACCAAAGTTACTGATATTACCAATCACTTCAGCCAACAATCAAGGAGATGGCGGTTTATCATGGCACATGGTTGGCGGCATCCGGTTTCGGATTCGTCTGTCACTGTGGCCAGCCACAGAAAGCCTGCGCCTACAGAGGGACCATGGATGGTTTGCGCTGCACCACCCACAGCTCCATCCACACACCCCATATCCAGTGAAAACCCGAAAGAATAAGACCGGGAGGCATGTGGATAAAATTCATTCCACTTTATTTGGTTTGTTCTGCGTACTTGATAATCTTCTGCTATCACGGCACATAGTGGGGTAATTATGTACACACACAAAGAAAACAACTGACAATGAATATGAGTAAGGGGAATTTGCATATTTTTTCCCGAAAATGGTAAGCAAGTGAGTATATGGATAAGTAAATATGTAATTTTTCTATCGACGGTCTACTTACCCATTTAAGATAAGATAATCTGATCATATAACTATCCCAATGCTTAGTAAGTTCACAGTACCAAACTTATGGTTCACGGTGAGACATGATGTCTGTCCCCAATCTTTTTACCGCAGTAGATGTACACGTGGATACCGCACTAATTGTGATACTACACAGTTAGTAAAAAATGCTATTGTTATGTACTCGACAGTGAGTTTACAAACTTGTTGCAAAATCTCACAGTTGAGACCGAGCCATGGAGAATGTATCAAGTTTGTGACCCAGTGAGAAAGTGCACTTTTGAGCACAGAGTTCTGTGCATGTCTCGTTACATACCTGTCTGATGTGTATTTCGCTCACTGTTGTAGATCAATGAGGAAGTACTTGAAGGAAATCACCTGTGGAAATCAAATGCACGACAAAATGAAACGGGAAAAAGAATAATTGTATCAAATGTCTCTGGGTCCACAGATTCAAGCAATGCTAGTATAAACGACTTTACGGACCAGGTGAGGTAGTTGAGTGCATTTAGCTTGAAATACAGTCAAATTGCGCACCTGACCGTCAGCCCTCGGTAGCTCCGTGGTAGAGTGGCGGACCGTTAACCCGTGGGTCCGCGGTTCGATTGCCATCGAGGCAGATTATTGTGCGAAGTTTAATCGTGGCTTCTACTTTCTACGAAAATTACCCTACTCACAAAATTCGTAAGAAATCTGTTTAAGGCGACCACACAAGAGAATGACAAAGAGTGGTCGCCTTGCACAGATGGACGCCATGGATAGGTTAATGCATGGGAGCATTAATCATAGAAGAAAAGGTTGGGGATATTTTTGACTGGTCACCATAGTTAGGTGGTCCCCATGGCAGGTTGGACTGTAAAATCAAAGCAGCAGAGATAGTGCAGAGTTTAGTTAGTTACGCAAAAGCCAGTTTAGGTTACTGAAAGAGGAATGTGTGCGGAGAGCACAACTTCGCATTTTCATGTCGGTATCAGCTGGATAACACTGTAAGGGACATTGCCGATTTTGCACTAGTGCAGCAGTCCCGAAGCTCGAGTAAGTGGCTGGTGCTTGTGGCTGCTCCAGTTGTAAGCAGCCCAAGAGTTTTCTTTGAATGGTTATTAAAAGGAAGCATTTCCTGGTTGAGCTTGAAATATTAAGTCACGCGGAGATGGATTTCATTGCATGCTTGGCAGTTCAGTGATCGTTGTTTTAGTACAGGTGAAAAGGTACACGGTTAACACACTGACAGCACCAGTACAATGAAAGCTATGTAACCGGTAATCCAGTAGTTCCCGCAGAAAATCTCTTTTGAGGTGGATTACCCGCGAAGCCGGAACATTGGATGTTTACATCTCCTTGCTCTTTTAGCTCCGGCTGAATTTATAAATGGGCTGTTGATGCTGACTTATGAAAACTGTCCAGAAAAATGGTGGCACGTGTTCTATAGAACAGTCCTCTGAATTACAGTAACACTTACATGTAAAATAAATAAAAGCTAGTGGCGAAAAAGCAACAAATTTGAATAATAAAATACGTAAATGACTCAGGTTTCGACTACATGGTTTTGATGTCTAATCAGTCATTGAGAAGACAAAATACTCTAGTTCAAAAACTAGTGGCGTGAAGATATTTGCATCTGCACCTGGTATATTAGCAGACGAAACATGACTTAGGATAGATAAGAAGGAACAGCCCCCCAGAAGTAAGCACTAAGCATCAGGAAAGACCTACAGATGCTACCCGAAAGGAAAGCAGCATGACCTAGTCACCAAGCAAGTGATTATGTGGACAAAATCCCCAGACTTTCAGGATTTGGTATATTTGCCACAAAGAGCTGCAGGAGCGTCGAACATTGTGTTTGCGAGTGCCAGATTAACATTTGCTAGTAATTGTAGCATTTGCGGTAAACTACAGTATACTGGTGCTCGAGATACTGCAATTGGTTTCACCGGTTACCAACTTCACACAGGACTGATTATGATTCGTCCTTCTACCTCACCTCCCAGTATGCCGCACCAGCGCTACGTATTCATAGAAACACACTCTAGCCTTGATAAAAGTTTCGGTGGCATATGCTATTGCACTAAAGGTGCAATGCTTTGCCGCAATGTCTTGGTGCGCTAGAAAGCGATTACACGTTGGTATAACCACCACCAAGATAAAGCTGACGTCATCAGATATGCTATACACAGTGCCCTTAAGCTTAAGACCGACGTTGCACTGACACTATAGGTGTCACACTGGTGAAAACAATGCGGGCCTTTACGAGTCGTTGTGAGACTTCATCACTAACATCGCCGCCAGCCTCAATGCAATTCTTTAGAAAAATGAAACAAAGGACGTGCCACAGATCCTCACCAGCAACGTTAAGGGCAAGCACAGGAGCCAGTCAATCCTGGAATAGTGTTTTACACTTGTCCGGGAAAAATACCGGCCATACTTAAACGCCCCATAGCTGAGCGTTACAAGGAAAGTTTGTGGAAGGTTTGTGATTCCTCTTTAAGCAAAGCGTTATTATCGGCCTAATCCAAGTCCACTACTCTGTGGTCAGGAAGATGCACAATACCGTAATTTTGAGCACCTTCTAGTGCTCTTTGAACGAATCTTTCAATAGGGAAATTGAAGAGGAAAATTGAAATAGGGTAACCTTAGCGCACACCTTTCGTGATAACAAACGAAGAGGAACGCCTGCTATAAGCCGTAACATTGCCAGGCTTGTGTCTGTACAGTTTCTCCAGCATGGTTACAAACATGTCAGGTGCACCTTCCTTAGTAAACAGTTCCACAACGCAGAACTCTCTAGTGAATGAAATACCCCCCTGCTGTCCATGAACACCAGGATTATTGGCTTTCGGTGAAACTGACGCAGTTCATGAAGTTACGATGTGTGAAGGGTTGGTCGATGCAACCTCGGCCTGGAAAATAACCCGGCTTGCTCTTTCGAGAAAAATTCATTAATGGCATAATGCCAGAGAAATGAAACAAATTCGAAGATCTTGGACGCAACAAAGAAAAGCAAAATCCCGAGATGACTGGCGGACTCTTCGCGGATACCTCTTTTGCGGATCGAGCTAAGCACCAATTCGGCCCATCAGTTTGGGACCTTTTAGTCAGTCCGAACCTTCATGAGCAGGGATATGATTTAGTTGACAAGTACATTTCCGTCATCTTTAAACATAGTCAGGATGGCCTGTCAGGGACTAGAGCTTCATGACGTTTCAAAGACTGGATTGCCCTGCAGTACTCTTTCTCGGTCGCATGATCTGTAGGAACAGGCCAAGCACAATCCGATGGAAATGAAAGTGTCCCATGCAACTGCGCGGGGTAATTAAATGAGTGATCAATGTACTTCGCCCAGCGATTCAAGTGCATTCGCAGGTTTGTAATTTTCAGCCCTACTAGTTCCAAAACTTTCTCACTGTTAGTGTTTGAACTGTAACCGTTGGCTTATAAGAGATAAGACTTACCACGAGAGTTTGCAACCGATGCAGCAATTTCCATCCCAGCAGCTCTTTTTGACAACCAGAATTCAGAGTCAACATGAAGGCATGTCTTCTGCTGTTGAGAGATAGACCGACGGAATTCGCTGTGCGCCGCATCGGCTGGCTTAGCCCGTCGCCGGTCTAGCAGTTCCGATGGTCTTACCGAAATCCGGCTTTTAGCGATGCAGCGGGCTAGGCTGGACAAACCCGCAGACGACATGGCCTGTTACAGGCCTGGTAGGTGTTGCTCAACCTTCAGATGGTGGGAGATTTTCACAATGCGTCTGTTGATACTCAGGTTTCCTTTTTGGGTCCGCCAACTTGTTGTCTTTCAGTCGGGTTTGTTTGACCACAGATGACTTATTGAAACACACGCAAACTGTCGCACCCTTCCAGTACATGATCGGTTTCAATGCAAAATGACCAAGATGATTGGGAATCGCGTACGCTTTCGTGCCAACTGCTACTTCTGGTTATGTACTAAATTTGTGACCAGCGCTGGGTTGATGATGATAAACGCTAGTTGGCATGTGGTGTCAATGGTGACTGGAGAAGTGCTGGAGAAGTAAATTTAGTTGTCAGCACATAAGATGAGGGAACAACATCCTGTCCGTGCGATCTCTCCAGGTTGCATTCACATTGGAGCAACCGATCGACACATGCGTAGAAGTCTTCTACTGCAATAACGGTGTTTGTTTAGGCGCCATTTGGATCAGATCAGATAGTGTTGATAGAAATGGTCCTTGCTCGTGTCCGAGCTGCGTGTTGGCGGAAATCACAAAATACCGAGCTTGTCAACTCGACTTCTGTTTACCTTGAAATGGTCACTGAGCCTCATTGCAAAAAGGCGACTGGAATCAAAGAGGGCAACCTTGGACATCTCAGTGTGTGCCGTCCCGGCACCAGTTTTTCGGATGCAGCATGCTCTACGTCATGAGAATGGTGACGATGGGAGCGGGTGTTTTGGTGGTTTAGTGATGACAATCGGTAGACTCAGCTTGTGTTGCCACTGGATTCACCAGCCCGAGCATTTGGCCTATGGGCATAATTCACAAGTCCGTAAGGCAAGATAAGAGATTCGCAGTTATGGGGAACCGGTTAATGATTACACAGTTCGTGCGAATTTCGGATGGCGTTAACTTATTCCAAAGGCCCACTGATGCCGATGTCAAAAGCTAAATCCGATGTTCGGATTGCTTGCTGCTGTATACTGTCCCCAAAGAAGAGAAGGGACAGCGACTTTATTTAGTGGAGACACACATTCACCAATTTGCATTGTTGTTACCCATAAATCTGGCTTTTTAAAGAAAAAGTCCTACGGTGCGAAAACCAAACACGTCCCGGAACACTACCGCCAAACCATTTGATAGAATGGAAATTCCCGAGCCAACCAACGGGCACCAAATGGGTTGTTCGGTTATGAGGCCTAGCTTATTCGCTCAGAAGATATGAAACGATTGTCAGTATTTGACAACCGTTGTCCGCGATGGATTGCTCGCCCATGATGGCAATATCACATAAGCAATATGGTAGTTCGTGACCGAGGACTTGTAAGGAACGGTTCCTCACTCAAAAATATTACCCTCCGACACCATATGCCTTGGTTTGGCTACTTGTTGCGTATACCAGCCTATTGCTGTGGCGTTTTACTTGTGCTTTCCGGGAATCGACTGCAGAAAATGTCGCGGTAGACGACCAGTGAGTTGCGAAAACATCATGATGAAGGCGATCTCATGCTTCTAATCAGTCGGATCTGTAAACCTATCAAGGCTGTGAACCACGCGACACTGATCTCCAGCGATTGGAGACATTGGATATCAATAGCGGCAGTGCTGTTCGATCGCATCGTCAATATATAATGCACAGTCAAAAGACAAAATACTTGTATGTGTATAAACCCCAAAAATAACTTTCTTATGGTTCCAGTACTGTGTTCCATTTTTGCTGTTTTTCAGATTATACATTGTCTCTCTGAATTTAGACATGTCAGACAAGCTTTTACTGCCACCGCATACGACCACCATTTGCGCAAACACACATACACCACCTATTATTTGGTCGTTAACAAAGCTTTACTGTTTGATAAGGATCTTTGATTCCGTGACAGGAACGCCAATTAGCTTAGTAACAACTATGCTAGTGAGCTGTGACCCGGACAGCGAAGTACATAGAAGCCATTTGTCATGAATACATCACGCATGACAAATTGGAAAGATCAAATGTTAAAAAATGCAAACGCAACCTCACTGAAAGGCGTCGAAAGAGACAAGAAATGACATTGTTTCTAAAGGACTGCAGCATTAAAGGAGAGCATACCAGACTTTGAGACTGTACGTTGTCAGAGAGAATATCTAACCCCCGATTTAGCGGAATTGAAGGGTCCAGATTGGAACGTGAATAAGTCTCAAGATGAGTATCATAATGGTATGGAATAGTTACTCCATGATTTCACAAGACCAAATTCTGCCGAAGAAAACAGGACGATTTTTATGGACAGATTTTTAGGTGGGTCAGCAAAGTGACGCCGACGACGTACGCAGTGCAAGTTTGCCACGATAACCAATCTCACTGTTGATCATCTTTGCTGACCCTTTCGATTGCAGAAATTAACCACCTCTAACCACGGCCACAAATGAGTCGCAACCGAGCAGCTAAATGTAAGGGAAGTTAACAAGTGGGCTCCGGTGCTCGGGTGAGCCACGAGATTTGGATTCTTCAGGGTAGATATTTCCTAGCACTCGTGTATTTCGATACACCTTATCCAACATTTGAACAATGAACAGTGATTTATCACGGGATAAAAGCAAGTGCTTGACACGTCTCGTTGGATGGTTGCGGTGAATATGAGGAAATTAAAATATGTCTGGTTCATCTATCGAATGTCTGCCGAGATGAAAATTTTGATAATTAACATCAGTGTAGAATGAAAAAATTATCGCGCGTAAACGTTCAGAAAGACACTGGGGTGCAGTGATGGTTGACGTAAGGAGTAAGAAAAGTAAAATATGGTCGCTCACTTAGGTCCATTTGATACATAAATCATGTTGAAAGCATGCTTGGCGTAATCCACAATAGAGCAGTTTAGGTAACAAAATGTTGGGAGCTAAGAGCAATATCTAGTCGTTTTTTGAAAACACCCAAGGTAGGAGAGGATACCACTGAGATGACCTGTCCGGGTGGAGCGTGTTTCCCAGTGACTAACGGATTCACTTTCATAAACCAGTTCCCATATCCCTGAAAGAAAGGCACTAAGTTACTTTGTCGCTTCAAATCCATTTCTATGCTTCCCAGTGGATAAAAGGAAATTCCGTCAATGCACTTTCTGTGAACTTTACACGAACCTTATTGCCGCCGCAATCTGATACATTGAAGCCGTAGGTGGACCGGGGATAAGACATTTAAGATTACAAGGGATATCCTTATTTCATAGAATTGGCAGGTGTTACATATATTGTAGTCTTCTGAAAAGGCATTGTGGTCTGTAAGCTTAAGGTTGAATTGCGGTTGTTAGCTTTAACTACATAGACACTAAAGCAGACCCCATAAGCCTACGATCAACGCAAAACGAATAATATCGGGTCCAATGTAGTATTGGCAGTGTAAGTGACAAATTCTCGGTTGAGATCCTCAATGCAAGATGAGCAGTTAGCGAACATAGGTTTTAGACCGGTGGTCTCTTCACAGGGCGACTGCACAGCAGCCAATCGAAAACAAGTAAGTCAGTTGCGTTAACCATGCAAACGAGTTATAGCTTGAAGGATGTGGTTGAAGGATTAAAACACGTGAGGACTGATGACATTTTGTACTGTATGCCGTTTTACCATGGCCTACAATTGAAAAAAGGATGAGTGTTCGTGTAGTTTTATTAGTAACCATAGGACAGCTGTGTCGATAGTCACTGGCGACGCCGAGCAGAGCGGCCAGCGCTTATTTTTGTGTGAGTGCAAGAGTCACGTGTACTTGATAACATAACTGGTAGCAGCCCACTTTATCCTATTCTACTAGGTATTCTTCGAATTACAGCTAATTTAGGTTGGGAAACGGATCTGGACATTGGCAATCTTATCAACAAAGGTACACACTGTTCCTGGAATGTTTTTCGGTCTCACCAGACCATAGCATAGTTCCGTACAGCACTTGCTTGCAAAAAGAAAGTCAGTAGATGAAGTAATGAATTCTTTACTAGACTTATGGGAAGTTATCCGTCCCACATCACTCAGGGGATAGGATGAGCACAAAGGCATGGAACATGACTACACTATTTGGTGAAAGCTTTATCGGTAAATGGTTACTCATGGTAGTGTGCTCCGTGGTGTGATCTGACGTTAGGCTAATAGGAACTGAGCGACGGGAAGTATTGTTGTAGTTCGCCACAATGGGTGTAGATGAGGGGTTGGGTTTTATCCGAGCTGAACTGTTACTATGAAGACATTTCAACGCTTGGTTAGGCAGTGAAAATTCTGGAGATTAACGTAGCAATTTTATCGTTCTGTTTTTATTATTCTTGTGAGGGTTAATCACCGCTTCCACAAGTGAGCAAGAATAATTCCAATCTCATGGGAGTAAACAACAACAGACTGAGGTTGTGGAAAATGTGTAAAGAGAAAATAGAAACTGGGTGTTGCCCACCCGAAAACACTGCACTACCATGATGCTTTTCGATATTATTACATCTCATCAGCTAGTTGGCAGACATCGAACCCAGGACCACTGGAATGCTAGTTGTGTCCGCTACCCCTACGCCACCGGGTCACGACGGGCAATGTTTGGCACAACGGTTTAATGAACCATGTTGAGGGGCATTTGGAAGTACACGTTGTGTGGATGGATTGCGACACGCAATCTCAATGTTGACTGCGATTTCCAATGAAGTGAACCTTGGTCCCGGGTTCGATGCCTGCTAACTCTATCTGATGAGATGTAATAACATCGAAACGTCACATAGTAGTGCAGTGTTCTTGTGCGGGAAACACCCAATTTCTATTTGCATCAGCTACGGTCCTCGTGATCGAAAGACCAAGGTTAACTTCAATGGGAATCGCGGTCAACATTGAGATTGCGCGTCGCAATCCATCCACACAACGTGTACTTCCGAATGACCCTCAACATGTGTGAAGAGTACCTATACAATCTACTTAAAAATTTATCCCAGAGCTTTCATTCTGAGTTGCTTGTGGTCTGCGAAAGTACCAGTATTTATAATCACAAAAGTAGTAGTTGCTCAGACCAGTAGAAATATGTGTATTTTTATAATAGAATGAAGCAATTGCTGAAAAGATGAGGAAATTTTAACCGCATTATATGACAAATGATGTCCACAAACACACTGTAACTACCTTGAATAAACTTCCGGGTTGAAGTTAAGCTGAGTCTGAAAATGACAAGAACAATTGCATAAGCTGAAGCTGAAACGTTGTCTCTAGCAATTAATGAAAGCAAGGAATTCAGGAAACATTTTGTTGCTTGATCTTTTTGGGAAACAACGAACTGCGGGTCGATTGGCTGGATTTACCGCGTGATAAACTTACAGGATGTCACCGTTTCTTGTCAGAAAATGTTTCTCCGCGATCAGGTTCGTCCAAATGTTGACATTTTATCCCATCACATGCTAAATATTTAATGTGCTGAAGTTTATTTTCTCCGTTAACATACGCTACTTCTCTTTGCTTTGAACTACATCTAAAAATCATCAAACCCAGGAGAATCTTTCGAAGCCACGAGGGGATCGGATACAGTCACCATCAAACCAGACCATTCATCCCCGATCTACTATGCTGCACCTCACCATAAGGGCACAAGTCGTGCGACCCGACTGGACGCAAGAAAAGATACGGAGAAATATGAATACATCATTCATTGATAAGTGAGTGGCTACAGGCCTGATGCAAATACTCGCATCCACAAAGTAGGAATGCAGCCCAAGTAGAATCATTAAAGCCTCTAAGTCAGGGGTTTCCAACCTTTTCGAGTGTTTCACCCCAAAGCGAGTTCACTATAAACAATTGACCCAAAAAATAGTATGGTTCAAAAGCTGATCAATTATTGCATTTTTCGCTCTACCTTACTGTAAATGAATTAATATTGAAAAATTTGTTCATTCGAATAAACAAGACCTTTATTTTCCACAAAGTTTTATTAAATCAAGTGGTGGTATAAGCTAATGAGACGGTTGATATTGTTTAATTCCAACGATTTTGGTTCGATTAGTGCGGTTCGGTTAATGCACATAGTGTGCTGTGCTCCAGTTTTATTCGTTTCCTTGCTTTGGTGTGCGTGACCTCTGATCAAACGTGTACAGATGCCAATGGCTTATCATTTGTTGCAATCATCATTTCCAAGCCCCTCCTGGAAAACAGTATTTCACCAGCACACTGTATATCGATACGTTCTGTAATTAATCGCCTGTTTTGTCCCCACTACTTGGTAAGCATTAGGACGCCATTTGACCTGGTCGGTTGACATATGCTCTCAACTTAGTGTTCACCCAACTCTGTAATTCGACCAGGCGAACGGCTGCTTGACTCGAAAGTACGACCATCAACGAACGAGCCGATAGAGTTACCATTCAAATGAGCTGCTTTTCAGGCCTTCATTTATCGATAAGATAACAAAAATTATCATCGGAAATTGTCTAAGTTGTTGAACACTCACTAATTATTAGTCTCTGATAGTTAATTAATAGGGAGTATGTAGTTCGTTAATTGTTTTGATAGATAACATTGTCATCAGCTGTATTTGGCGACAATTTGATGACCCAATGCTCGTACTTATCTTTACCACTAGTAAAATGCCATTTTACCCCTTTGGGGGTAATTATCCCCAGGTTGTGAACCACTGCTTGACACGCTATCCTATTGGATATTCTCTGAAGACATTTCGCGTTTCCGTTAACAAGCAGCATATCACATTACAACAATTTCAATAAATTCAAATGGAACTTTCAAAATCTCCCAATAATTATCCCCAAAAATTCTTACTTACTTTCAAAGGCCTTTATATCACCAATCTATGTAAGGATAAAATGTGCAGTTTGATCAACAGAGTCAGTCCAGAGCCTCCGGTGATAACAGCTGTGCAACATGGAACTGTAAGAAATTCGGTATGGTAAGTTCGAAATACAAACGAAAAAACCGAGCAGTAAATGATTTATAAACGCATCGATAATTGCAATACGACAAGGATATACGACGAAGATGCTTCGATAGGTGGAATACGAGACGGAAAACAGGTGTATTCAGCCGGACGGCAAGAGAGAAAGTTAACCGGTTCAAGCGTAGATGAACAAGCCACTTCGTTAATATTGGACAAAGTAGTAAGGATTAATTAATTTAGTTTATCGCGAATTCGTTACACATCAACTTACCAAAGGAAAGAATGCAAACACTAAAAGTAACGTTTAGTTTAAGCGTGTCAGTACAGTTTCATTTGGATTACAAAAATTTATTTTCTTTTCTTCTCGCATAGAAATGGCCAACTTCACCAAATAGAATCCATAAAACAATCTTAACCCATAATCTACCTGTTTCTCAGAACTTTACATTCTGTGGCCGAAAATTAGGTAAAAGCTTCGGACAAATGGTGATTCCCTATCAATCCGCGATCGATGTGTTGCCAACATCTACCAGTGATTGATCACGTGTATTAATGTACGCCTCGTTTCGCGAGGATAAATTTATTTACTAACTTTTCAAGAGCAACGAGGTTGCACTACGCCAGTTGCATTACGTAACCAGACTTCTGTTAATCGAAGGAGATAAAACATAAATGGCAATGCTTAACAACCCCTCGTGAAATCAGGGTAAGCGAACGTACCTGTGGTTAACCTCAGTATTGTGGCGAGCCCACAGATGCGATGTTTACGTTCGGCGGCAGTTTTTTCTTTGAACTTATGTATTGGAACAGGTCATCATACAAGTCTTGTCAGGTCTAAACTTTCATGTCTGTATTGTATCATTGCTCCATTGTCCCACTTTATTTAGAACTCAGGTTTTGTGTCAAGAGCACACGAGGTCTCATTTGTCCTCTGAGCCTATTCCTACGGGATACCTCGATCCCTTAACTCACTGGAACCTATGCGAAGCAATGCTGACTAATGTTATCAGTGGCCTGTTTGATGAGGATGAATTTATTGTTGAAATCCGGAATGCAGCAGTTCCCGCGGAATTCGCAGCAGCACCTTCCCTACTCCAGTCACCAGAAGTTGACGAAACCATCCCAGTGTGGCTCCAAATAAGTGGCGGAAATTCCAACACGGAACGCCAGGACCGCCTCAGTAACGAAGTAGCCGATGTAAGTCTTGATTCAAAACGGACGAGCAATACGTCTTCAAAGCTGTTGAATGGTGCACCTTCCCGAGCGAGGTTTTCCAGCCTTGTAAGGCACAGCAGGCATTCCACTGAGCCCGAATGTGACACTGACTGGCTTCAGTGAGTTCATGTGTGCATGCTCCATTATTTTGTTTGACGAAATCCATGAACTTGTTGGTCACGGCACGTATATTAATCATTTCAATCAAATTAGTTTGGAAATGCACCCCAGTTCAGCAATCAGTTACTGTGTGCGTGAGCGCTTTCATTTTGCTCGGAACAATGAACAAAACAACACCGACAAATATCCGCCACATAGCTGCCTTGCGAACTGTGGCCAGTCAATAACTTGACGTCCACTCCAGTTCCCAAACTGTCACCAAGTTCACTTTGAACCAGAGCTAGTTTCATTTAGAATCACAATCTGGTGTGGCACGTAACAACAGGCGCAATAAAAGCAATATGCAACACAAAATAAAGAAGAGACAAGCTCTCGGTTTTGTCCCCATCTTAAATAGACGCCTATATGGCCAACACCTGGTTGCTGTTGCATTCTATCAAAAGATAAATTCACATTTTAATTCAGGGACAAGCTACGGCGATTTTTCTATTAGATTGTAAAAGCGGTGCAGTCTTGGCACTTTTACAGAGGTACCGTGGATCTATTACCCAGTTTACATGCAAACAGATCAATGTATATCGACGAGCTCCAAGTACATGAGAATAGTAAGGGATGGTTTCTAAAGAAAACAAAGTTACGATAGTGTGAAAGTGAGTAGCCAAAGCCGTACGGCCGCACCAAACAGATTTGGTGCAGAATCCACCAATATTTAGGCACTGGAAGGCAAGGACAATATAATATTTTTAATGTATTCCTCACAGCAGCTCACAAGCTACATATATACTTCTATTTCAACAGCAGCATAGTGCCGTCAACTCAATAAAGTAAGGTCTGTTGAAAACTTAGTTATTAGAGCGAAATGACTTCACGTATTTCTTCACAGAACATGCGGTAGACTTGTAATTCTTCAAGGCATCAAAAGTAACCGATACGTAGTGGTTCCACGTAGAACATATCCGATAAGGTAGGTCATTTATGAAGGTGAATGTTTGAGGTAACAGCCGGTGCTTTACTTTTGAGGCCGGACCCACGCTTTGATCAGAAGTGCTCCAAACACCTTCGGCAACTGAATAGTAAACGGCTCCGATACATGTGCCAAACTTCGCAACAGTAGCAACAGCCATGGAAAAGGATAGGATGGACAGCTTTCTGAGATAATGTTCGTCTAGAAACCGGAACAGGTCGCTAGAAATAGCGACGCAGCCGTACCATGCACTACTATACACGGCAGAGAGAGAGAGAGCACCAGAAGCGCATTTCGCTTTATTGGGGCTCCCCGTCGGTGTGCGTTCTTTGGCCCTTACTGGGGATCGAAACCATGGCCACTAGAAGCTAACGCCAATGGGCCATGTGGTACGATGGTAGAGCTACATGATTTACAAGTTAACTGGGATATACTACGACTACTCTTTCACTACCAAACAGGTCCCTACTAGTGTAGGTGGCAGTGACGGCTCCGAGGTCATGGCTTCCTCTAATCAGATGCTATGTCCATAATATTGGAAAGTAGGATGGCTGCCTTTTGTATAACTTGTAAGTAGGAGGATTTGGTTGTTATTTTTGTTGGATTCGTCCCAGCAGTCCACAAGCTACAGCGTACAATTCCCATCTGGTAAAGCACCAGACGCGCGTTTCGCCTTATCGGTGCTTGTCCCTGGTGCTCATTCTTCGGTTCACTGCTGGGGTTCGAGCCCACATGCCCCAACGTATCATCAGAATCACAAAGCACAAAGGAATGCCCCGCTTCAGTTCTACGTTCATTTACGGATTTTACCCAGTCTTGCTTAGTTCCAATTAGGGATGCTTAAATGGAGCCCAGTTACAAAAGCAAAAGATTAGACACTTATTTAAATGCTAATATTGTACAGGTAGAACTTATCTATACAAGGGAGACGTATATGTAACATGGCTGGATTCAATTACTGTTACGGTGCAGTTGCGACGACGGCTGCGTCGGGCCTTGAGCACGTAAACCGAAGCTTACACGTCAGTTTCCCGGTCGTTCCAGTTGTGTGTTTTGCGTCATGATGCGACAGGTATATGCGCTTTGATTGTGTGAGATAAAGTGCATTCTCGATCGCCCATGCTTTCCACATGCTTCGACCTGCCACCGTGGCAATGGATACAGTTCATGCCATTATGATCTCGTGATACAGACAACATGGTGTCTGTTAGGCCTTGCGGTGTGTTAGGCTAAATAAAAGTACACTTGCAAACTCATGAATGCTTTGAAAAGTGGTAAACGGACTTGCCAACTCCCTCTGCCATGGTTCTTTCTTTGAAGTCAGCGAATAATTCTCTAACCTGTGTAGCAACGATACCTTGTGTGCAAAGCACACCATCACCTTACCTTACCGGTGTGTACAATTCCCCTTTCACTGCACGTTTAATTAGTAAACAAGTGGTTGCGGCCGGTTGCCATCCCCTTCAGAACGCTACTTCTGGTCGCCGTCTTTGGACTGGTAGTCTGGGGTAGCGCCTGGGATACTAGTCGGTACTCAGTGACACTTAAGAGGCGTGTCAAATACGGGACGGTATAGAAGCTGGAGGCGACTGAAGCCAATGTATATTGTGCAGGCTACAAAAATAGGAAGGTAATCACCCAGAGCGAGAAACAGTGCAGCAAGGTGCTCAATAAAATGTTTTGTGGCAACGGATGTGCCGTCAGTAAAACAAGTGGACGTTTTGAAAGTTAAAACAACGGTAAAATCCAAGGTTGCAAAATATTGTAGGTGCACGTTTTCCACTACCCTACAAGGGCCTCCCCCTAGAACGCTGAATGATGGAAGCCTTCGTTGGAGCTGTTAGTGGGGGAACACGGGGGTGAGGATGGGTGCGAACAGTTGCATGGACTTGAACACGGGTTTCAAAAACGGAGTGTGTAGCAGAACCCGCTGGATTCAGGTTTTGTTATTAGTTATTTATGATGGTGTGGACCGGAGGGCATCATCGGTGGGCCGTCAGTGCGGGCTGTTCGGACTGTAAAAACTGGCTAGTCTAGAAAAGAGCTCGACATGACATTTCCTCCGTTGGAGACCAGACGGTGCGCCTGAGAGGTATCACTCCATCCACTGCATTCCAGTCCCCGGTCCTCGTCTCATGAAGAAAGCAAGGCGTCCTCGTCACACGAAGAAATCCGCGCGTCCTCGTCGGCAACTCCTAGCCAGGCGCTTGGGGACCAATCCTTTCGTGGCCGTCCGCGGTCGAGGGCGACTGACTGTTCCTTGGGTCAAGAAGGGGCCTTGAGCTGGCTATGGATGCACTCAGGGGTTGTGTTGAGCCGGTTGGCGAGTCACTCGAGGGTTGACTTGGTAGTTCCGCTGGTTGAGTTTCTGGAAGGTAGAACTCAGAGCGGGTGGGTAAGGGTCGGGGAATGGCTTGTCGCCGGAGAGGAACAATGACATTCATGATAAAAGCAAGTAAGGCTTTTAGATTTTCAAAATGTTTTACGTTCTTGTTCGATTTTGCAAACCATTTGTGGATGAGGCGCACTATTAGCACCAAAGACAAAAAGGCTTGTTAATGGAAATGGCAAAGGTTTACAAAATCTGTAAAACGGACCGGATGTTTAACCTGTCTACCGCCTCTGTAGGTTGCCTGAGATTTAGGCGGGGTAGGTTAAGGGTCAAGGGGAACGGAGTATTTCGGGATATCCAGTGCTCAGAAACTCACCGCAGATGTGGGTGCTTGTATGGTGGCATCAATATGTGTTGCGAGACTTTCTTCAAAGAAAGCCTATTTGAGCCCGTCGATGGACACCATTGTTCGGTGACCATTCTGGTCTAAAGTGAAGTGTTTCGAAGTCCGTTGCAGGACCCTGAAAGAGTCAGTGTAGGAAGGCTGGAGAGGGCACCGCACTGCGTCGGTGCGGAGGGAGACGTGAGTGTATGTAGAGAGTCAGCTGTGCATTTGTAAACCACTGATCTGCTCACGGGGCGAAATGGTGGATGAGACGACTTTGGGCTTTGCCTGCAATCGTTAGTCTCCATTACGAGCCGGCCTGAAAGTTTCCCTGCTTCGCGGCGGCGAAACTGCATAGTTGCTCGCACTTACGAAAGTTGTTACCAAAATGTGAATGGTAAAAGCAAAAGCCTGAATGGTTATACTCCGTGCGACTGGGTGATTAGCTGGAGCGGCTGCACTGCTTACGGTCTTGGGAGAGTTACTCGACTTGGCGTTGTAGTGACTCTATTTGTGCTGATAAAGCGTCAATTGCTGAAAGCTTACTAGTGGCGGATGTCGCTGGGGCTGCGATGCTGCTAAGTCGAGTGAGTGTCCTAGATTCGTACGTTAGATGATGTCGTTCGATGACACGGTCTGCTAGTTTTACAACTGCTGCGAGAGGCAAGGCACTTGCTACGGCGAAAATTGCCTGTGTGTTTTCCAGGAGACGTTACATTCACATTTCGCGGAGAACCTCAGCGTCTATGCTGGATGTGCCTAGGAGCGTTTGCATCTGTCGCAACAAGGCTGATGGCATGCTGTCCCTTAGCTGCAGATCCTTAAACAGTTGCTGCGATCGGGCCTTGTCGGAGCGCGCGCTCCCCTTGATGCTCACCTGCTTTAATGTCTGATATTTCGCAGCGGGAGGGGGGCAAGCTATGATGTCTCTCACCTGTGAGGCTACACTGTGCTGAAGCTGAGACATAAGTTGCTGACATTTGGCACAATCAGAAAACCTTCTACAAATGTAAAAAGCGGGTTCTAAATGTTTGAATCATAATTACGGGTCATTCTCCAAAAAAGTGGGGAGGTTAGCTCTACGGCACTAACCACGTAGGTGGATGGTTTATCTTCTGAGCTATTCGTCATGAGAAATGAGTAAGTATATACGGCTGGTGAGAAAACAATACGATAGCGAGTAGTAGTTCAAAAGGTCATAAGAACGAGCTCACCAGAATGGAAATTCGAACTGGCAGACGGCGTGGTCTGGACCGAGGTCACCAGTTGTTGGGTGGCGCCTTAGATACTAGTCGGTAATCAACGACACGTAAGACGGGTCAAATACGGGACAGTATAAAGGTTAGAGGCGACTGAACCCAACGTGTATTCTACATGCTACACAAATAGGAAGCGAATCATCCAGAGCGAGAAACGGTGCAGCAAGGTACTCACCAAAACAAGTTGTGTCCACGGAAGTGCCGTCAGCAAAACAAGTGGGCGTTTTGAAGGTTAAAACAACGGTAAAATCCAATGTTACAAAATATTGTAGGGGCATGCTCTACGGCACACTAAGGTAGACGGCATAGTTGATGGTAATACATCCTGCCACACCTCAGTTTGGTCCATTCACGAGTGTTTTTTCTAGTATAGCCCTGGATGCTGTCATTACGTACGACATCCTGTTATTTTTTAGTGTACACCTGCTGTATCTTTGGGTCGCTAGTATGACAACTGAATTATTGGGTACGAGACTTTCGTTGAAAGAGGAAGCAGTCAAGCCGTAAGGAAATTGTCCACTCTGGAGAGCAAAGCGCGTTGGCACACTTAAGTACTGAGACCCTATGACGCCCATCTCTCCTGTTTGGACGGAATGGGGCATTTATAGGGGTTCGTTGCGATGCAAGCGTGACTAGGCTTACTTCCCGCCTTCTTATTCACCCCTCACGTTTTTTCTCCCTTATGGGCCCGTTGCAACTTCACTATTATCCCCTCCACCAGTTTTCAACCCCGATTCTTGCCCTTCCCCCAACATGCTTTGTTAGGCGTTTATCTTCTAGTTTAACTCACATGCGAACATGAAGCATCACTCCTGTCCTGTCGACAAGCCCATGTCTAACGAAGCGGTCCAGCTCAGTTCATCGGCTTCCATTTGGAGCCCTCGACCCTCCTTCAGATTGGTACGCCTCAATGTACGCACATTACTACAGCTCGGTCAATAGGCAGCACTTGCCCGAAGTTTAGAGACACTCTCGATCGATTTCCGCAGCTTAACGGAGACCCACCTGCAAGACTGGAGCTCTGAGCTCACTCTGAGTTCCGCTTCAGGTGAAACTAGCAGCATTTTCTCATTGCGCCCATCCGGTGACGTTGCAGCTTCGACCACCCGCCAAGCTGGTGTTGGCATTACCCTGAGTCCCCGGGCTGAAGCTGCTCTGGTTGATTGGATCCCAGTCAGTTTCCGGGTGTGTGCGGTCCGATTGGCTGGCTCGTTCCAAACTTCAAAGTCGCGTGGGACTTATAGGTGTCTATTCATCATCGCTACCCATGCAGCCACAAACTCCAGCGATGATTCGGTCAAAGATGACTTCTATCGCCAACTGACCCAGCTCCTTCGCCACATTAGAAGCACGGACACTGTAGTGCTGGCTGGGGATCTGAACGCTTAAGTTGGAAAGCTGTCCACTGATGAAATACATCTGGGCGGTCAGCACAGTGTAGGCACCCGTAATGATAACGGTGAGCAGTTACTACATTTGTGTGCAGATGCCCGCTTATTTCTTGGGAGCACTAACTTCTGACACAGCACCCGCCGGATGGTGACTTGGTGCCCACTAGCCTCGAACCAGCCTTGGACGCAAATCGATCACATTGCAATCAGCTACCGCTGGAGAGGCTACATCCAGAATTGTCGCTCGATTTGGAGCACATGTGTGGACACGGATCATGCACTTGTAGGTGCTGACATGCGGATGCGTTTTGGCGGACTCCCACGACCACATTGTGAGCGCATTGACACCAGCCAACTGACAAAGCCAGCTGTTCTGAATGTGTATCTAAGTACGTTGACATGCGACTTGAGTAATCGCTCACTGGAGACAATTGAAGGTCACTGGTGGCATGTTCACCAAACCTTACTAGCAGTAGGCAAAATCCTTATGTGGTAAGTCTAATAGCCAATATGGATATTGGGTCTTTTCGCGATCTCTGGAACTTATCGATGCTCGCCGGTATATTCCGGCTAGAAGTAAACACAATGAAACTCGCAAAGAGTTCCGGGCAAAACTCCGTCCTAGCCTGAAGAGAGACCGCGAATCCTGGTGGTCTCATCGTGCTTCAGAGATGGAAATGACCGCTGCCCTTGGTAACCATCTTAAGTTATTCCGGCTGATACGGGAATCGGGCAGCAGGAGATCTGGTGTTAGTGGAACAATTTGTGACGAAAGTTGATAGCCTATCCATAACTTGTCGAAACACTTGGAGCATTGGGCTGAGCATTTCGAAAGGCAATTTAATCGATCGGAATTCTTAGATTTCTCGCCGGCCAGTGATCGCCCAGCTCCCCGGGCTGTCCCTTTGGATCCATCCTGTTGCTCAGAAGTCGAACGTGAGAACGAACTGTTGAAGTTAAATAAAGCTGCGGGACCAGATAATCTATCTCCAGCCCTCTAAAAATTCGGAGGACCTGCTCTTGTGGATGATTTACACGAATTACTATTGAATCTGTGGAAACAAGAAACTGCTCCAAACGACTGGAGCCGTTTTGTTATTGTTCCAACTTCAAAGGAAACTCGCGCGCGGAATGCGGCAACCATAGAGGAATCAGTCTGATCCCCATCGCCTCCAAATTGCTTGCCTCTGTAATCATTCACAGATTGAGTGGCGCTAGTGAAAGCCAGATTTGTAAGGACCAAGCTGGGTTTCGTCGCGGTTGTGGCTGCATCGAGCACATCTTCACTTTGCATTACATATATTGACGGCCTACCGTAGTCGTGTTCCTCGACATCAAAGGTGCCTTTGATTCGGTTGATCGAAGTGCCCTTTGGGACTGTCTACTCAGGAAAGGTGTGCCCGAGAAATATGTAAATATTCTCCGAGCATTATACGCGCGTAACACGGGCAGAGGGAAGCCTTACGGTAAGCTGTCGCCACCCTTCAATAACTCCAGCAGTGTGAGAAAAGGATACTCCTTGTCACCTTTCCTCTTCAACTTCAATATCCACGAAGTCATGGAAATCGCGTTCACATGACATGACTTAGAATGTGTGGATCTGCTCCCAGGAGAATGACTTTTGACAAAGTATGCTGACGATATTGCCCTAATCTGTGACAGTTCCCAGAAGTGCCAAGCTGCACTGGACAGGTTAGCACTGACTATCAGCCGCTTCGGACTTTGCTTTGTACCATCGAAGTGAAAAGTTTTCCTCCAAGATTGGTATGGATCGCCTCTTACGCTGACCATTGGTGGGGATCAGCTAGAAGTCGTTCAGAAATTCAACTACCTGGGTAGTTGTATCAGCACCCTTGGGATCGAAGACGAGATCACGAACCGTATAGCAAAAGCTTGAGGCGTTTTTGCTAAGCTTCGCCACTCATGGCAGCGGCGCGACATCGCTCGCGCCCTGAAGCGTTGTGTGTACAATGCAACGGTACGTTCGACTTTACTGTAAGGTTGGGAACCCTGAACCCTTTGATCAGCAGACATAAAGATGCTAGTTCCACCCGACCATCGGTGCCTTCGCAGTTTGGCTCATATCGGATGGGAACCCCGCATAAGCAACGAGCGTGTTCGACGTCTTGTTTATGACCCAGGAAAAGGAACTGAACCGCTTAACACCTTCATTTCACGCACCTGGCTCCGATGGCTCGGCTACGTGTTACACATACCAGCCCACCGAATCCCGCGACGTGGGCTTTTGTACGACGGGGTGTGGATGGAAGAAGAAGAAAGATGGCCAAGTAGTGAGTTGGTCGAGAGAAATGAAGGCCCTCACTTTGGAGGTGGCCTCGGTTGGAGCGTCACGGCTCCCTGGTTGGGGAGCAAGAGACGATGAACACGTTTGACTAGATACACTTGCTGACATGGCAAGGAGCCGACCTCAGTGGCGTTCCTGCTGTGAGTTTCTCCGTCCCTCCCTATCCCTTTACCGTCCCCCTCCAACCACCATCTCATTCCATAGCATATTATAACTTTACATTATAATTTTCTTGTTGCCTAGTGGCCGACTGCTGGCTTTCCGGAACGATACCCATCCGTTGCTGGTAGCTCAGCTGGCATGCAACAGTTGTATTCACTTTCTTTGTTCTTTTGTGTATTGCGGCACGATGGCTGAGGTGTTTTTCACCTCTAACTGACGTGTATAATGATGATGATGAGGTTTACTTCCAGCGTTTCAACCTTGACGCTTATCAGTTGCTTAGCTGTTTGCGTTAGCTTTCCAAACTTCATTGACACAATTCAATAGCTAACGTGCCGCACGGACTTGCATACCTGGTAGACGCAGAACGCTTTTGCTTTGCTGTCGTGCTGTGTCACTTCGTAGAGAATTATCCCTACATACTTAGAGTGAAACGCTTTAGAGTCGTTAAGGCAAATTAGTCCCATTTTAATAAAGTTAAGATATAATTCGCAGTTATCATTGGTGTGGAATAGGTGCATGGATGATGTGGCGAATATGTGAAGGCTAGACTAATCCAATGCACGAGATGGCATAGGACAACTGTTGGCTAGTAAACCCAAATTATACGCACGTGTTGGACAGAGAAATTAAAACTTTATTTCCTGCTGCTGTGGTTCTATATTTAACTTAGAACAGTAATCAACTTACGAATAGGTTTGCAGTGATTATGAGAAAGAGCAGCACACGAAAGACCTGCGGCGACGTGCAGAAACAGTACGGTGTAGCACTCTGTCAAGGGTAAAATATTGGACCTTGAACAGGCAGGGATTTTCCAAGGGTGCGAAGCGAAAAGCTTAAGTGTCTCCTAATGCAGGTGTTCGATGCAAACATGCGTGAATTTTTGTAGGTAAATAACTGAAGGGTTTGGGGATGACAGTATCACTTTCTTAATTAGGTAATCCATTTTGGCTGTATAAGCAAATTTCTCTCTGGACTTCACACTTCTCTCTTCCTTGTGTGATTTTAACAAGCAGAGTTGTCTAGCCTCCCTTCGCAGCGTGTCTTAACATCACTAAAGCTTACCAAACCAGTTGATACTTGCCTTGCATGATTTCTTCCACGACCGCCTTCGGCCACAAATCTCTTGAGGTGCATAAATCACAAACTAGAACTGGGTGACACTGCATAAGCTCTCTAACTTTAGCTAACCACTTCTGACTTTACTGTAGTTTCGATAAGTACACTATAAGCCATATAGTCAAAACATATCGGAAGGAAGTCTTACCTGTCCCCATCTTCTACTCAGTTTCATCGGTAATTTGATCCTTGGGTTTTCAAGAGGCTGATCCTTCGCCACTGTCAATAGTTATCTCGGTGATTTGCTGGCACGGAGATCGGGTGCGTCAAGTGCTCCTAGCAGAGGCCTGTCATTCAATATACTTTCTACTTCAGCAAGTGTCGTCATAATCACTTCTTCTGTTACGATCTAGACGTTGAGAAGGTTGCGCAACAATTTGCTTGTCGATGGAATAGGTGGTTCCCAAAGACCTCCACGATGACTAGCGCAAGGGGACTACACCTCGAATCAATCTTTCGGGACAACGAACAGATTGTGTATTTGTGCAACTACTTGTTGCACCTGCTATTGTGGGCGACGGCTATTTCTGCTGACGCATCAGAGGGGAAAGCACAGATAACAGACTGCGTCTTTTGCTGTCTGACTCGTGGGTTATACTGAAGTGCCGATTGCGAAGGTTTTCCACAGCCATCATTTGTCGCCTCGGGCAGGAACACACGATGATAGGGTTGTAGATTATAATTTAAGTGAATAGTCACTCAGTCATCGGATCACATACCTTGGTTTCATCTTCACTGCCGAGTGCTAGATATTCCTAATAAATAATTGTAATGAAATATTAATTTTGTATATTTCCAGACAAGTGGTATGCTATCCCTATGTAGTAGCAATCACTTTTACACAGAAGTAGGATCGTAGTTTCCGTTTTAGTACAAAAATAGAAGTTTTCACACCATAAATGTTCGAAACCACCCCTGCTCAATAAGTTTCGTGTACTAATTACTTCTCAGTCATCGTGCCCACACATTCGAAACTTGTTCACTTAGTACGACTGTCCGTGGCACTGATTTTCAAGTTATTGCGTAGCAAAATCAGGGAGCAGTCAACAACGGCAGGGCGCTAACAGATGAGCAAACACAATTCACTTGTGTGGCATGATAAAGGATGAATCAATCGATCGTAGGCATCTAGCGCTTGAATTTCTGTTAGAGCTCGATTCGCTCATGAAATGGAGGATTGCTGGGTGCCAAATGATGTCAAAACAAGCGATATAGTGAGAAAGGAACTTAAGTTGTTCGGGATGTGACCGAGTTTTCACAAATCCGCGCATTTATTAGTGGTTTGTACCAAAAATTAGCTTCATTAATAAAAGCATAAAGGTTTCTTTTTAGGATAAGCTTTATACACCAGTATTGTAGCAATTGTGTCAACTCAAGGACAGTGTTGTCTGTGGTAACCCGGTTAGTTATAACTTTGTAGAGAAAGTCTCTTCTTCAGTTTCCGAAGCCAAAGGAATTTTAGTGGAGTTGTTGATAATGATCATGGTGACGCTCAGTAAATGATCGTTGCACGTTTTCTATAGCTATTCTGTAGTTCTTTCTTATTTGGCTGTGAATGGTGGTACAATCCACCAGATCAGGTCTAACTTCGAATTTGTATAATTCCAATCGTGCTTTAGCAAATGTGTGGAACCCGAAAACATCAGGCCTGCCGCATTATCTTTCATTTGAGACCATAACCGGAAGAGTCACAGCATTTTTGTTCGGTCATGCAATCATGCGCAACAACCAATTACACAGTTCTTGCGATCAGAGTTGATGAAATCTTGCAGCCAGGAAACATAGGCTATTTGATCGGTGTCGGTAGGTACGAATTAGAAGGACATTTGCTAAGCGGGTGCCAGGAGTAGTGGTAATATGCATATACTGTGGTTTAGGAGACCCGTTCTTTGTCATGGACGCATTTTTATTATTATTACAGCATATTCCAAATGTCAGACAGTAATGAGTATCGTGATTCTAACATCCTTGGTTGTCCAGTTCAAAGCCTTGCGTGGGCATGTAATAGTTCAGGGAATCCTGACGGAGGGCTCTGTGTACGGTCGTAATCAAGCTTCATTTCCTTGTGTAAAGGACGAGGAGCAATTGTGTAGGGATAAGAAAAACCTTATAACTGAATCATACTTATTGAACTTGGCATATAATGTAGCGTAAACATTCTCTATACATGTTTCGGAATACTGGTAGCTCGGGTGGAGGGTACAATTGTTCATTTGTTCTTCGAGCTTGGTGGCTTTGTCGCAAACGTTTCATCACCATGTGACGTGGCATCCTCAGTGCAGTGAGATGTGGCGTGCAAGGGATTAAACTATAATTACAGAGATGCAACAGCTATCGACATTTCAGCAGCATTTGAAAGCTCCCTACAAGGTAATGGGTTTTACAAAGAGACTCGGAGGCAAATAAGACACACAATTGTTTCTGCTATAACGCACTACAAGCGATACAACACCTTAACCAAACAAGGAAGTGAAGCAATGAATACCCTGAAGTCTGACAAAACAATCATTATCCTACCAGCTGACAAGGGACGAATGACTGTCATAATGGATTGGAAGGATTACATTGAGAAACCCACACGCCTCTTGAATGACACAACAAAATACAGGTGCATCGACACCGATCCAACTTCGCAGCTAACAAACAAAGTAAACAGAACATTGAAGCAGTTTCAGGAATTAATGAAAATCACGAAAGAAGAGCGCGACAGAATGACAGCCCGCAACTCAAACATCGCGCAATTCTACGGACTCCCAAAAGTGCACAAATATGATGCACCATTGCGGCCTATCGTGTGTCTCCCGGGAACACTCACCTACAACCTGGCGAAAGAAATGTGGAGACGCCTCAAGCATGTGACCTGTGGATCGCAATATTCCATAACCAGTGCCCAGTAGTTTCTGCGAAACATCAGAGACCTGCGAATAGATATTGATGAAACAATGATATCCTTCGACATGACTGCGCTCTTCACGTCTGTTAACTTGCAGATGGGAATAGCGGTCATAACAGAACGGCTGAACCAGGGTGAACAACAAATCAGAAAAATGACGACTGAAGATGTATACAAACTAGTCCACTTGTCTGTCAAGCTACTTCTCATTCAGTGGAAAGATTTATGAGCAATTGAAAGGCGCACAAAGGGGAGCACCTGTGTTAGGACTCATAATAGAGATGGTTATGCAGAAATTGGAGGAGGATGTATTACTGCTCATCGCTCCGAAACTGTGGGTTCAATATGTGGACGACACTTTTGTGATAATCAGGCGCAACCAAATAACAGTCGCACAACAGCTATTGAATAACACCATGGAAGGCATCCAATTTCAAATGAACCAAGGAGAAGTAAAACCAGCTCTCTTTCTTGGACGTCTTAGTAACAAGAACCATGGAAGGAGAGCTGCAAACATCGGTTTACAGAAAAGGCATACACACAGACCAAATTCTGAACTTTAACAGCGACCACCCGAAATGTGACAAAGTAAGCTGTGTGCGGGCACTGTTTCTCATAGTGCAAACACACTGCAGTACCCAGCAGTAAAGCAAAAGGAAGAAAAGTACCTATTTAAATGTTTTCAGCTCAAAGGATACCAAGGAAGCTTCATCCGAAGGCGTCGGAATCACAACAACGTAAATATACAGCCTACAACAACAGCAGCAGCCGCAACAAAACAACAACAACAACAACAACAACAACAACAACAACAACAACAACAACAACGGAGAGACGGGTCATTCTGCCCTATATGAAGAACATGCCGGAAATGGCAGCCAGCCAATTCAAACAGCATCGTCTCATCGTAGCACACAAACCAACTGTCACGTTAAGGAAAACCCTTTCAAAACCAAAAGAAAAGCTGCAGGCACATGAACAACGTAGTGTGGTATACAAAAATGGTTGCCGAGATTGCGAAAGGGAATATGTTGGCCGGACGGGAAGAAAACTGGTAACCAGAATACAAGAAGATGGAACAGCCTGTGTAAAGCATTATGCATCGTCGCTAGTTTCATTGCAAGTATATGAAAAAGGACATAGCTTTGATTGGAGCAAAGCAGAAGTCCTGGCACGGGGTGAAACAAGAAAAGAAAGGGGATTCCTGGAAGCTTGCTTCCCAACGAAAATCGCAGTCAACATGCGCGTAGACATCGATTAAATATACCAACCACTTCGATAGAAAGAAAGAAAGAACATTTTGTCACGCGGTTTAAGGCAGAACAACTCGGGCGCCGACTTCAGTCTTGGGGAAAGTGGGTAAAGGTCACGGGAGGCAAATAGATACTGCCACTTTCCAAAGCAACCTGTAGGTCGATCACGGATGGATAATTCATTCAGTAAGATTGCAAGCCGCGTCTTATTGCACTGAGGATGCAAACTCGTATGGTGGTGAAACATTTGCGACAAACCCGCCAAGCTCAGAGAACAAATGAACAATTGATTTTCTGTACATGGTAGCGTTGTTAAAAGTGTTAGCAAAAGTGATACGTCTATTATTTTTGGCTCAGCAACTATATGTATAGGCCGAGATAGATAGAGTAGGAGATTTATTTGTTAGGTGTGACTCGGACGTGAATGGTATTTGTCAACTGGCTCGGGCGTTTTTATTCACCTGTAGGATAAACGTATTCGAGTAAGAGAGAAGATGAACGCGAAATATTGGATATAGGGATGATGTTGGAAGCAGTATCGGTTAGATTTGTTTTGACGCCTGACATGTTCACGTGAGTGAAACAAGGGAAGCGTAGACGAGTAAAAAAGAATGTATCGCAAAAGTGAATGACGATGAATAAATTTAGTCAGCGACTGTTACCCAGCTCAATATATGGTATAGCTATAAGGCAGGCATGATATCGTAAGTAGAATTTGAAGGGTGAAGACCAAAAAAATATTAGCTCAATCAAAGTAATAAAAACCTCTGCAACACACAGATATTGGTGTGTCTGTATCGTAAACTTTCTCAAAAAAACAATGAAAGGGGGTCTGGAAAAGAAGACCGCACGAGGTGATGTCAAATTGGCGCTCTTCGTAAGATGCACTAATTAAGGAAAACGTAGACAAGCAAATGCAATGTACGCAGCATATTTAACGCATATTCGTAAACAGCAAACCTAAGTACCTGCCAATTTTGGAGCAAGCACATTTGACGTTGAAGTGGAGCTCCATAATTAAGACATCCTCTTCAGTTGCAGTGAGGTGACGGCGTAATTTTTGATCTATCCTTCATTGCAAACTCAGTCATTTCTATTAGTCAGTTTGTCTAATTTTGTGTCCAATGCAATCTTGCGCACGTTCTTTGTGATTTTGACTCCACGTTTAATTGCGGATTCCAGCGCTGTTCATAGCTGTCAGTCAAGAGTACTGACGCAGTTGGTTCTACTGTCGATTATGACTTTCTCATATTTGCGCATGAAGCTGTGGGCATCCGTTGTCATCAGTCTAAACATGTCTCCCATATTTTGTTGCTAAGTTCCATTCGGCTGGATGGCTTAACGCTCGTCTGTGGTTTGTACTCGCTGGCAACACGTTCAATCTCAGTTATACATGAAGGAAGTAGGGCTGTTCACGTGTGCAAGTTTGTCGGCAAACGAAGGTTTCCCAACGACGAGCTCGTTGTAGCGTTGTACGCCCGAATTGGTTGGCTATAGAATTGAAGAATGGGAGCTCAGGTTGTGCAGATGGCGGTTGAACTGTTCGCTGAGCTTGGTAATTTTGTTGCGAGCGTTTCGTCACCATTCGAGGTGACATCATCAGTGCGTAGTTAAGTGGCGTGCAGTAGCGTAGAGGAAACTCCATGAGAGGGCGCTGAGCCTGCTGCGTGTGTTTTTATATCATCGTGGTTAACCGTGGAGACGACAACCAATAGGATTGCTCGTGTCCACGGGCAACTTCCCGGCGGTATACAAACTCACGCACAGCACGCTCAGCGCACTCTCATCGAGTTTCCTCTACGCTACTGCACGCCACTTAACTACGCACTGATGATGTCACCTCGATTGGTGAGCAAACGTTTACAACAAAATTGTCAAGCTCAGTTCAACCGCCATCTGAATAACCTGAGGTATCAGTCTTCAATTCTCTATGAGCTTTAATGTGAGCTTCATGCGCTTTATCCACAGTGGCTCCAGTTTTAGCATCTTACATCGCAAGGAGTAGTTATGTCTGGACTATAAATTGAGAAGGTCTTTTATGGAGGATCGCTGCACATTTTCTAGACATAGTCATTTGCGTTTCATGCAGCTCGTAAAAAATGATTGAGCATACCTTTAACCTGTGCGGTTTAAGTTCACGCATCTTGAATGAGTTTAATTTGAATTTTGCACTTTTCGTGATATGGCTTTTATGAATACCAATTGCTCACCACAAGCCAGAGTATTGTTAACATTTTGTGAGAAGCACAACATCCATGATATACTGTCCTTCCCAATGTGGTAAATGCGAGCTAATATACGTTTAGATAAGTATCGAAGTTTAGGGGATGAGTTGAAGCTACACAGGTAGAAATATGGCTTCTATTTCGTACCCAGCCTTATCCTAAACCGTACTTGCGATTTATTAGCGAAAGTAAGGTCAATCGGTGACATATTTCTATGTTGTGCGTGCACCATTGCGCATTTATCGACTGATGCTTTCCGATATTCAGTGAATGTAATACAGTGCCCACTTGATCCTTCATCCAAGGCTACCTGCCGTGTCAGCCCTGGTGGAGACCACACTAGCAGAAATCATCAGGAACGTCACGATTGAAGTTATGCGAAAAGATCGGACTTGAACCTTTCTAACAAGACAATGTTGCAGCCATCCAGCGAAAAGCGAGGGGAACTATTCGGCGAAGTGAAGTTGCTATTTGAGCCATAGGCGATGTGAAGTTCTTTTGTAACGCAATGTTTGTTTATGCACACATCGTGGTCCCTTTTAACATGCATCCATATTGCACACTGATGAAATAAACGAAGACTTTGCAAATGTCTTGTTTCCTGCACTGAAACTACCACCGCCAATTTCAATCAAACGCAGGCGGTTGGCCCGAGTTCCATGCGTCCGCACGCCTAACGGTTGTGGGGATAACCGTGTAGGTACGTATGTGCTGTAGCACATGCGGTCGCGACTGATTGAGTTACGCGGGTCTAGTGAACCAAGAGCGAGGCCACTCGAGACCAGCATCGAAAGACGACGGGTCGTGCTGCGAACGTAAGCAGAACCAGCGCAGTGTTGCTAGATACGATGCATTCGATTTACTAACCGCGTGTTTGGGTGCTGAGTTTCTTTATTTCATGTGATCGGTTTGCTACGTTATGTTAATACACATTTCGTTACCGATTTTTAATGTCTATCTGAATAATTTTCTATTTACTTATACACCTCCTTTAAACGAAAGTTGGTTAAAATGGTCAATTTTATTCACGTTTCCGCGTGTTTTTATCTCATGTTCTACCATCTTAAGTTTATTGCGGATACGTTGATAAGGAATTTATTTCATATGCCAATTCAGTGAAGAGGTAAGTCGGCATATCCGTATGCCTTATCCGAATTATTTTATTGACATCGTCACTTCAAGGGATGGGCTGTTGTTTGACATCCTCGGTGTGTTTGGGCTCGAAGTGCATAGTTACAAGATGCCTACTTGTCTATTATTCACCACCTCTTATATGCGGGCTCCAGGAGACACTTGGTCATTGCTGGAAGGGACGGGGTGCAGAGTCTTCGTGACCGTGTTAGGTTCAATGAGTATTTCTATGCACATGGGTCGTGTGTGGAGCGGTCTAGGGCCTAACCACTGTCTTGTGTGCGCTGATTCCCCAAATGCGGAGTGCTTGTGTTTGCCTGTGAAGGTGTGTGGACCGGCAGTTGGTGAAACGTAACTCCAATCCACCTTCCTCCGTTCTTATTCCTTCGGGTTTGCGCAGGTTATGGGGTGTGTGAGTGGATGGTGTAGCGCAAGCCACCCATGGCCACTTTGTAGGCGCAGACGTCTTGTGGCTGTCCCTGTGGAGGCCTCAGTGACAGGCAAATCCTGAACTGGATGCCGCCAAATATACGTGTACGAAATATCAGGCAAATAATACGGATGATGCAGCACTTGCAATAAATCATCCCTGCAGTTCGTCTGAAGGCGTACCTACGTGTAAACTGTTTCATTTCAAATGCAGGCCGTTGGATGATTTCACAGATGTGATTGCGCTTCATGTAGATGTCGACAAGGTGCCCACCTTTCTAACACCCCCATCTCCGTTACTGGATCTAGGATACTATTAATCTTTGCTGGAGAGGGGGGCGGGGTGCACCATCCTCGTGACGGTGCTAGGCTCATGGGGTGACTCATCCAGTGTGGAGCGGACAAACGCCAAGCCATCAGGTTGCGTATGTCTGGTACGCATAAGTTCGCAATTAGTCTGACAGGAATGCCGCTGCTGTCCAAGTGGAAGGAGTGTGGGCCGGGTCCGTTGATGAAAGGTGGCTCCCATCCACCTGCCTCCCCGTCTTATTCCTTCGGGTTCACACCGGATATGGGGTCTGTGGGTGGAGTTGTGCGTGATGCAGCGCAATCCACCCATGGTCCCTTTATAGGCGCAGGCTTCCTGTAGCTGTCCTATAGAGGCTACCGTGACAGGCAAATCCGAAGCCGGATGCCGCCAAACATGTGAGTTACGTTTAGTATGCTTCACTGTATTTGGGCTAAACCGACTTACTCTTAGCTTTCTAGATTTACTCAGCTCCTTTTAACCTACGCATACGCCCTGTTGATTTCGCATGTTTCTTATTTTTCATTTTCGATGTGAGTCGGCTGATATCCCTTGATTTACACTTACATTTGCTCAAGATCACTCTAACAATAGATCATAATTCTTACACTTTTGCAAATTGCTCAGTTCAGTCATCCTGCTGAACATTTAACGTCCAGTTTGCGTGTTTATATCGTTTCATATTCTCTTGTATTCCTCTGTTGGCTGATGCTAGAGTTGGTGTTGCATACATTATGCTTCTTCACCGCAGTTGGGCAACACCGACTTACACTGAAGATAGATCTAAACCTGGATGAAAGGCATTCCACATTATTTGAATTGCTCAGTTCTGTTTATCTGTTGCATATACTGCGTCAATTTTGCGTGCTTATTTCCTTTCAAATTCTGTATTGGTTGTTTGATATCCCCGGTGTGGCTGGGCTTGATGTGAATGTTCACAATGTGTCTATCTCTTGAAAGCCGTTTCCTTGATTTCATTGGCTGCGGGAGATAGTCGTTACTTGGAGAGACGGTGTGCACTGTTCGCATGACCGTGCTAGACTCAAAGAACGTTTCCATCCTGTGTGAAGCGGGCTACTGCCTCATTGAACTCCAGCCTCAAAGGTACGCGTAGATTATGACCATCGAACAAATCGGTCCAACGCACCGCGTACAGAAATATGAATAGATAAACTTAGATTTGCCGTGTTAGCGGACCAGAGCCAGATGAACAAGTGACATGTGTGCAATAGAAAATGTTTAGAGAAAAGTTTCCGGAATTAAATCATGCTGCACTCTTGTGTTAACTATTTTCCTAAACCAAACCCTATTTGTAGCTCACACAAACACGTGACAAAGCTTATCGAAGGAATCACATGTTCTTTTGCGTCAAATGCTTTTAGTGACCAGAAACGAAAAACACGATGCTTGCGGTTTGTTGCGTATGTTTGGATAATCCTATAATTGAAATGATCCAAACCTCTACTTAGAGGTTTGAAACGTGAGTCTTTCTGTCATAATATCAAAGGAATCGCTCTCTGTTTTAGGAATGAAATCGCTGAACTCGGGTTACAAATACGTAGCCCCAATCCAAGACCTGGGAAAAGACTAAATCTATCCAGTAAAATTACTACACAGGTGAAAAACGAACATCATTGCTGACAGTTACAGTGACGACATGCTGATTGAACGCTCTCCCAAATCTCATGGATTGCCGCAGGGCATGTAGAGTTATACACAAATTGCGTGAGCGCCACCGCAGTGACTGTCATTGACTAAGCAAGAAACTTGACCCCCTGCAGACAGTGGGACTGATGGCATTGCACACAGGCAGTCTTGCTTTAGCTTTGGCTCGTCTTTCACATAAGACAAATGCTTCCACAAGACAAATCACCACTCATAATGAAAAGTAGAATAAGTAGTTACCACGCAATCAAACGGCGTTGATGGTGATATCTTCAAACTTCCCAGTTCCAACTAACCAATCGTTAAAACGTAGTAAAACCGGCAGTAAAACCGCTGAGCTAAAATACGCTACGCAATTGGACTGAACATTCTAACAATTAGTCCTCAAGTCTTTCACGAAACTCATCTACTCCCCATGTTTGGCAACCTTGGTTACTGAGGTTAACATTCAGTAAAACACGGGTTTTGGAAGAGTTTTTCTTACTATGTTACATTGTAATGAACTCATCTGTCAGAGTCCACACTTCTCCGGACAAGTTATGGGCAGAGAAACAGATGTGGAAATCTGACACGATTGCCTCAGGTCGAAATGAGATGAAGAAATGGATGCTGGCATATGGGGTATTCAGATTGAAGTACAACGGAAAGAGGGAACAACACACAAAGGGATAACAAAGAATGAAAGCAAATCGCGGAGCTCTATGATACATAAGATATCGTGACTTTAAACGTCACTCGTATCAATGTCTCCGTAAACTATCACCCTAACAGGCAAAACATTTTCTACATTACCTTAACTATGCGTGACATGTGGATAATGTCACTGCTATTGTGGTATGACAATAGAAAATGTGGACCAATGGATGTACGAGTAAGACTATTCATTCTAATAGCACAGGCCCAACTACAGATAAGCCAGACTGTTGTCCCGACCTAGGTCAAACCACCGCGAAATCACACATATCAAAAATGTCACCAGACCGGTACTAACGATGCCGGTATGGCACAGCAACCTGAGCTACTAGTCAAATGCAGTATTGCTACACAATCTCTCAAGGGCCCTATGTTAAGTTAGCAGAACTGCGCCATCGAAGTGAAACAACAACTTGAGACATCAGAACAGAGAGTAAAACTTGGCTGTAAAGTAACATAATAGATGCAGAAATTAAGCGCATCGAATGTGCGGCAGCTACCGAGCATTCCCTTGTTAATCGGCCACAGGAGAAATGCATAATGACTGCTGTTGGTACTTGTCTACGGACCTCCAAACACTTCCGCAGACAGTAATGAAACTCTGTTAAACACTTCACTTTGTTGTTTAAAAATGTAGTTGCACCACCTTATGTTGTGCAATTTCTATGTACCCACAATAATATCTGCGTCCCCCAGTAGGGGTTCAGTTATACTAACCCTTCTTGATTTACTGAACATGTCGGTTTTATGTAACCATGTGGATCGACGTAACAGACATTGAGGATTAAACAAGTCCACTTCTCAACTGGATGCAGAGTCGATGGTTGAATCCGTTTCTTATGACCCTCCAATAAGTAGTAGTGATCACGCAGTCCTAAAATTGATGTGTCTTATGCCTGTATTGCTGATGAATGATGACAACCTCGACACATGATTACGGACCACTCCAATCTTGACAACTTAGTGCAAACCATTGATGGGAACCTCGAACTGCGAAGTTTATCCAACAATTCATGGAATGGTTTATATGGTAAACTAAACATGTTCATCGAAGAAAACATAACAATTGTACCAATAAGAGCATCACAATGGAATAACATCAGGATCCGAAGCGGAACGCGCCAATGCACTGGCTACACGGCTACAGAAACCATGCATACTTCCCATATCTTTAGCATCAATTTAACCCCATAGGCGGTCGCAAACAAACTCCAGTCCGTCAGAGAAAACAATGCACCTGGTATAAAAAACATGTAGGCAATGGTCTCAATGTCCTTGCCCTCAGATTAGTAGTATAATTTGCGCCCATTTTCAGTGTCTACTGGAATCCGATACACTCGCATGTGAGTGGCAAAATGGAAACATCACCCCGATATACGGAGAAGGAAAGGGAACAAATGCTGCGAAGTATTAACTGATTACTCTGTGCCATGTTTCATCAAAAGTTATGGGGTCATAAATCGAAAACGAACTGACGAAGTATTCTAAAAGTCTGCAAATTATTTCCAATCTCCAACATGCTTTCAGATGCAGGCGATCTTGTCGCACAAATCTGCTTCTTGCTCGGGATTCATAGGCCAGGTGGTCTGATGAAGAAATCCCCTTAGATGCGAAGTAATAATATTTTTCCAAAACAATGGAACAATGGATTTATGCGGGTATAAAAGCTAAAGCTTGACAAATCCCGTAGGGTGATCAGTGCGAAAATCATAGAAGTGTGAAAAATTCAATGGAAACCAATTCAGTAAAATCGTTTAACAACGAGTCACTACAAGCTTGTGGACTCACCGAGTTTGAAGTGTCAAAATAATAATCCACTATAACTCCGGTGGGGATCATGAGGTATGGAGTATTTGGTTAAAAGAGTCACCACAGGAGGACCCAGCACAGCACGAGTGAACCATCAGTTCAGGAACGCTCAATAATATCATGTAACACGACTGAAATACACAAGCCAAAAAACGATTAATTGCCGGCCACCTAACGGCCGGCTTAAAAGCGAACACAAACTTGACATCCACCAATGAACTCCTAACCACAAAAGCCCTATCTTGCATGTACACAAACGCTCAAGGCCTTCGAAGCAAGTTGGCCGAACTTAGAGAACTCCATGCCTCCCAACTGCGGGACCTCGTCGTGATTACAGAGACATGGTTAAACCCTGAGATAACCGACTGTGAGATCATGTTACCCGGTATGTCGCTGCTTCGGACCGATAGAACCGGAATGGGTGGCGGTGTGATTCTTTACTATAATACAAGCCTCCGATGTGAAGTTATCGATCACCCGGAAATCCGCGCTCCCGATTCGCTTTGGTGCCGCCTTTGGTTGCGAAACAAGGACACATGTCTACTAGCCGTGGTTTATCGCCCGCCAAACTCAACGTCGGAAATGGACTCCAAACTGTACCACGTTTTTCAGTTTGCTTTGAACAAGTCCTAGACCGACATTCTTATCGCGGGAGACTTTAACGTGCACGACATAGAAACGCCGGCAACTGACGGTACGCAGTTTAAAGCCTGTTTGCAAGAACTTATTGCTAGCCACCCTCTTTACAACCACGTAACCTCTCCCACCAGATTTCGAACTGCTAACAAGCCGTCGATACTTGATCTTGTGCTAACTAACGAAGAACCCATGGTTGGCGGGATAGTTACAAGCACACCACTGGGTCGTAGTGATCATGTCACTCTACTCTTTGATTATATTTGCTATGCCGAGTACCCGGAAAAGGAGGAGGATAAAGTGCACACTGTCACGCACTACAATGTGTTTTCTAAGCTTGTTAAGGATACATCTTGGACTTTCTTAACCGAATGCCCCCCCAGATCTGGCCTGGGATATGTTTACAAAGACTTTGAGCACATTGGTAGCGCAAGCATCGGAACAGACGTCCTTCCAACCCAAAAACCAGAGTAAGTCAATTCTGAGGAGCAGAACACGTAAATGTATGTCCCGGAGGGATTTGGCATGGCGAAATCACCAGGGTTGCCCGAATGCCGAAACCTGCACTGCATACGTGACACATCGTAACTTCTGTGTGAAACTGATCCGCGAAGACAAGGTCACGCGTCAGCAGAAGTTAATGAAGCGATTCTGCACTAACCACAAACTCCTGTACAGGCACATTAACGGCCTTCGAAAGGTAAAGCGAGGGGTTCCGGCGCTAGTCACGGCTGATGGATACACGCGATCAGCAATGGAAGCAGCTGATCTCCTACGGCTTCATTACTCCCAAACGTTCCAACAAGTGTCCAGCCCAAACATTCACCTCATTTCTAATTCTCCACCATCTGGTTTAGAAAACATCACCTTCACTACGGAGGCTGTGTTGAAGAAGTTGTTATCCTTGCGCATCCACAGTTCTCCTGGAGCTGATAACATCCGAGCAAAGGCTCTACAGGCAGTAGCTAGTGATCTAACAGAACCACTGGCTGTTTTCTATCAGCGAGGTCTAGAGAAAAACCTTATTCCACCAGTATGGAAGCAAGGGGTCATCACTCCTATCCATAAAGGAGGTAGCCGCACTGATCCTGCAAGCTACCGTCCAATAACACTACTTCCAGTACTATCCAAAGTGATGGAATCAATCGTCGCAGACACGCTGATGCAATATTTGGAAAGCCACAATTTAATAGTCCCAGAGCAACATGGCTTTCGTCAAAAGCATTCGTGTAATACTAACCTATTAATTGCACGTAATAGCTGGACTGAAGCTGTTAATGATGGAGTTGGAGTCGATGTCATCTACCTGGACTTTTCAAAAGCGTTTGATCGTTTAGACCATCGAGTTCTCCTTCAGAAGCTTCGGAACTACGGCATTGGCGATCCAATCCTGAGTTGGATTAGCAATTTTCTACAAGAACCCCGGCTAGTGGTGAGAGTCCGAGAATCATTTTCTCATGCAATCGACGTGACGTGTGGAGTACCACAAGGCTCGGTTCTTGGACCTCGTCTATTCTTGGTGTTCATTAACGATTTGGCGAGATCAATTACTTCCGATTTCCTATTTTTCGCTGATGATATCAAGATATGGTGAAGGATCAGAGTACCGGACGACCATGAACGGCTCCATTGTGATCTTTACACAGTGTCGAACTGGTCAGTTCAAAACGCTCTACCGTTCAATGTAGACAAATGTCGCGTAGTACAATTACGCCATAGACATAACTACACCTACATACTTGGGACAAACGAATTGCAGAATAGCTCCCAGGAACGTGATCTTGGCGTGATCGTACAGAGCGACCTCAACTGTTCAAAACAGGCTGAGGTAGCTGCGAAAAGAGGCAACCAGCATGTCGGCATGCTGCGAAGAGCATTAGGGAGATTTGACCCATCAATCTTCCCAATGATGCCCAATTCCTACGTTCGCCCGCATGTTGAATACGCTATCCAAGCTTGGCAACCTTGGTTGAAACGCGACCTAGAAGCGATAGAGGCACCACAACGGAGAGCAACAAAGAACGTGAAGGGCCTGCGGTATCACTCTTACCACCGAAGGCTGAAGTTGCTGGGAATTTTCAGCGGACGTTATCGAAGGCTGCGCGGCGATCTCATAATAGCGTATCAGATATTGAGTGACCCCAACCACATGTGCCGCCATTTGCTGAAACTTAGCCACAACACGCAGCTCAGGGGTAACTGCTTAAAGTTGCAGGAACAATATAGCCGTCTAGAGTGTCGACGGAATTACTTTTCCCTTCGGGTTTGCAAACCATGGAACGCACTCTCAGACTCCGTAGTATCCTCTCCTACCCTGGATGTTTTCAAAAAACGATTAGATGTTGCTCTTAGCTCACAACATTTTGTTACCTAAGCTCCTCTGTTGTGGATTACGCCAAGCATGTTTTCAACTGGACTAATGTATCAAATGGACCTAAGTGAGCGACCATATTTTATTTTCTCACTACTTACCTCAACTATCACTGCGCCCCAGTGTATTTCTGAATGTTTACGCGCGATATTTCTTTTTCATTTTACACTGATGTTAATTATCAAAGTATTCATCTCGGCAGACGTTCGATAGATGACCCAGACATATTTTAATTGCATTATATTCACCGCTACCATCCTACGGGTCGTGTCAAGCACTTGCTTTTATCCCGTGATAAATCATTGTTCATTGTTCAAATTCGCATGGGGCAAAGTGTTTGAGTTTGAAGCGTCAAAATATAAATCCATTGTTGAAATTTGCGTGGGGAAAATTATTTTTAAAGTATGGATTTTGGATCTCTCAAAAGTAGGCTGTACAATGGGTGATAGTGCAATGAAGTGAGTGCACTATCAACTCGATTTTTGAACTCGATCAGGTTGGGTGCACTGACTACAGATTCTGGGAGAGCATTCCAGGCTTGGCAAACACGCACGGAAAAGAAATTCCGTAGACATTCCAAATGGCTGTACTGCACTGCCAGCTTCAGATGATGGCCTCTCAGATTGTTGTTGTTACTGATCTCCAGCAGATGGCGGCAGGTATGATTGGGGTCTGTAAGAATCTGATAAGCCAAAATCAAATCTCCCCGTAGTCGTCGATATTGACCACTAAATATCCCGAGCAATCTCAGTCTGTCTTCGTAGCGTAACTGGCCTAAACCTTTCACGTTCTTCGTTGCGCGTCGTTGAGGTTTCTCTAAATCAGAGAGGTCTTTCCTCAGCCACGGCTGCCAGACTTGTATTGCATACTCTACGTGTGGTCGTATGTATGCACCTAGAAGTTGGTGAAAAACGGATGGATCGAAGCGTCCAAATGTGCGCCGGAGAAGGCCCAAATTTCGAATGCTCGCGTTCGATGCTTTCTTTGCCTGGGCTGAACAACCAAGGTCGGACTGAATCAAGACTCCTAAATCCTTTTCCTCAGCAGTTGTGTGAAGCACATGGTCACCCAGTTTATAGAAAAATGCTGATTGGTGACGTAAGTGTAATACTCTGCACTTTTCTGTGTTGAGTGGGAGTTGGTTCTGAACTGACCACGCATACACCTTATCCAGATCCTCTTGAAGTATTGCGGAGTCGTCTGGTGTATTGATCGCTCTCCAGACAACAAACGTCGTTCATTATTTCTCCAAGAGCTTGGTGGCTGCGGAATAAGCGGTTACCTGCCCACCTATTTAGAACGTAACTAAACGTAAGAGGTACTGCAGTGAGAATTACCGGCACATACTCAGACGGCCTATACGCCTGCAGTGACGTGCCCCAAGAATCTGTCCTCTACCCGCCGCTGTTTTTAATCTATACTAGTGATCTTTCTGTAGATATTCAATCCCCAGCGCAAATTTTTAATATGATGCCAAAATCTAGAGAACAATTCCCTCAACGTATGACCGTGCTGATCTTCGAGACGATTTGGATCGTGTATATGATTGGTCAGAAATGAACCAGTTGCCCCTGAACCACGCAAACTGCCACCTGCTAAGGTCATGCAACAACTTCAACTACACATACGGATTGAGGCAGAAGATTCTACAGCACCAAACGTATGAAAGAGAATTAGGTACCATCGTTCAAATAGGTGTAGGAAATTTGCTCCAATCTTTGAGAACTGCAAATGTGGCAATATTGAACTTATTACTTCCGAGGCGAAATCTCGGTATCTTAGTGATCAACTAGTATATTTGTCGGAACGGTGAGTATGCGGCTGAAGCGTGGTATCCATGCTTAAAATGAGACACTCATCCCTTGTTACAGCCCCAAAGAATAGCTACCAAAGAAATCCTTGGATTACCTTGTCCCAATTACGAACTGCGTCTTCATGCAACCGGTGTGTTCTCCTTAGAATACCGACGACTTCGCGGGGATCTCATTCTCATCTAATGGATACTGACGGAGAGTGATTATCCACTGCTGGCCCTGGCTCCTAACAACTGATGCCGAGGCCACTACGTGAAATTGGTAACCTGACATTTCCACTTGAATTATAGAGAGTTCATATGCTCTCTTGGAAACTCCTCACCCTTGAATCCGTTAGCAGCACGTGTGGTGATGAATGCAACAAACATCTTGACGATGGACTTTCGTCAAAATGATACGTGTTATACAGCGGCATGACAGTCACATTTCTGAATTACTGAGAGCTCAGGTTTTAATCCGAAATATGTTGACATTCTTTTTATAGTTGCCATCCAGTGGTCCTTGCAAAGCTACTGCGTTTCATCCCGTCATACACTACTGTACTACTGAGACAGTATTTTGAGCATGACGGCCAGGTAAGTGTTGCCTATCCTGGTGAGAGTGAATATAGGTGCTGAGAAGTCGAAATAAAGTGAAAAAGTCTAAATGCCGGAGTGCACATCTCAAGTACGGTGTGCTGGTTAACAGCTTTGAATGCTTTTGTTGCTTAGTTGGGAAGATCCACTTTATTTCGATTGAAGAGGTGTGCACTACATTTTCGCCGAGTCTGCAAGAGTACATGCTCTGATGTCGTAAAAGGAGCGCTCTTAATTTGTCTGATTCAAACAGCAATATTTGTCGGTTTACCTACTGATCTGCTCAGTGACTGTTCCGATTTAATATGAGGTGCTTTGGAATTCGTTTGGGAACTCTGAACTGGCTGATGTAGGGAGGCTGGAGAAGATAACACATCGCACCAGTGCGGACGGAGACCTGGTGCTTGCAGGAAGCCTAGCGAACGAAACAGACGCGCGGCCAGTAGACTGGAATGCTAACCAACGCTACGAGCACCAGTTGACCACGTTGACCCTAGCTGTGTGAACAGGGGGAATATGGGTTGCAATGTTGCCAGTCATACACACACTTCGTCCCGGTCAAAATCAAGCGAGTTACCGCACTGATTCGGAGCGGACAGCGTACCGCGCGAGGAAACGTGATAGGCTAAGCGAAAGAAATATACAGAGGCGACAGATGCGAAGCCAATAAGCGCCGCCAACATGGCAATCTGCTCACATTTGCAAGCACCGAGTGAGCCGACCATGAGTAGTCCAAACAGCTGCGAAGGAACGATGAGCGTGAGCCAATGAACTCAGGTTGATGACAAGAAAGTAACATCCGTTGCAAGTGTGTGATTAAAATTTAAGTACAGTATAAAATGACACTGTGTTCATGAATAACCGATTCGGATCGCTACCTAGTTTTCATTCTGATTTTCAAAGGGTTACCTCGGCACCTGAATGCAAGTAAACAGCCCGCTGCGCAGTCATCGATCTCTGGTCTGCTCACGAGAAGGGGTCGGACGCAGTGAACTTATGCTTTGAGCAACAGGGGTTGCGAAATTCACCACCTGTATACAGGTGGATAATGGAGGTGAAATGAGCACTTGCGGTAGTTTAATTGTTGAACAACAGGTCAGCCCAGTTGGTGAACACTGCAGGTCGGATTTGGTGCTAATTTAAATACTGTGAGATCAATCCATTGAAATGTGATATCGCCTTCGATTTGTTGAACAGAAGACTCTTCACTGCAGTAGCCGAAGCCCATCCAGCAGACTACTTACTTGTTGTAGCACAGCCTATCACGCTTATCACCCAAAGCCTTAAGGACAAACTCGTGGTCCAGTCCAAGTCATAGGTTCTATGTCAATTCACTAGAGCCTGGGTGCAAGTTACATTAGACATACGACCAAGCGTTTGTCAATCCGAATTCCTAAGCACTGCTCGGAGTCGCTAAGAAGGGGCATGGTCGGAGGATATAACAGTATCATCATGGAGCAATTGGAACAAAGGAACAATGGTGTATTGGGAGTAAAAGTGCAATGCTTAACCAGAACCGTGGGACGGGAATTATTGTGAAAAGAAAATTGAGCGATAAAGCGAAAAGGGTTTTGGTGGACTCGCCATAGACTTATGTAGAATAGTGGGGATGTTCGCGTACTATAAGTATCAATCCATTGTTTGGTGGTTTGCTAAGACACCGACTGATTGCGTTTTGTAGCCCCATGGTCAACGAGTCAAAAAGGGAAATGTAAATGAGACGACGTATGGGCAATTCGTTTTTTAAACATTGTCAGAGTGGGAGCATAGACGACGTAATTAGAGAGGGCGTTCCAAGACTGGCACACGCGGATAAAAGAGAAATTTCTGCGACATTCAAGCCGGATACACAGTACCGTCAGTGTCAGAGGATGACGTCTTGGGTTAGTGTTGCGGTTCACTTGCAGCAGCGGACGGCAGATGTGGTTTGGATTCTTCAGAATCTGGTAAAGTATTATGATCCCCGCACAAACGCCGATATCGACTGAAGTACATTTTAGAGATTTCAGTCTATGCTGATAGGGTAGATGAAAGAAGCGCCTGGCGTTCTTGGTAGCATTTCGTTCAGGAGCCTCGAGAGCAACGAGATCCTGTTTCTGCAAAGGTTGTCACGCCTAGATAGTATATTCCACGTGAGGTCGCACGTAGGCGTTAAGCATTTGGGGAAAGAGAGAAGGCTCTTCGAACAATTCCGAAGTGTTGATTGCCGGAACTCATTGGCTTCTCTGCTTGTTTTAAACACATTAGATCTTCCAGTACCAGTACACCCAGGTCACGCTCCTGAAAGGCCTTCTGCAAGGTGTGGTATCACAGCTAGTAAACGTTCATAGGCTGGTGACGCAGATGGATTGCACTTAGCACTTAGCTATGTTCAACCGAAACAGATTCATCGTTAATAACAGATAAATGCAATCTAGATTATGTTGGAGTGGACCGCCATGATCATTGTTACTAATCGCCCGCCATATTTTGACCTCAGCGGCGAAAAGCAGGATATTTGAGGAGATAAGGCTTGTCAGGTCGTTGATAAACAACAGAAATAAGCGCGATCCCAGCACTGAGCCGTGCGGGACACAAACGTCCACCTCAATCAGGTGGAAGAAAGGTGTCAATCCAAGCAAGAACAGGATCTCCGATTCCGTAGCTCTATAGCCTGTGAAGGATGATGCAGTGATCCAGCAGGTCGAAAGCGCTGGAGATGTCCAGATAGATGAAGTCAACTCCGACCCCATCATCAGCCACTTCCGTCCAACTAACTCCTACAATCAGCAGGTTGGTGGTGCATGACCGGTGTTGACAGAAACCATGCCGCTCCGGTGCCAAGATGTTGCGTTTTTCCAAATAGTCTGTTAGATCCTCAACGAAGACCGCCTCCATCAATTTCGTGAGCACAGGGAGGAGTCAAACGACGATAGTTTGCAGGCGCTGAACGGCAGCGCCCATAAAGATTGCGGTGATAATGCCACGCTTCCACATAGTGGAGACTTGCTGTTCATCGAAGCACCTTTGGAAGAACTGTGGCGGTGGTTCAGCTAGTCTGGTGGCGGCAGCCTTCAGCGCTTTCGGGCGGCTGTTGTCTGCTCCCGGAGAGCTATGATCGTGCAGTGAGAGTAACTTCCTTAGTACAATTGATGGGTTGAAAATTACATGTGTAACCAGTGTGGACACGAGGTTTGACTAGCCGACGCATTCAAAACATTGTACATTGTGCCCAACAGGCACCCAAAATACTCAGAAAACGACTCCTGAGGCTCCTGGGTTTACCTTTTAGCCGAGGTTCTTACTTGGTATGCAGACGTTTCTTCACCAAACGAGGTGACTTCCTCAATGCACCGCTGGGTCAAATGTAATCCGTCGACTTCTTCGTCGATTTGTGATCGATCAGCATAAATACAAGAGCGCAAGAGAGCTTGTACCAATCACTACGCTCTCTCACTGATTTTATTACATACGGACGAAGAAGGACATCGCTTCAGTTAAAACAACACAGAGGTGCTAGCACAAGGAGAGACACAAAAGGAAGTGAGTTCCTCGAAGCGTGGTAGTTGACGCAGCATTCTCTAAACATGCACATCGATATTGATTCAGTGTACCAAACGTTAACACGAAGAGAACTGAAACACCTTAAAAACCATCGTGGTAAGCTAAACCAGCCATCAACAACACATCCGCAACAGCCGGGGCAAAACCATCCCACGGATTGCCCGTGTCTATCAGAGTTGGGCAGACCATTAAGGTCACGGGGCATATATCGAGGACGTCGATTCAAAAGTAACTTGGTGATCGATCACAAATCGACGAAGAAGTCGACGGATTACATTTGACCCAGCGGTGCATTGAGGAAGTCACCTCGTTTGGTGAAGAAACGTCTGCATACCAAGTAAGAACCTCGGCTAAAAGGTAAACCCAGGAGCCTCAGGAGTCGTTTTCTGAGTATTTTGGGTGCCTGTTGGGCACAATGTACAATGTTTTGAATGCGTCGGCTAGTCAAACCTCGTGTCCACACTGGTTACACATGTAATTTTCAACCCATCAATTGTACTAAGGAAGTTACTCTCACTGCACGATCATAGCTCTCCGGGAGCAGACAACAGCCGCCCGAAAGCGCTGAAGGCTGCCGCCACCAGACTAGCTGAACCACCGCCACAGTTCTTCCAAAGGTGCTTCGATGAACAGCAAGTCTCCACTATGTGGAAGCGTGGCATTATCACCGCAATCTTTATGGGCGCTGCAGTTCAGCGCCTGCAAACTATCGTCGTTTGACTCCTCCCTGTGCTCACGAAATTGATGGAGGCGGTCTTCGTTGAGGATCTAACAGACTATTTGGAAAAACGCAACATCTTGGCACCGGAGCGGCATGGTTTCTGTCAACACCGGTCATGCACCACCAACCTGCTGATTGTAGGAGTTAGTTGGACGGAAGTGGCTGATGATGGGGTCGGAGTTGACTTCATCTATCTGGACATCTCCAGCGCTTTCGACCTGCTGGATCACTGCATCATCCTTCACAGGCTATAGAGCTACGGAATCGGAGATCCTGTTCTTGCTTGGATTGACACCTTTCTTCCACCTGATTGAGGTGGACGTTTGTGTCCCGCACGGCTCAGTGCTGGGATCGCGCTTATTTCTGTTGTTTATCAACGACCTGACAAGCCTTATCTCCTCAAATATCCTGCTTTTCGCCGCTGAGGTCAAAATATGGCGGGCGATTAGTAACAATGATCATGGCGGTCCACTCCAACATAATCTAGATTGCATTTATCTGTTATTAACGATGAATCTGTTTCGGTTGAACATAGCTAAGTGCTAAGTGCAATCCATCTGCGTCACCAGCCTATGAACGTTTACTAGCTGTGATACCACACCTTGCAGAAGGCCTTTCAGGAGCGTGACCTGGGTGTACTGGTACTGGAAGATCTAATGTGTTTAAAACAAGCAGAGAAGCCAATGAGTTCCGGCAATCAACACTTCGGAATTGTTCGAAGAGCCTTCTCTCTTTCCCCAAATGCTTAACGCCTACGTGCGACCTCACGTGGAATATACTATCTAGGCGTGACAACCTTTGCAGAAACAGGATCTCGTTGCTCTCGAGGCTCCTGAACGAAATGCTACCAAGAACGCCAGGCGCTTCTTTCATCTGCCCTATCAGCATAGACTGAAATCTCTAATATGTAGTGCAGTCCGTCTGAGGAACGTGTTGTAGTTGCATGTGGAGTGGATTATGGAGTGCGTTGAAGTCTTTCGTCGTGATTCATGGCAGTTGCCATGGTGAAAAGTTCGGTAGCAGACGAGGAGTGAGATAGGCGTCAGATCCGAAGTTGGCGAAACATGCGTGATGACTTATGTTAACTGTTTGGCAAATTTAGATGTCCATTTTCTGGTGATAAATATCTACCAAGAGATGAGTCGAAGGCCGCAACGAAGGGTTTGTGGTTATTACAGGCCGCAAAACGCAGTCTTTAAATGTGTGTTTAAAGCGATGGAGAGGGACGCAGATGTCGATTTCCCCTATGTAGTATGATTCCACTGGCCGCAAGCATTTAGAGAAGAAACCGAACGCTTGGCACTGTGCACCAACGCGTTGCTGGAGGGCAACCTCTATCGTAACGTCGGATACATCAGTGGTAGATGAGAAAGCAGAGGGCTGCTCGGAATGAGCGAAGAGAGCCATGTTGGACATATCCCCCTTAAACTGAGTAAAATTAGGGTGTGGTCACACGCTGGTTTCCAATAAGGCCAGCAAGGGTTGCATGATCTAGGTTCAGCGACGGTTGAAGCGTCAATGGTAGTCGAACCTGCTACAAAACCGACAGGCTGATCAATGAAGTGAGGACTGAGGTTTCTTCAGTAGCCTGAATCACAGCTGGAACATTTGCAACAAGAAAGAACAAAAGTAGGTGACTGAGAAACCCTACTGCCTGCTTGTTAACTTCCCACTTAGTCGCCTAAACAGTGGAAGAGACCAAAGACGAATGATCTGCTGTTCTTCGTATGAACTGAGCACAAGTAAGTCATCAAGGCAGGTGTAGGCAACGTTAGGCTGCAGTCCATGTAGCGGTTCCAAAAAGTAGATCGATTTGCATAGGAAGTTTTATTTTGTACAATAAAAGATTCCCTGTTGGCCTTGCTAAAAGAAACAACACCGTTGACGCTGCTAGTTAGGGGAACAAAAAGATCACAGCACGCAGAACGTTCACAAGTTGTAAACTAAACGTGCACCTAGCAAAAGCTGTGTTCGACTCTAATAATCGGACTCAACATGCAGTTCGACAATCCCTACAAATCACCTAAGTGTACAAGGAAACAGTAATTATAGTTGGAATTGCACACAAACAAACATGGAAAATCCACAGACTGCCACATAGCCCTTCTCAGAAGGGACTGTGTAAGCAGTCCGTTGTTCTACGTGAGGGCTGTCCCTCGCTGGCCAGTCTTTTGCGAGGCCATGTGGAAAAACCTGGTGCAGGTGCTAAGGAAGAACCATGCAGTCGGACCCTAGTGGGCTCCCACCCGTGTACTTCCTACGGTGTCGAAAGGGGAAAATGTTTGTGGGGAAAATATTCATGGTCATGTCTTTTCTCGTGTGCCTCGTATAAAATCGAGAATATGCCTTATCTTAAACTTCCGGGTAGCCGGCTGAGTGAGGAGTTTGTTGTATTTCCGCTTGAGGTGCGGGATCCTGTAAAAGGTAAAACAAATGAATAACCAGGCAGCAATCAACAGTGTATCTACATAGCTATACACAGGAGAGTGTACTCAGACAAACGTGCAAGGCTGTTTTTGGGATTTACAAGAATCTGTTCTTTATTGGCAACTGCAAAAAGTTTTAGTCTTTTCATGTGGATTTTGAAAACGGCTGTAGGAGCATGAAAATGTGAGGGGCACGCTCTCTGGGAAATAACAAACGCTAACAAAGTCCGAAAAAGGAACTGGAAGTTTCGCCACCATACCACTTCGGTTGAGAACAGATCGAGCAGGGGTGCGGTCGGTTGAGGTTGTGCTTTCTGCTGAAGTGGAGTAACTGGTCTGAGGTTAAGGTGCTGGGCGTGATGGCTCAGGTTGAGAATGTGTTTGTTGCACGGTAGAGTCAGAGCCGTCAAGAAATACTGGCTTGATCGTCTTCGTTTTACTGTTGTAGTCAATGGCACATGTCTGTTCTGCGTGCGACACGGTACGCACCAGAGTAAGGAGACTGGAGGAGCAGGTGAACGCTGTCGGTGCGAACGAACCCGTGAGTGCGAATAGTAAGACGTTCGTCCACGTTGATACGCAAACTGTGTGATCTGGGTTACACAGACTGTAGTTGTCGCATGTAATGATATAGGCGAAATGCGTGATCGGCATATACGAAAGCTGTGGGTGACTGTTGTATACAGAAGGCAACGCAAAAAAGCAGGATGTGTATCCGTATTCGACCAAGTGATAACAGACTCAACACACAGAATAAACAATTTTAACCGTCCGGATTTCCCACAACGAATGAGAATATAGCCGGGAGTAAGGACATCGTGAGGAACGGGCAACAACAACCACTCCCCCTTTAGAAGGGCCGCGTCACGCTGGCTGGTATCGATCTACAGCCTCCGAAGATCTGCTGGACCGACGAAGCTGACTTCGCAGTGGTGGCGATTCGGCTTGGTGTGTACACGTAATTTGTCGGGACTGGGTAGCTGGTTCATGGGCCGTGTGCAACGGAAGAGCGTTAGTGATTAGGTCGTTTACCAATCGATATGTCTCTGGGCCTAGTCTCTGTGGAATTTGCAACGGTGCGGATAGAGCTGGGAGGCTTTTAAGTGTGGTCCGTGTTTGGCGCGAACGTATGCTCCAAGCTGCAAAAGAGTTGACGATCCGGTGTAGGAATTTTGGTAAGGTGCTATACGATTTGAAACTTCGATACATCCCGCAGATGACGCGTTTGGTACGTAAGGGTCTTCTGGTAGCCCTGTGATCACAGGTTCCGTAAAAAAATACAGCAATTAAGATAGCATCTTCCCAGTCCGGCCCTCCTAATTGGATGACCTGTATGGCTCTCTTGAATGATCGGTTTAGCTGCCCGACCATGCAATTGGCCGCAGGATTGTAAGTTGCATTTCTGGAACATTTATGTTATGGCACTGGGGGGGGGGGAAACCGCAAATTCGTGGCTACAGAATTGTGGCATTTTGTCCGTGGCTATTTCTTCCGGTAATCCGAAAACAGTGAACAAGAGTTTAAGCCAGCGTAACACGATCGAAAAAGTCACCTGATCGCACATGTGGACTTCAGGCCACTTATTGTGAAAGCATGTAGCCACAAGTAGAGTTCCATTATTCGTAGGTACGGTGGTAAAATGATCCATAATATAAATGGCGACCTTAGCCTACGGCTTCATCGGGTGAGTAATAAGCTGTATTAGCACTTCGGCTAGCAGAGAACATTTGACCTCTAGGCAGCAAGCGTTACAGTTCATCACAAATGTCTCAAGGCTACATGCCATCCTTGGTCACCAAAAATAGTGTTTGCTCGGTTTTTGATCCCAACGATACCCGCATGTTCCTCGTGCGTACAAACAATTATTTAGCTTACCAACTGATGTGGAGATATAAACACTGAACCACGCATAAGGCAACCATTTATCCCTGATAATTCATCCCAAATTGCATAATGTGAAATGAACTCCCAGGGGCTTTTGTTGTTCTGAGGCCACCCCTGTTGCCCATACTCACTGTGTTGATGTATTAACGGATCGTTGGCATTTTCCGTTCGTAATTCCTCGGTCGTCAAGGCAGTTAGGTCGGAGCCAAGGCTGGAAACTAATACTGCTTCTCTGAGTCTCACCTTGTCATCTTCCAGTCCACAGTTAAACGAGATAATCCATCAGTAATTTGGTTTTGTAAACCCGGCCGGTACACAAATTAAAAAAGTGTAGTTAAGGTGTCCAGCATACAACCGATCGATCCGCATTGGGCGTGATGTTTTAGATTCATTGCTAAGGAGGACCGTATGAGCGTAGTGGGCAGCTCTTACAGTGAAACGACGACCAAATAGGATAAGATGCCAATTTTCACAAGCCCACATACGATAAATGATAAATGTTATATTCCTCGGTGTTTCGAGGTGCAGTCCAACTATGTGGTCTGATCAATGTGTACAACAAGATCGCAAAAAAAAATCAATTTGTTCACGCTTTTTACAATGGATTCAAAAACAGGTACTAAACTAATTGGCAGGATTAAGGCATTAAAGAAAATAAAAAGCAGGAACAATAACGTAAGCAAATTTAAACAGATGTCCAGTTAAAGTAATACGGCCACTCGTGGAACCATCCCCAGAAGACCTGCTTCCATGCAAGGTATTCCCTCGAAAGGTTTCGCTCGCACTTCCATGCAATAACTGGCCGTGTGCCGGTGTGGCATAGTAGCATATGAGCCATCACCTGTATATCATATGTTTTGTTCATTTTAGAGCTGTTTTTGAACATGTATTATGGGCCATGAAGGCTCAGCCCAGTCCGTCATGCGGATCATTCTATTATGGCACTTTTTATACGCCAGACAGTTGGTGGCAATTTGCCTTGCATAGGTAACGTCTTTTATAATCTGGAAGCTGTAATCCGTCACCACAGGAGATCAGCCCAGTCGTGGCCAACTATGAAATAAGGAAGAATATGGAAAAGAAGAATTCTGTGAAAGAGGTACTATATCGTTAATGTAAGAAATAGGCAGGTATGTTTTGTACATCGGCGTAGAAATCGATCGAGCCGATCATACGATAAATTGTGTAGCGTGACACCCGGAGACAGATGACTGTACAAGTTGTCCATAGGCAAAAGTCGCGTAGGGAATCAGTTATTGCCATCCTTGAATTCAAGTATATGTTTCTGGACTGTTAGTTTCAGAAAAGAGGGGGAAATGATTAGCACTGGAGAACAAATGTAGCGAAGGGGATTGCAGAACAATATTACGAATTAATCAATTTGTGGGGAAAATTACGAAAATAGCTCCTGACGTCACACCAGTAAATAATTTTGCTCTCGGTTTTAAACAGAAGACATCTGATATGAATTAAGTTTAAAGGGAGTAAAACCGCATGGAATGTAGCGTTAAGTAATAGCATAAGAAGCGGTTTGTATCAGCTCATCCTAGCTGATCAAGTTTTCTCTGGTGCAGTAGAGTTGATGTTCTCCGGTATCATACATGATCCGGCCCTTCTTCATACAGTTTTTCATCATCAAATTGAATGTTTAAGATCCATTTCGCTCTGTCCGTTGACAGATAAGCCTTTATCATTTTCTTGAACATGCAGAAATGTTCAATACATCTAATCTCTTTTGGCAGCTTATTCCAAATGGAGCCATACCTAAGAAGATAGAAATTTCTCCTTAGACTGCTCTAGAATTTAGGTAAATAGAATATGCATTCTTTATCTCGCAGTTCATAAGTGGTGTTTTCCCGAAAGTGCAATTGATAGGTTCCAATATATGCTTTCCGCCACGCGAGTTTGTGGAGGAAGCACAGATTTAGTTGCATTCTTCGTAACCACAGAGGTTCAAGATTCAATTGCTTGCACCTATCTCGGTATGAAAGAGTGGTTGATTAGCCAAATATGCGCTTCGTAAAGGCGCGTTGAACGTTTTCAATGGCTCTCAAGTGACCCTTTCGCAAGTTACTGAACACAGCACAACAATATTCAAGCAAAGGCCAGATACTGATTTTGGAAGCAATTAGTCTGGTTTCTTTCAAGGTTAGCAGGTGGCATATGAGCCCGACCGACTGCTTAGCCTTTTTCACTATATGATTTGTATGATTGCTAAAGTTTAACGAACTAGAATATCTTAAACCTAAGTCACGAACAGACTGGCTGATGGGAATGACTTCATCATGAAGCCTGAACACTTCTGCTGCTACCTGACATCCATACGATAGAATACTACACTTCGATGTTGCAAATGTCATCTGCCACATATCAGCCCATCTCTCAATGGCTTCCAAGTCGCTTTGGATATTGTTAACTTCAGCGGTACGCTGAGAACCTGGGAACGTGTAGATCACCTTTAAATCATCAGCAAATAAATAAGGCTTCCCAAATTGTATGACAGAAACCAGGTCATTTATATACAGTAGGAAGAGCAACGGGCCTAAGACACTGCCCTGCACCACTCCACTGGTAACCGGACGAGGTGAAGAGATGTAACCATTGATATCCACAACTTGCGACCGTCCTACAAGGTAAGATTGGATCCAAGAGTAAAGCGGGTTTGTAACACCGTACTTACTTAATTTACATAACAGCTTTTTGTGTGGGACTCTGTCAAAAGCCTTTTGCATGTCGAGGAAGATAACAATGCACTGACGACCTGAGTCAATTGCTTCAGTTAGATGGTTAAGGAAGTCAACTTGACAGGTAACACACGAGCGAGATTTCAGAAAGCCATGCTGTGAAGGTGAGAGAAGTTTGTGCGATATTAGGAACGAAACCAAATGTTCCTTAACAATTCTCTCTAGCATGCGTGAGAGAATGGCTGTGTGACTAATGGGGCGGTAGTTCCGGATGTCAGTTTTCGACCCGGACTTATGTCTCGGTATGACCGTAGCCGTTTTCCAACGTTCGGGGTTTTGACCAGACTGGAGAGACAAAGAGAAGATATTTAATACTATAAGAGGGATATCATCTCCACCGTGTTTGATTAAAGCAGAAGAGATCCCATCGGGGCCAGGTCTGTAGGATGGTCGTAGACAAGTAAGCATACGTTTTATCGTAGCAACACTAAGCTCGATCGCTGGGACTTGTTCAGAGAAGTGAAATGAGGTTGACAAATCCAGGGTTTCTTTTTCAACATTAAAGGATCTAGCAAAGTATGAGTTAAAGGCTTCCGCCATGGCGATTGGGGAATCAATGCAATCGCCTTCAGGCATGACGATGTGGGAGGGTAGGTCAGTTTTGCCACCTCTCCTTTTCCTCAATAATGCAGTCACCAGTTGACTTGTATTACTACTATTTACAGCCCGTCGTTCTTCCTGCATGAGACGAGTTCGATGTTTCATGTCCATCTCAATTATAAGGCGTTGGAGTCTCAATAATACACTAAAGTCATGAGTACGTTCAAATGTTCGAGTTAGCACTCGAAGTTTCCGCTTGTCCTTTGCATTATTAGCGTATTTAGAAGAGACTCTCGTGTTATCACAGGAGGCAAGTATGCTTAAGCACATAGCCACATTGTCATAGAAGATATCGGACGCTCCCTTAATATCAGACGAAAGAAAGAAATGGTCCCAATTTTGGACCCTAAGCAAAGCTGAGAAATCTATCCAATTAATATTTCGCAGGAAGTGTGGAACCATCGCAAACCTCACATGCGACGACTCAGCTATAAGTTTAAATCTGACTATTTTGTGATCACATCCAGGGAGACCGTCAATTACATCAGAAGCTATCTGGGAGGTGCCTGAGGTAAAAAGTAGGTCTGATATATTTTTCCCCCTGGTAGCCACGAGAACATGTTGCTCCCAACCCCCAGTGATGACGGAGGTTATGAACTTTGCATGTCTCGCGTTTGTTACTAAGTTTGACCAACAGATATCTGGTAGGTTGAAATCTCCACCTACAACTTTATCGAAGGAACCAAGGTCCGATATGTAATTGAAGATGTCAACCAACTGGTTCTCATCACTGAGGCTGGTCCCGGGTGAGCGGTATATACAGCCTACAAGAATTCGCTTAGTACCAAAGGACAAGAGTAACCAAGCCGAATCAATAGTGGGGCATATAAGTGGAAGTGTGAATTCAGACACAGTGAGGTTCTGTGAGTAGTAAATTATGCAACCACCTCCTCTGCCTTGTTTTCGATCACTTCTAATAAGCTTATAACCTTCGATAGAAAGCAGCTGGCTGAGCATAGAATCATGACACCAGGTTTCAGTGAGTAAAATCATATCTGGTTTATTCAGACTTATGAAGGTGCGGAGTAAATGAAGTTTATTCAACAGAGAACGGATATTAATTAACACCAGTTTTAAAAACTCCTGGCGTTGTTTATCACTCCGTCCAGTATTTATTCTTGCAATCACATTAGTTCTAAAGCCTTCCGCAGCAAATCCCTTACCGTGAGATTCGCCAGTCCTATCGGGATTAGGGGGGGTGGGGGAATGCAAAAAGAATGCTGTGGTAAGTCGGGGCGATTGAGCTTAATTGGATAGGGTGTCATTGCCGAAGGGCTCACAGAAGGCATTGTGAGAGGAGGAGGCGGAATAGAGTATGGATAGGGGCATAAATAAGTGGTCTGTGATTCAGCAAAGCCATGTACAGGCCTGCCAGGAGAACAGCCTTGGCTCATCGCAGGAACAATGGGGAATTTTGGCTTGCCACTCTGTGCAGCTGCATTATAATTCACGACTGTCATTGGGACACGGGGAGTCACCTCTCCAGCACGAAGGCCCCTGTTTGATCTAAGACGCTTAGGACGCGAACCATGACCACTGCTGCTATGTGTAGTCATAATGTCAATGGGCCGTAACGTACCTTCACTGGAGCTATCGACAGTCCCATTTGATGTTTTTGGACTTGTATCTGTTTCAATAGTGGTGTGGGGAATTATCCCAATCCCTACTGGTTTGTCAGAACGTGGTGCATCAAGTGAAGCTACACTATTTCCTATGTCCACAAGACTAATGTGGTGTGGAGGCGTGAGCATCTCAATTTCCGCTACGTTGTCGCCAGTCTTAGCATCGTTCGTGTGGAGAGTGGCCTTGCTAACATTAGCTGCCTTTTTAGAAGGGGAGAACCAAACACTGTTGAATGATCTCCTTCTTTGCAATCCAGGAAGCGCGCAGGGAGGATGACTCTGCTTCGGCTCAGGCGAGACATTAGTTGCACTCATGCGTTGAAGCTCGCGTTGCAAAGGTGACCTGTCTACAAATAGAATAACTTTGAAAAATTTCGGGACAGATCTTAAAGTATTTTGACTTTTGATAAACGAATTTGCGAGACTTTCATTACGGAAGCTAAACAGAGTCGGACAAGGAAAACGCAAAGATTTTTTCCTCAGTCTTCTACAACTAATATCGGTTTCAGCGATGTTGCACGCTCTCGAAACAGAGCGTCTAATGGTGTCAATTGCGATATTGTCAGCTATGTTGAGGGCGATGACGTTTTTTCCCCTTCTGCATCTTTGATTAACTTCAGAGGCGATTGCATTTAGGAAGTTTATGGCTCCAATTTTGTGCTTTTGCTCTGGATTAGCCGGAGACTGAATTACGTATGAAACTGACATTAGGAGATCTCCGAATGAGTCAAACAACTTTAGTTTCTCATTTTGTTCCTCTAACTGTTTTTCCAACGTCTTTATTTTGGCTGACAGTGAAGATATAAGGTCGACAACACTAACTGAACTTTCTGTGATTTGTTCTTTGGACTTATTTACCTGCTCTTGTATCCCAGCCTCGGAATGTGTGCAACAGGGCACAGGTTCCTCGACACTCGTGACGGCAACATTATTTACCGTGATTATTCGGTTTTCCACACGCTTTTTCCTCATTGCACGAGTGTTAATGGCAGTCATCAATCTTGTAAATGAGAAGATCAAAGCTATCTATAGTATATGCTATAACCAAGCGTGAATTCTGGAGTAACAAAGGTCGCTAAGGTCCAGTGATTTGCCTATTCATTGATCAGACCACATAGTTGGACTGCACCTCGAAACACCGAGGAATATAACATTTATCATTTATCATTTATTAACAGACAGGCCACTGTTTCAGATACAACCAATGATACAAACCAACCGGATGTAAGAGTGCTCAGTTGTCCAAATTCCGCCAAGGGTAGATTGTCCTGCAGTGATCGACCGCTCCGTGCACAGGTATCCCTGAGGTCAACTCCGTGTGTCACGTTATGCCGCAAGTTCCAACGGGCGCACACGTACAAATCCGGCCAAACAAAGAGATTTGTGTGCGTTCGATAGAACGCGATTCACAATGCAGCGTGAGAGCTCTTGGTCAACCAAGGTAGTGTACGAAGATGGAATTGCTTCTAGTCGCCTTATCCAGCTACCGACAGGGTTGGTTTAGGTCTCCTGAAGTAGAGCTAGCAATAAGCTTTCCGTTGATTCCAAAAACCTTGATGAAGGTAGAAAAGTGGTGCACTCGTAGGCGAACGACAAGGCTGCAACACAGCCAGAATTGAAAACCGGCGTTAGACGTTGATCCGTTAATAGTAGCCTCGAGAGCGTTCGCGAAATGGGTAGACCTGATCGAGCCCGATTGAATGAGTGTACCCAGGCCGATGTGCGAAAAGATTTGAATCCGAAAACTTGAAAAGTCAGGAGCAACGAAAATTTCCCGACCGGCTGATAGCAAGAGCTTCTTTTACCCCACCTGAATAATGGAGCTCAAAAGCTGAGAGTTCTCGGGATGTGTAAGTAATAACTTTCTCCGATCCGTTTTGTAGTTGTGACAGAACAGCATCGAGACCAATATCAGGTGCATCAGTCGACACAAAAGCATCGCATGCTTCATTAAAAATGTCAACTAAGGGAATAGATGCAACCCTTCTTTGCAGTTCATCAAAAGATTTTTTGCTGATCGCTTCCCTAAGTAAATGACCTTACTTTCTTTGTTTGTTGTCGCAATAGATCCGCTAGGGTTGCAAAATGTTGCAAATAGCTCAGATTGTAAAAATACATTCCCATAAAAGAATTCAGGTCTATAGAATAATGGTTTTATACGGGTAAAGTAGCTAATGCTTAATAGCTAAATGCGATATAGCCCGACGCATCCTCCACTGCCATGCAGGCACCTGCCATGCGGATGACAGCGGTCGGCCTTCCGGCGTCAGGACTTCTCGGTTACGGCAGCTATGAATCGACATAGCATTTTGTGGAATCCGTAAGGGCGAATTGATATTACTTATGAATGGAAGGATTTTGGTGAGTATTTTTGTTCGTCGCAATCAGCCGACAATTCAGATTTGTCGACCAGCTATCCGGAAAAGCACCAGATGGCCGTTTCGCCCTATTGGGGCTCATCAGTGGTGCGCATCCTTCGGTCCTGTGCGGAGGATCGAACCCATGACTGCTAGTGGCTCTTGCCAACTAGCCCGCAGCTTATGCAACTGCGCCATGGAGGACGGTATCCGACTATCATGAATTGTTAGCTAAATGCGATATAGCCCGACGCATCCTCCACTGCCATGCAGGCACCTGCCATGCGGATGACAGCGGTCGGCCTTCCGGCGTCAGGACGTCTCCGGTTACGGCAGCTACGTTCAATTTAATTTCAATAGCGGGTATTATAGACAGGTTGATGTCATTGCAATGGGATCGCCGCTTAGTCCATTGTTAGCGGATATTTATATGGAAATGCTAGAAAGCGGTCCATTGAAACCGGTCATATCGGGTCTAAAATTCTATCGGCGTTATGTTGATGATATATTTTGTATAAGTGATCGGACCACCAAACCCCAGGATATAATCGACTGTTTCAACAATGCGCATCCTAATACCGCACTTACAGCCGAGGAAGAAAACAACGATCAAATGAATTTTTTGGATGTAAGCTTTATCAGAGAAACCGACGGATCTACCCAAATAAAAGTATACAGGAAACCATAGTAAACAGGACGATAGATGAACTTTCATGGCTTCGCCCCATTCCGCCAAAAAAGAACACTGGTGTGAGGGCTAACCGATCAGGCGTATAAAACCTGCAGAGAAGACACCATAAAAGTCGAACTTGTACGAATCAAAGAAACGCTTCTCGAGAATGGATATCTGGAGAGGCTTATCGAGACCCATATGAGGTGATGCATAGCAAAAGTATCAAACAAGCCGTTGAAAAGAAACGGATTTACCTGACTCTTCCATTCAAAGGAAATAGTGTGGCTGAGATATGCACGCATCGACTACTGAAAAGCTGCAAAAAGACCTTTAATGCGGCTCAACTGAATGAGTTTTCCAAGAGCCGCACTTTAATAGTTCCGAGATTCAAAGACCGAGTGCCTGGTCATCTCCAATCGATGTTAATCTACCGGTTCACCTGCCCGTGCGGGGCCAGGTACGTTAGACGGACGACCAGGCATCTAGGTAAGAGAATTAAGGAACATCTCCCAGGTTGGTTCTACAATCGCAAGAATAGGACGAACCTACAGCGCGATGACGAACCATCCAATCAACACAGGCCACCAGATAAACAAACAAACATCCTTTCAAATTCTCTACAGAATACCACCAAGGTATAACCATCGGGTAAGAGCAAGCCTACTTGCCACCGCTGAGGTAGTATGCATACCCCTGACAAACCCGGACTTGTGTGTTCAGAAGAAGATGATACAAACACCATAACTTCCGTTGCGGACCACCAGAGGGGAAGGAAGTGATGGCACTCCGCAACTCCACCTGTGGTCAAATGACTGCCAACATGATCACAAGTTAAATTAAGACACAGCGTTGCAAAGAGATCACTTTTCGGTAGTTCACATCAGGCACTTACAGCTACAGGACTGATAAATGGAACAGTAAACTGGTGAAGGCAAAATATGAGGACGGATGGGACAGTTTTAACAGATTTAGCACGTTCGTTCGATCCGGCTAACACAACCATAGCTATGCAAGCATAGGGTGCTTGTGCAACCCTTGACTTTGCTATGGCCCTGATGGTAAATTCCCTCGGAGTATTACACATAACCGGGTGTTATTTATTTATGTAATTACCTAATTTTATGTTGTTAATATCTTTGCCTCTTCTCTTTACATAAGTTGTTATGTTGGCTGTTATCCCTAGCAGGATATCACCTGACTAAATCGATTTGAGTATCGAACGAACATGATAAGTCTGTTCAAGCAGTCCCATCCGTCCTCATTTTTGTCTTCATCAGCTTACTATTCTATTTACTAGTCCTGTAGCTGCAATTGCCTGATGTGAACTACCGAAAAGAGATATCTTTGTAACACTGGTTTACTTTTCAATAGGCATTATCTACAGGTTTAAGTTCCTAATCAATTGTTTCTTTGTTATGTTGACGATGGCAACAGACCTTACCCTAATGTATAGTATTGTATGAGTCTGACGGTGAATTAATCTAAAACAACTGTTCGCTTAAATCGTCGCCTTTTGTTTCGCTTTCTGAACTTGACGTAATAAATGGAAAGTCTGCTAGAGTTGAAACCGTTAACATTCTTGGTTGCCCGGCGTTGGGGTATCTGCAAGGCGGTGCGATCTCTCCTCAGCCACGGCTACCAGACCAGTATAGCGTATTCCACGTGTGGCCATATGTATGAGCTGAGGTTATGGAAAAACTGAAGGGTCGAATCGTCCGAATACATGCTTCAGAAGGCCCACATGTTGGATGCCCCTCCTAGATGTCGTTTCAGGCTGCTTCGAAGATCCAAGGTCGAGCTGGACGAAATCTCCCAGATCCTCCTCGTCAGAAGACCTTTAAAGCTTATGATTGCCGAGTTTGTAGTAAAACAATAACTTGTGCCGTAGGTGAAGCACTACATTTGTCCACAGTGAATCGAAGTAGATTCTGAATTGACCACGCGTATAACCCATCCAGATCAACTTGAAGTATTGTGGTATCATCTGGTGTATTTATCGCCCTCCACACCTTGACGTCATCGGCATAAAGAGGGCAGTTCGAGCTTATGATGCGTGTTATATCGTTAATATGCATTAAAAATATTCGCGGTCCTAGTACCGATCCCTGTGGCACTCCGCATTCAACGCTGATAGGACCTGAAAGCGATTCACGCACACGTACTTCCAGTCGCCGGCGTAGAAGAAAGCTTCTGATCCATCCTAGGAGAAGATAACCAATACCAAATGTCTGGAGCTTGAAGAGTAAAATGTTATGGTCTAACCGGTCGAACGCCTTTGAAAAGTCGAGAAAGATCACATCAATTCCTGTGCCAGAGTCTACTGCTTCAGTGCAGTTGGATCGTGCTAGTAATATATTCGCAGCGCACTAGAGATTTCGTCGGAAGTCATGCCGTTCCGATGCGAGGTAATCAAATTCTTTCAAGTAGGCCATTAGCGCATCAGAAATGATAGCTCCCATGACCTTTGAAAGAACCGGTACTAAGATTATGGGACGGTAGTTGGCTGAATTGGAACGAATACCTTAGGTATAGGAGGAATCATCCCGTGTTTCCACATGTCAGGCCCTTACATTTCGTCAAAACAGTGTTGGAAGAATCGAGCCAAAGGCTCAGCTGAACTCGTTCCTACTGCCGCTAGCGATTTCGTGTGTATAATATCAACTCCAGGAGAGCTGTTGCGCATAAGCAACAGCATTTTTAGTACAGATTCGGCTGTGAGGAATATGTGGGTGTTTAGGGGGTAGAACAACCATTGTCATACGGTTAGGTGGCCAGTGATTGCAGTGAAATGTCGAAGCATATTGTAAACGCAGGGTATTTGCTGCCTCCTTCAGTGCCCTTTGTGGATCCATTCACTGTTTGAAGTGGAGGACTTTCCCGTTTCACCTTACGTAGACGGTTGAAGTGTTGATATAGAAGCTTGTGATTTGAGGTCATACCTACTGCCAACTTCTGCCGGTAAGCCATTCTATCCTCGCGAACAAGTTGAGTACAGTCATTACGTTGGGTCGCATAGGCCATCCAGTGCTCGCGGAGAGTTTGTAGATATGCCAAGCAGAGTTTCACATCGCTATACACTTCCGTGTCCTGTTTCGTAAAAATGAGATCACCTTTCTCTGGCGGTAGGTCTTGGTCACTGACGCTTCAGCAACCAGAGAGTTAAAGTGGCGGACGAAATGTTTCCATGCGTTAGCTGGCGCTTCGTTTGCCAGAAATGTCCATTTGGCTGTCTCACCTAGTCCAGCTAATAGGTCGTAGGGTATAATCGTTTTTGTTGCATTGGCGATTTCCACGGGATGTTCTACATAGCAAATGTATTCGAAGGCCTACATGATCACTGCGGCCCATCGGGACACCGATGATCACCCTTTTGAATATTAACTCTTCGTTGGTGAATATCCGATCCGGTATCGAAGGCTTACTTTTTTTAGGAATCGAGTGGGAGTGTTGATGTGGCCACAAAGCGGGTAACTGGAGATAAACTATTGTAGATCGGCCTTAAACTGTTCTCTGGGAGCTACTTGTGAATCCAGAGAGTGGATGTTGAAATTGCCAGTAATGTGAATGTGACTGTAAGTTGTGTTTATCACTCTCCTTATTGCGGATGCCAGATGGGTGCCCTATCTCGGGATTGGAGAAAGGAGGGGGTACATGACTACCACTAAGCAAATGTCGTCACCTTTTAAACGCAGAAGGCACCAAGAGGAATCTTGTACCGTGATGACCGGATCCTCTATGGTCTCACACTGGAGGTCACTGCGGTACTACAAGGCCACTCCTCCATCTTTGCTGGGTCGGTCGTGTCGAACAAGGGACATGCCTGGCAGATCGATCTCCATGTCATGGAGTGACGTGTTACCGTTATAGCGATGAGGTCACAGGCTATTGATCCCTGACGCAGCCGCATTTCGGAATGTTTACTCAGTGAGCTTTGCGCGTTGGTGTACATAGAGAAAAGCTTCTCAGATGTCAAAAGCTGTGGCCTAGGAGCACACGAGATGGATTTGTGCCGATCGATGAGAGGCCAGCACCTAGTCGTTTTTTGCTTGAATTGTCAAATCTTAATAGGAATGCAAGATTTCTGGTCTCACTTGCACTTGAGGTATGTAGTCCATCAGCAGCCTTCTCGACACCTACGGGTCTTAGCGCAGAGGTGTCGGAACCGCTGTTGTGATTATAGTGAGTCGCGGGTGGTGTCGTTTCCTCGAGAACAGCGAGTAGTGGTGGCTCTCTAACTGCTGTCTTCAGTCGTAGTTCCGAAGGAAGTGTGGTGCATATCACCTGCCAGGTACGGATTAAGTTCATGGCCATCTGTCATGATTGCACCGTTAGTTTAAGTACCCTCGTTATTTTCTTGGGTGTTGATGTTTCTGTGTTGGCTAGGATATTTTCGTTGCTTGGACGAATGCCACCATGGGATGTGATGTATCCCAGAAATTAAATCTCGGGGCATTAAAGAAACATTTTTTGCATTCAGACGTAAATCAAGATCATTAAGACGCCGAAGAACTTTGTGTAAACTTTTCGCAAGCTCTTCGTGTGAGTGGCCCAAAACCAGATATCATCTATATATGTAACCTGCCCCTCAATACTTGCCAATGTATGAGTCATGAACTTTTTCAAAACAGCGGGTGTAGAATTCAAACCCATTGGCAACACTTTGTACTGAGATAGGCCATCGGGAGCAAGGAAGGAAGTAAGATGCTTTGAATCGTTAATCAATGGCATATGGAAGAATGCACTTTCAAATCTAACCTATAAAAGCGGTTGCATCAGCTAAACGTACAGTGAGTTCCCCGTTGGATGGCAACACGAATGGCACTAGAAGGATCCTACAAATGCATGCAAAGCTTTGCCTGTCCTGACAGTGTCATCTTCTGCAGGACACATACCATTGGAGGCGCTCACTCAGAGTAGTTGATGGGTTCAACAAAATCGTTTGCTAGCATCTCCTGCAGGGTTACTGAGACAGCTCAACGTTTTGCTAACGGAATATTCCGTGGTTGACCAATGGCAACCGGTTTTGCATCCTGTATCAGCTGAATGCAGTGCCCACCACATGGAATACGTCCGATGGACTGCCGAAAAAGTTTAGGATAACGTTCATGCTAGTATATCACGTTGAAAGAAGAGACAAGCATTCTGTTAAAAGACGGTACTACTTGCAAAGTCACCATGGCGTTTCTATTGCCTAAAGATATGTATACTGCAATATTCACACCAACCGAATGCAGTTGTAAAGGCACTATAATGAATCCCAAAATAAACGTGAAGTGGGCTATAAAGTAGTGTTCCTAAAATTGGAAAGGTACAATGGGAACTAGTGAAAAAGAACCGAGCTCCATTTTAAGTGGAACAGTGCCTTTAATGGAAAGGATTGTATAAGAGCATGGCAAAATAAATAGGTTGTAGGAAACCACTAATACAACAATATTGGAGATGCTAATTAGTAGTTATTAACACAAAACAAACGGTTCAAGTTCATGGTCCAACTTGCCGTTGATTCCACTTAGATTTGCATTTTGATCTGTACTGGAGTTCGATCTCCAATCGTAGATCGATCCAATGTTGCGCCCCGATTCTCGGCTTGTACGCTGATTCTCCGTAAAATAATGACAGTACGAATATCAGCGGAGGGAAACTTTGGTTCGACAACAGAGATTGTTAGACATTTTAAGGTGTTGAAATTAGCTGTGATGGAATAAATGTTTTCCTGAGATGCAACAGCAGCATGGCCTTTAGGTGCAGTATCGTTGTTGATAAGTGCAATGACTTGCGACCAACAACATCGGACGTAGTGTCCAGTTTTGCTAGTTTTCGCATTTAATGCTACGTGCGGGACAAGCGGAAAAATTAGCTTTATGAGAAGCACTTCTATAGCGATAACAAGATGGTTTACCCACTGATAATTGTAGGAAAGTTTGTTCGATTGCCCCCTTAGCTGAATTGGTCGAACATAATTGTTTCGATTGCAGTGAAATTTTAGTTTCATGCTGGCTAACTTGCAAGTTCGAGCCAACGTTAATGTGCAAGCCCCTTCCTGCAACAGCGCCTCACGTATACGATTGTCAGCAATTCAAGAAATCAGTTGTTGAGTCAGCATACAACCTTCGATCTTTTTCTGTGGAATGGACGGATAATCACACGGTCGTACTGCGCTACTCAAGAGGGCAATGAAATTGTTCGAAGCTTCACCTGTTTCCTGATGAATGCGAGGGAAAAGGTATCTTGCAGTAAACACACCCATTTGGTAACCCCATCTACGATCGAGAGTACTGAAAGCTTCTTTAACGGATTTGCATCCTTGTAGGCCCAAATCATCAAACTGTCGCTGCCCCTCATCCCCGAGTAAATGTCCCAGCATCTTCAATCTGTTTTTGTCATTAAGAGCAGCATGGAAATCGATGATTAAATCCAAGTAGTTTTGGAAGGACGTTTTCCAACGGAGCCAGGCATACGATGTTGGTCTGCTACCGCAATCAGTCCAAAATGGAGATGGGGGCTGAATGTAAAGGTTCATCTTTGGACTCGCGAAGTCAAACGCTGTATCAAAACACATTCATCAGGTAAGTGCTGAGGGCAGCCAAAGGCTAGCGGAGAAGGAGTAGCATGTAAATCCACTTTAATCGGGTTCATTATTTTTAAGAGAATGAGTGGAATTACTTCGTGCCAGGATGTGCTAGATTGGACCCAGAGTGATGCATTGAGTTGCCGGTGAAACCATTCTATCACCCGATTAGCTGCGGGTGGGATGCGGTAGTTCAGCTGTGTTGGCAACCAAGTACGCTAAGAAGGTTTCTAAAGGTTCCATCGAAGTGTGATCCTCTGTCGGTGCTGACAACGCTTGGGTACCCGAATCGACCTACACAGCGTTCTAGGAATGGATGTGCAAAGGTTTCAGATGAGCAGTTGGCAATCGGAATCGCTTCTGACCAACAGGTGAATCAATCGACACAGGTAAGTAGGTACACGAAGCTTTTGCATGGTGACAAAGGTCCGACCACGTCGATGTGAACGTGTGCGAAACGAGCCAAGTTGGCTTTAGTGCAATTGTACATTTTGGCGCGCTAACACTCTAGGCACGCGCATGACCAAATGCGGAAATCGCAGTTGATATTAGGCCAAACGAAGCTTTCGGTCACGATTGGATATCGCACTTTGTTACCTGAACTGCGCTATTATGGATTACACTAATCATTATCTTCTACCGGATATAGATATCACATGTACCAAAGGTGTCGGCATTTAAATGAGAGACCAGATTTTATTTTTTGCACACTGCGTCAACGATCATTGCACCCCGTGTTCATCTGTATGCTTGTATTTGATTTTAATTTTACACTAGGGTTCTCAACATCTTGGAAAATACTTGGAACTGATCGAGAACTCATGCTTTCAGAAAGGCTTGAAAACAACCGGTTGTATATTTATCAACGTACTTAACTCGGTAGAAGCTAGGTAGATGACACACATACCTTTTGTGTTTATAGTATTCATCCCAACCATACTACGGAACATGTCAAGCACCTGCTTTTTAACTCGTGATAAATAATTGTCCGTTCTTCAATGTTGATCGAGGTTTTGGGAAGCACGCAGGCCAGAATGAGATAGATTGTGTAGTGTATTAAGGGCTAGTCGGCGTATTGTTGTAGGAACTACGGGGTGGTAAGAGGTTTGTGAGATGTCATAAAGAATAGTCCCCTCAGATGATGTCACTGGAACTGCGCATAGTTTCGAAGAGGTCGAAGCCTGTCTATGTCGGGAACAACTTGTTCGGCAGCAGCCATTGCGGCTAAATCGGTGTTGGTTCCAGGTGCTAAGCTGATCTGGCGGATTCGTGAAATAGCATCCTCAACGGTATTGAGCACCTGAAACGTCTTACATTTGTCGTGACCTGAGAAATGTAATCTAGGTGTCTAGTCTCGCGGAGAATATTTGTCTGTTGCACCACTGATCGTGTAGATCAATGGCTTCCGATCAGTGACGACTGTAAAACGTTGACCTTTGAGGTAGTGACGAAAGTGTCGGATACCTAGGTAGATTTCGAGTAGTTCCCTACCAAAGACACTGTTAGGCGATTCGGCAGCTTGCAAAGGTTTCGAATAGAATCCTAGTGGTATCCAATGATGTTCGATGAGTTACTGAAGAAATGCACCTGCGGCGATGTCTGATGCGTCGGTTGCCAGAAAAAGTGGTGCTGTTGAGTCTAGGTGGGCGAGAAGCGCTATGTTGGAGATAGCGTATTTGAGCTAATGAAAATCTAGTTTAAGTTCGTCTGGAAAGAGAAAAAAGTGTTGCATATCGTGAAGCAAGTCACTTAATGGTTGCATTATGCTCGCGAAATTAGGAATGAAGCGTAGGAGTTTTGTGAAGGAGCTAGGAGCAGGAAAGTCTTACAATGCCTAAATTTTATCTGGGACGTCTCCAATATCAGCGGCTGATATCATATCGTCACGGAATTCAATTACTTTGGTCAAGTTCGCATTTATATAGGTTAACAGTAACCCCATGCTTCGTCAATCGATGGAAAAGTGCGTCAAGGTGACGAAGATGTTCATCGTCAGAGGAAATGATGATGAGAATATCATCTAAGTATGGATAAACCCATTCAAATCTCGTGTTACCTCATGAATGAAACGTTGATAATATTGAGCGGCGTCGCTAAGTCCGAAAGGCATTCTGAGATACTCGAAAAGACCAAATGGTGCAAGAACTGCTGTCTTACGTACATCTTATGGCGCCACAGGTATTTGTTTGTTGGTGTACACCAGGTTGATTTTTCTAAATGTTGAGTTACCATCTAGGTCTGGGGTGAAGTCGTGCACACGCGTTGTGGGTTATGTATCCGTGATGGTAAGTTTGTTGATTGTCCTGTAGCGATCAAACGCGCTTGCCACAGAATTTCCTTGGTACTTTAGGCGATGACGTTGCCCATGGATTTTTCGATGAGCAGATTATTCCAAGTTCGAGCATTTAGTTGCATTGAGCAATAGCCGCTTTGAGTCTGTCCGAAGATAGCCTGTGAAAGTTGTCCGAAACAGGTGGACACTTAGTACAAATATGATGCATGACGTTTGACGTCACGGGAGATAAGTCGTTTTGAGTGCGAACGCGCTTAGGTTGCTGTTGAATAGGCCTATAGAAAGCTGTGAAGCTTGAGGCAGGACATGAATAAGAGTGATAGCGGCCACGTTGGCCCTGGTCCTGATAACACTGAGATATGTCCGAGAGTCGATTAGCTTCTGCCTTTTACCGTCGACGATAACGTCGGAAGGTAGAAGAAAGTCAATGCCTAGGACAGCAAAAGCACGCGGCTGCTATGAAATCCCCGCGAAAAGTTAGCCGGAGGCCTAGATTGATTGTTAGCAGCTATCCGCCAAAAGTTACGATTGAGGTGATATTGGTGGCATGTAGTCTTGTCGGCGAGGGTCAGACCGTCTCATCTGAGCTATGGGGGGGGGGACTCAAACTTCAGCTCTGGTATACAATAAGAACTCGGTACCGGAGCACAAATCCCTTAGACGGATGAGGCGACTTTGGTTTTGGCCAGTCGCGATTGTGGCCATTACAGGACGGCCGAGAAGTTACGCCGTTTCTCGGCGAATGGCCACGCTACCAAAAGCTTGTTGGTACCAACAGTAAGACCGTTTGTTGATAGATGTGCAGCGTCTCGAGGGTGATTTTGATCGGCAGAGAAGACTACTGCTCATACTGAGCTGTTGGAATTGGTATTTAAGTGTCGCAACTTGTGTTTGCAGGGCTTCTATCGTTGACTGCAAGCAGACGACAGAAGTGCCCTGGGATGCGACGGTGTTGACTTTGCCGGCGTCGGCTTGTGGCTGGGATCGTTTAATGACTTGATCTGCAAGAGTGGCTAGTTCAGTGAGCAATACGACACTCACGATCGCGAGGACCGCTTGTGTTTCCCAGGATCCGCTGTAGCCATAATTCACGAAGCAGAGTCTTGTCCATGGTCGATGGACGAAGGAACTGTTGCAAATCTTATTAAAGAGCTGGAGGTAGTTTTTCTCCAAAATGCAGATCCCAGAAAAGCTGCTACAGACGCACTTTCTCAGAGGGCATAACACACTTAATCATGGCCTCGTAGCGGTTTTCTGTTTGAGAAATGATAACGTCTCGAAGCTGCATGGATATCCCCTTAGGTAGATTGGATATGAGCCTACCATACTTAGTGTAGTCTGTAGTAGTTCCATGGTTATAAAATACTGCATATAGATGAGCAAATCACAAAGGGGATCTATGTTCCAAAAAGGTGGAAGAGAGAAATACTACACTAACCACAGGAGACCCAACCTTAAGGTTTACAAAATTCATTGTAAAAATGGGCACAAAATATGCTACTGTAGGCAAAATTAAACGATGAAATATGAAAAAATAAATAGAAGGGATACACTGGAGAAAAAATCGAAATATCCGAGTTTGAGATTCATTCCAAGTAGGAGCCACCAACTTAGCGGGAGTAAAGATAACGATTCAAAAAAGTAGATTGAATTGCATAGGAAATTTTATTTTATACAGTAAAAGTATCCCTTTTGGCATAGCCATAAAAAACGACACCGTTTACGCTGCCAGCTGGGGAGCACAGCATATAGAACAATCGCGAGTTGCAAGCAAAACGAGGGCTGAGCGAAGGCGGTGCTCGACTCCAGCAATCGAACTCAACATACATTTCAACAAAGAAATAGAAATTTTTGTTCAAAATTTACACAGGCAAACCGGGAATCCCTAGACTGCTACAAACTTTAAAGAAATGGTGAACAAAATTTTGGAAAGTTTGTGCGGTGTTCCACAGTCCAAATAAATTCCTGAAAACGTAAACAGGCTGAATAGAGTGATGACGGTTGTTTAGGGTGGTCTTCGCGACAGTTATCTGATGGTAGGTTTGGGCAAGTTCGATCTTACTGAGAGTCGTGTTGCTCGTGAGGCATTACATGTGTGAGAAATAGTAGCATGCTATGACCGTTATTTTTTAATTGTATCTTGGACCCCCCAAAGACATCGGTCCCCGGATTACCTAGAGATTTCCTAGTTTGAGAAGGTCCATCAGAAGGACAGATCAACCCCAGTTCGGGCAAGTTCTCAGACTTAGCCCCATCTAGCTTCGGTTTCTATGGTGAAATTTGGTGCGATCGGACTAAGACGTGTGGGGTGTTAGTCCAGATATGATGTGTAGCTTGAGATACTGCCAGAAGGGCTCCGTTCATTAGTTTAACGAGCTTAGGCCAGTGAGACAAAAGGTCGGCAAAGTCAGAAGAGATATAGTAGAGGCGTAGCCCGGGTGATAGTCAAGAAGACGGCATGGGTCTTACGGACAACGAAAGTCCTTACGCGGCCGCCTATCTGTGAAACTGCTACGGAGCGGTCGCATCTTCTCTGCTTTCCTACTTCGCCCGGTTTTACTCCACCTCTTCTTGCCACATGGTTGGCGGTATCCAGTGTCGGATTAGCGTGTCCCTGTGGCGAGCCACAGGACGCCTGCGCCTACAGAGGGACCATAAATGGCTTGCGCTACACCACCCACAGCTCCAACAACCCACCCCATATCCAGTGCAAACCCGAAGGAATAAGATCAGGAGGCATGTGGATGGGAGCCACGTTTCATCAACGGAGCCCGCCCACACTCTTTCATAGACAAACCCTGTAAAAAGTCGGTCCTTCAGGGACAAAACGTATATTCAGCAAACAACAGGACCAGGCGAAAACGCAGGCGGCGGGCGAGTGAAACATATCGGTATATACAGCTAGTTGGATCCATAATTAAAGACCCTTGTGAATGCATGACATTCTTCCTTTGATTCAGTCAAACAAACTCACTCCAATGCGTCCGACTGTTGGCCAATCAGCGTGCATGCGAGAAACGTGTGAACGTCTAATCGACTGCCGCCTTTCCTTGCGGCAGCCTAACGGCTTCCTTGCTGGGCTGGCACCGCACGTTCGTTCGAGTGAATACTCCCATCACAACCCAAGCACGCTGTATTTGGGGAATGAAGCGCACACAAGGCGGTGGTTGGACCGTAGTCCGCTCCACTCTGAGTGCATGGAATCGCTCTTCGAGTCTAGCACGGCCACAAAGACCGGGCACCCCGTCGCCTCCAGCAACGACTAACTGTCTTCTGGAGCCAGTATGGAGGAAGTAGTGGATAATAGACAGGTAGGCACTTTGTCAACATACTCATCAAGTGCAGCCACACCGGGGATATCAAGCAACAGTCAAGACCTTGAAACGATAGGAGGAAATAAAATAAATCGGATAATGCTTAGATCTACGGTGACATAACTCTTCACTAAATGAGCGTATAAAATAAATTGGTTACGAAAGAATCCGCGATAAGTACAATACGTCAGAAAATATATTATAAGAAAATGCAACCAAAGCGAAAATGCTATCGAAGTTAAATACACTTAGCTTCGGCGACGTGTGCAAGTTTATAGAAGATAGTTCTAGTAGACATTAATATGAGAAAGAAAAGCATTGGGACAAAATTGCAAACCCACCATCTAAAATAAAGAGACTTAGCATGCAAGCACGCGGTTAGTAAATCGAATGCAGCGTGCCTACAAACGCTGCGCCGGTTCTGCTTCCGTTCTCTGCAGGACTCGTCGTCGGTTCGGTGATGGTCCGGAGTGGCTTCGCTCATGGCTCCCTAGGCCTGCCCGACTCAGACACTCGCGGTCGCCTGTGCTACAGCATCATGCGTTCGATGTCGATGGCGTACAATCCATCCGCGCTTGCCACTTCCGCACCTGTCTCGTCTTCTCTGCACGTATGAGGTCTTTCTCCCGCACTTCGGCAACTGCCTTGGTGATCAGATCGCGCCATGCATGCCGATCAACCGCCTTCAATTTCCATGACCTGCAATCAAGATTAGAACATGAGATGCTCACTTCGATCTTGTCATGATAACGTAAGTTTATTTCCCCGTGTGCCGTTCCCCAATACAGCTGACTACAGAGTAGTTGTTTCGGTACCCATGTCGAAATCAAACGGCTCACATGACCAAGCCACCAGAGGTGTCTCAGCAGAAGTATGCAGTCCACTGCATACATTCCACTTCGGCGCAACACTTCCGTGTCCGCAGCTCTGTCGCACCAACCAATGCACAGAATCCGACGAAAACTCGGTTGATGGAACCACTCGAGATATCGCATATCCCGCCGGTTCATCGTCCACGTTTCACAGCCGTATGGAAGAACGGACGGCCCCATGGATTCGTACACACCATCAGCTTCGTGCCAATGGTAAGTTGATGGTTGCTCCACACTCGGTACTCTAGCTTCCCGAATGACACCGTTGCCTTCCAGAAGCAGATACGAAGCTCACTGTGCAATTTCTGATCAATCGACTTCACACTCCCAAGATAACAGAAGCGGGAGGTGGTTTCCAAGACTTCAGCACCAATGCTGATTGGCGATAATATTGAAAATTGCACCTCCGGTGAAGGCTGAAAGAGACAGACAGTTTTGCTTGTGTTGATGGTGAGCCCGAATTTGGCCGCTGTTGAAGTCAGAGCACTAGTCATGTGTTACAATTCATCAGCGCTGTGTGAAAACAATGCACAGTGGTCAGCAAACAGCAACATACGGATAGCTGTCTCACAGACTAAAGTTCTCGCAGAAACGACGGATGTTCAGCAACCCACCATCAATACGGTCATCATCATCATCATACAAGTTAGCTAGAGGTGGGAAACACCTCAGCTACTGTGCCGCAATACAAAGAAAAAAGGAGAGAAAAAAAACTGGTGAAAGCTGGCTGAGCTACCGGTAACGGATGGGCATCGTTCCGGTAAGCTACCAGCCGGCTGCTGTGCACCCAAAAAAATTATTATGCAAAATTATATAAGGCTAAGTAATGAGATCGTGGTTGGAGGGGGAGGCTAAGAGGGATGGGGTGGGACAAAGAAACTCACAGCACGAACGCCACTGAGGTCGGCTCCTAGCCATATCAGCAAGTGTGTCCAACCAAACGTGTTCATCGTCTTTCGGACCCCAACCAGGGAGCCGAGACGCTCCAACCGAGGCCAGCTTCGAAGTGAGGGTCTTCATTCCTCTGGACCAATTCATCGCTTGGCCACCCCTCCTCTTCTTCCATTCACACCCCCGGCGCGCAAACAACACACGTCGCGGAAGTCGGTGGGCTGGTATGCGTAACACGTGGCCGAGTCATCGGAGCCTGATGCGTGAAATAACGGTGCTGAGCGGTTCAGTTCCTTTTCCTGTGCCATAAACAAGGCGTCGAACACGCTCGTTACTCACGCGGTGTTCCTACCAAACGTGAGCTAAATTACGAAGGCACCGGTGGTCGAACGTAACTAGCCTCTTCAGGTCCGCTGCTTTAAGCGGCCAGGTTTCACAACCGTACAATAGGGTCGAACGTACTGCTGCATTGTACACTCTACCCTTCAGGGCAAGAGTGATGTCGCGCCGGCGCCATAAGTGGCGAAGGTTAGCAAAAGCGCCCCGAGCTTTTGCTATACGATTCGTGATTTCATCTTCAATCCCACAGGCGCTGATACAACTTCCCAGGTAGTTGAATTTTTGAACGACTTCTAGCTGATCCCCACCAACGGTCAGCGTAGGAGGCGGTCCAGACCAATCTTGGAGAAACGCTTTGCACTTCGAGGGTGCGAAGCAAAGCACGAAGTGACGATGTTCCACACGAACACCGTAATCACAAGCGGGGCATCAAAAACACAATACATCAATGCATTAAGATAGATAATAAACAGGGCAGCCTTGCTTCACACCAGAGACAACTGTAAAGTCATCAGAGGTCTCTCCACTCAGCTGCACCCTCGCTCGCATACCACTGTGCAGACATTCAATTAAACTTACAAACTTACGCGGGCAACCAAACTTACCCAACACCAGCCACAGTGCCTCGCGGTTCACCGTATCAAATGCCTTGGTGAAATCAACAAAAAGCTAGTACAATGGCTGGTGTCGTTCTCTGCACTTCTCCTGCAACTGACGAGCCGCAAATACCATATCTATAGTGCTGCGACCCGAACGGAATCCACATTGCTCTTCCGCCACGTTTGGTTCCACAACCTGACTCACGAGGCGATTGAGTAGGATTCGGGCAATCACCTTGCCCACACAACTCAGCAAGTTGATGCCACGATAATTCGTGCAACATTGCTTGCTACCTTTGCCCTTGTACAGTGGTAGTACAAGGGCATCTTTCAGTTCAGGAGGTACCTCCTCCTCAATCCATTCGCGTTGCACCAAGTGGTGCAGCACAGTCACCAATGCGGGTCCGCCGTGTTTCAATACTTCAGGTGGGATCCCGTCACCCCCGGCACACTTGCCGTTTCGCAGCTGAGCAAGTGCTCTCTGCGTTTCATCCAGTCTCGGCGTATCCGCCAGATCCGCCTTCACATCGTGCTGCTTCAGGCCATTCAATGTAGGCCAGTCGATCTCTGAACGGTTGTTCAAGACAGTCAAAGTGTTTCCGCCAGACCTGCATTATGTCTGCAGTCTGGGTGCAGGTAGCGCTTGAACTACCATCGATCAGTGTCCTCAGCAGCTCCAATCTCGGTCCATACACCGCCTTCAAGGAGTCAAAGAATTCCTTGTGTTGACGGCGTTCGGCGTAGCATTCCATCTGCTTCGCCTTCTCCGTCCACCATGCATTTTTAATGCGACGGAGCTCTCGGGTCAGTCGCCGTCGAAATTTCCGAAACTGACTACTCTTCCCCAAGTCACTGGGGTCTGCCACATGTGCAGCAAATGCTGCATTCTTCTCTGACACCAATGCCCCAATCGTCACATTGTTGTCATCCAACCAATCAGGCCGCTTACAGTTTGCGCGCCCGATGGTCTCCTCGGCAGCAGCTGTCACCTGGTCGCGAATGTGGTGCCACAGGTCGCCCGCTGTGGCTATACAGTCCACATCACTACACAGGCGTGCAGTCATCGCCTTCTCCAGCTCAGTACGTTTCGCCACAGTACCGAGGGAGAGAATGTTAAATTTACGCCGATTCACGGCGGGAGTGCGATACATAGATTTACGAAAATATATGTACAGTTTGGTCCGCACCAACTTGTGATCAGTGCCACACTCAGCTCCACGCAATACACGTGTCATACGCACTTCATGCGTATCACACTGACGTACGATGACATAGTCGAACAGGTGAGCGTGACCACTCTGTGGGTGCGTCCAAGTTGCTAGATCACTCGCACTCAGTGCAAACCGAATGTTCGTGATCGTCAGGCCGTGAGTGGCACACAGTAAGAGTAGTCGGTCATCGTTCGCATTCGCTGAGCCAATGCCAGGTGGACCGATAACATCTGTTCACACCGATGCATCACGCCCAACGCGCGCGTTGAAATCACCCAGCAGAAATAGTCGGTCGCTCGACGGCACAGACCGTACCACAAGATAGCTGAGTGTAGAATTGATCACGCGTGTCTTTAGGATAACACATGGTCGGACCGTACGTGCTTATAAAAGTAGCAAACTTACCTCTTTCGAGTCGTAGGCGAACAGTCATCAGTGGCGCGCTGATGCCTGTTGGTTCACCCACAATCTGGCCATGGAGGCGATCGGATATTGCAAATCCGACCCCATGTTCACGTGGTGCTGAGGCGGCGCTTCCCACCCAGTAGAATGTGTAGCCAGCACTTGCTTCATGTAACTTACCTTGCTCAGCGAGCCGAGTTTCACTGAGCGCCGCAATATCGATGTGGTAGCGCGCCAGCTCCATTGCGACCAGTGCAGTGCGTCGCTCCGGGCGCTCATTGCAGTTCCGGTCCAGTAGTGTGCGCACGTTCCAGCACCCAATGATGAGTGCTTTGCGCGCAGTCATACGATTGCATTGGTGGGCAATCGCATACGTGGTGGCGGATGTGCTTTGGAGGTTTGCTTGAGGGAATCCACCCGGAGCCTTTGGCTAAATAGCCTGACCCACAAGGCAGTGGGGAGCAGATCCAGCTCGGGAATGTGATCACAGAGATAGATTGGATCTGCTTGATGGCCGTCACACTTAGTTTTTTAGGTACTGGAAAGATTCATATATGTTTTGCGACCGTAGTAGGATATACACCTGCGACCACGGCCAGACGCAGGTGGGCTTTGGCGGGTTTGCATCAATTTGACCAGGGGCTGCCTTGTTTGAGGCTGGCAGTAGCAAACCACTGAGCACCTAGAGATGCCCTCCTACCGTCAGAGACAATGCGTGGTGCTCGTGCTCTACGCCAATCGAGCTGTGAGCTTATAACCCGTAGACTTGTTATCTCCCATGGTTAGGTTTTACGGGAAGAGGGCCATCGATCACTTCCTAACCTCCGAAGAGGATGGACTAGGATCCTGACAGGGCGCCCACACCTGACAGGAGAATGACTCGGGTCCTCAGCCAATGCCTTCGATTAAATGTACACCCGAAAGGCAGCGGGTCTAGCACATGGTCAGTTCGCTGACGTGCGGATTGGTGTCCTAGATCTTAGCAGCGAGAAGGTCGTAACCCAACTCCCACCCAGCGGTGACCAGAAGGAGGCGTGCAGGACATGAGCCAATGGCACAACAGTAGCAGCAGTGGGTAGATCATCTGTCAGGATCTAGCCACAACCAGCCTCAGCGCAACATAGGCTCTCCATCATGATTTGGCGGCGTCCGTATCCGGAGTTGCCTGTCACTGTGACCTACATGGGGACAGTTACAGGACGCCTGCGCCTACAAAGGGCCATGGGTGGCTTGTGCTGCACCACCTACAGTTCCACCAACACACCACATATCTGGTGTAAACACAAAGGAATAAGACCGGGAGGCATGTGAATGGGAGCCACGTTTCCTCAACGGAGCCGGCCTACACTCTTTCAACAAGCAGAACAGAAGCATTCCGGCCTACTTGGGAAAGCATGCACCCCAGACGTACACATAGCGGTGGCTGAACCGTAGCCCGTTCTACACAGGATGGAACCACTCTTTGAGCCTAGCAGTGTCACGAGGACGATGCACCCCGTCCCCACTAGCGACGACCAACTGTTTCCTGGAGCCAATATGGACGAGGTAGTGGGTACTAAACAGGTAGACATCTTGTCAACATTCACATCAGGCGAAGCCACACCGGGTAGCTCAAGCAACATCTACTTCTGAAATGCAAGATTACTCATCACGTAGGTAAACGTACCACCTACACCGCCTTATTGGTCTGGATTAGTAAATCGAATGTGAGCGTACTGCAATAGTGCCTTCTGCACCTGAGCAACCACCCTTTATAGTAGTCCACGGAACTCGCATTGAGCAATATTTGACTTGGATTCGCAACACCTGTAACCAACACTTGTCACAAACCCACCTACATGTTTTGATAAGGTTATTTTCGGTTTGCCAGAGTGCCGTTTCCCCGCACGAAGTTGGCCATACAAAAATGGTATGAGTATCCTCGTCGAATGCTTTCGATATAGATATATACATGGATTGAAATCATCCGTGTCCAATGGCAGTTCGAATACAACATATGCACATGCGTTAATCCAAACTGAAGTGTGAGCTATCACAAACTGGATAGAGGCACGTTAGACCTTATTATCAATGGTACGACAAACGTGGATGGGTTTCGTTTGAAGGTCAGGTTAACAACCACTTTCGCAGGCATGTGAATAAGTACCCAACACGAACTGTTGATGTTTTCCTCAACATTTAGACGTGACAGCCATAAATCGTGGGCATCCATATTTGAAGGAACCCGATATAGCAATAGTGAAGCAACTGCTAGGTAGAATGATAACTAAACTACTGGTACAGCGAAATTGTGTGCACTTAGGTGTTGCCATCTAAATGTACAGTCAGTTTTGCGTTGCTGATGGGGGAGATCGCACAGCATACAAATGTGATGAAGTGTCCACTTTGGCTCTCCGTGTCGTCGACCGGTCCGGTCACCTGCTGCCCGAGGTACGTGCACATCCTCAAAGAAGGATTGATGCGCAATGTTTGCTATCGACAAGTGACATCAACTAAGTCCCGCTGCCCACTGTCAAACATGCGACTTTCCAACCAGTGCTCGCATTGTTTTGCAAAGGTCTAAGTACTCCAACGTTTGTACATACCCCTGTGTACTCTGTTGTCACCATAAGCTATTTGAGAAAGATTTGTATGTAGGTCTCCGGATGCAGCCATTTGGTGCTCATAAAACTATTGTCGCTAGGCGCCGATTCCTTTCCGAGGTAATATACTAGTACAATGACGTACTACTCCCGTTGTGTTTGACATTTTACTTCGTCTATACAACAGATTGGCTATGTGCAATGCAGCTTCTGATAGGCGTCTCTACGCTTCCGTATTCCATCCGTTTAGTACGTGCGTTTTCATAAGCCCCGGTAAATTCAGTATGGTTGAGGAACAACTGCTCCCTCGCATTACTAACCTGCGGAGTGGAACGTGAACTGTCGACATCGTGATAATCGCTAGTCGGTTAATTGTGTGGATTGTTCACTTGCCATATAATTTCCAGGGAAATTTCTCTTCTAATACAATAGTTTAATGTGGGCACACGAGGGACCATCGTTAAGCATCATGTTCCAAGTGTCAAATTTTACACTTTATGCGTACTGTAAGCGGGCAAGGGATGATAACTTTTTGATACAAACGTATCCATCGAACTGGAAACAAACACAATAATTTGCCACCCTAGCATTGATCAGTATCAAGCCCACAATTCGCTCGGAAACACCGCGCGCACGTCAATTACGAATGAGCTCATGGATGGACTGAACCATTATTCTGCGACGCACCGGCTCTCTAAGCGTCGTGATACTTAGCATTGAGCAGCTGGTCAAGCTGGGGTTATGTAATCTACAACTCGATTTCAAGGAGCAGAATGTAGATAGCATAGTCTGGTGAGTAATACCATGGAGTTAACATAGTGATGTGAATCGCGGCCGAATAATAATAATACGAAGAGAAAGATGATGTAGCTCACCGTCTCGGTATGTCACTGTACTAGACTCCACTAGAGAAGGTAGCAAGAATAGCATAGCATAGGTCATGATGAGTACAACAGTGCAATGGGCAACACGTGAACTCATCGCGAAATACAACCGAGTTAAATGAGCTCAATAAAGGTAGGTTATGTGTGGCTCATTCCTTCTAGTCAGGTGCAATAAAGATACCACATTGCACCAAGTCAGTCGTTAATCATTCCAGAATGAAACTGTACCCAAGCGCGACTTGCAAGCGGGATATAGAATAAGCATGACACAAACAAATGACGGAGATGGCGTAAGCAACTTTCCAAGGTAGCAGGGAAATGGTGCGATTATCTCCATTGCAGGCTATCCGTGTCGTGAAGTAAAACCACAGCCGGTTATGATCGTCTGTTGTCCGAGGTGAGCGGGAATCAACAGGGATGTAGAACTACCAGGCAATCCGTCATGTGTTACTATTAATTTCCCCCAGGTCATTCGTTCTGACCGCTAGCATATCTCGACCAATTCATCAGTGTCTAGAATACTACCTATGCTCAAGCATTTCGATTTGGATGTCACAACGTATTGCCGCTCTTCCGGAATCAACCTTGATGACTTGTCTGAATCTCAGTGCGTTTACCTGAAGGCGGCAGCAGTACAAGGGGCGTATAGAGACACTTGAGATGGGATACATTGACCTCATATTGCAACCCGCAATAAGTCACGGTGTCACACGAGAAGAAATGTAATAAGATCCATCTGTCAAGTGGGAATGTATCGAGACACGAACAGATGTTAGCGGGATTTGTACTTTAGGTGAGTCCCATTTAGACATCGAGCCAGCAGATAATGGTGTTACGCGAGTGAAAATACCATCAGTCTGTCAGGCTGAAGTGTGGTGCTTATAAGTGTTTCTAAATGGCTTCCACTTAGTCATTCAACGTGAGATATCAGTTGACATACCAAAGGTCCCTGGTTCGAGTTACAGTACTGCAGTGTTGCGAACGGGCATTTGTTCACACTTGTGTATGGACTACCACAAACTGGATGGAGAAACAATAACCCTCATGAACCATAACACTACGTACGTGCATGAGTTTGGATTGAATGAAAGAATAACAACCATATTCCTCTAGTTTTAGTTTGCACGTAGAATTATAAGTAACCAATACGACTGTCAGTGGTTAGTTAGCGTTTGGATGAGAACCTAAACGGCATCTTTAAGTTTAGTTAGAAGTGTGGGTATCAACAATAGACTGAGACAGATTTGGAACTACGGAAGCAAATGTCATCAGTTTGGTTACCAGGTAGAAGGATGCACAACTAAATCTACCGTAAAACACAGATGACTTATGGCTCCTGTGTATTGTACATGCTGTCTTGCTATAAGCGTTAGTAGACGATAATATGATATATTTCCTGATGGCCCCCTTGACGCTATCACACCACCAACACATGTAGTAAATTCCGCTGCTCCCTGTTCTACCATCGGCTTTTGAAAGAGTGTGCAAAATGTTTTAGGAAATCCACAAGAAGTACCTTGCACAACATCTAATTATCTAATATCTCGAATGAGTATGTGGTGGGACACCTTGGAAAATAAATCCAGCACAGAAACAATTGATTTGTTGCGAAAAATAGCTGCAACCGAGATGTATTATGACAGATTGTTGGTAAATTGTAAGCGATGAAATTACGATGAGAAATCCAGGTTGCATGGGAATATCATACGTTCAGCTAACCACCTTATCTGCGCCATCTGCCGAGGCCCTTGATACCCAGTATTCGTCTACAATCATATGATTAACTATGCAATGCTCAATGTTTTCATTGCAAATCACACCATGGGTACGGAGATTTATTCGTTCATTGTATTCTCAGCCATGTCTAAGTGGTCCCATTACAAACTCCGCTGTGAGGCCCTTCCTCATGGTTGGCGGCATCCGGTTTCGGATTTGCCTGTCACTGTGGCCAGCCACATGACGCCTGCGCTTACAAAGGGACCATGGATGGCTTGCGCTGCACCACCCACAGCTCCAACAACCCACCCCATATCCAGTGTAATCCCGAAGGAATAAGACCGGGAGGCATGCGGATGGGAGCCACGTTTCATCAACGGAGCCGGCCCACACTCCTTCACAAACAAACACAAGCACGCTCTAGTTGGGAAATCAAGCGCACACAAGGCGGTGGCTGGACCGTAGTCCACTCCACACTGAGTACATGGAACCGCTCTTTGGGCCTAGCACGGCCACAAAGACCGTGTACCCGTCCCCTCCAGCAACGACCAACTGTCTCCTGGAACCAGTATGAACGAGGTAGTGGGTAATAGACAGGTAGGCATCTTGTAAACATGCACATCAAGCGCAGCCACACCGGGGATATCAAGCAATAGCCATTCACTTTAAGCGACAAGCTGAAATAAAATAAATCCAATAATGCATACAGATAAGGTGGCATAACGCTTCCCTAAATTACCATATGAAGTAACTTGGTTAGCAACGAAACCGCGATAAGTAAGAGATGTCCACAAGTTACTTAAAAATGCTACAGACGCAACAAAATTACCGAAGATAAGCGCAATTAGCGTAAGCAACGTGGCCAGTTAATAGAACATTATTCAGGTAGGCAGAACAAACCAAATAAAGTGGAATGAAATGTATCCAGCTTCAAAAGACCTAGTTTAAGTGCAAGTTGGTTTAGCCCAACTGCGGTAAAGAAGCATCAAGAATGCAACATCAGCCTCAGCATGGGGCACGGCCCTTCCTCATACACGTGTGCGTACTGTAGGACTAGTTAATACTAGTCCGAGACGGTGCGCGAAATTAAGCGCAGATATCAGAAGGCAATTGGAGTCGGACACAGCAGACTGTATTCGATGGGATACAAGAAGACGCGGACGGATGAAGCGAAACAAGAGCGAACACGTGAGCGCGGGAACTTACAAGGCGGTCGAGTGTCGAGCCGGTTGTAAGGAAAATTAAAACAAGAAGGAATAATGTACAATCGGCCAACAATTAAATTGTATGTGAAAGATAACAGTTATCTTTTTGGGCGCTACAGAGCTCCCCCCCCAGAAGGTGGAACATAGCTTCAATTTCGAAAAGGACTGTTGAATCGAGGTTCGTAAGGCAAAATCGTGCCGAGTAAAAATGAGCAAGCGTTCCTACCAAATGGGGGTTCGCCGGAAGTCGGAGTCCGCTGTGCCGTTTGTGATTTGTTATTTGTTGATTGCAGGGAAGGGTGCATTTCGGCGAACCTTTGGAGCGGGGCTTGTCGGACTACAAAAAACTGGCTAGCCCAGAAAAAGGTCGACAGGACCTCAACCTCAGCTGTTGCCAAACGGTGCGCTTCGGAGTGGTCGCTCCCCTCGCCGCACTCCGCCCCGCGCCAAAACGACCCTCGTCCCACGGAGAAACAACCGTCGTCCCACGAAGAAGCGACCCTAGTCCTGCGAAGAAGCGACACTCTTCCTGCGGAGAAACGACCAGCGTTCGCGTCAGAGTCATCGAAAACATTCTTCGTGCGGGCCAGGCGATTGAAGGAGAAGGTTGGGGCGTGTAGAGACGAGCAACTAGAAAAACGTGCACAGGAAACGCCCAAAAGAACGAACGAATGATCTGCGTATTTAAATTGTTTGTTTCTGAATATTTTTTAGAGGCTTTTCGGAGGTTGTTGATATTTTGTTTGTTTTCAAAACGTTAATCGAACAAAAACAGGGCAAATATATACAATATCTACAAACCTAAACGTATTTACACTGTACATAGTCGGAGAAACGAACCGGCTTACGCACCTCCCGACCACGGCGATTGGTCGTGGGAGGCGGCGGGCTAGATTCGGGAGATGTCGGGACGGCTGAAGCTTGTAGACCGAGATCGTGGTCTGGTTGAACTGCACTAGGATGCTGTAAGCTGGTGCGGTGAGTTGTGACGTCGCACGAAGCACTACTAGACGAAGTAGGCGAGGTGGTTTCTTCCATAAAGACGGGTTTTAGACGGTCGATGGTGACGACTTCGCGTCGACCACCGCGGTCAATTGTGTACGTCTTACTCGCACGGTGTAGCACTTTAAAATGTTCCTATGTACGGCGACTGAAGAGGCTGTCGAACACCGTCTGCGCGAAGAAGGACGTGTGAACACGTAGACAGCTTCTCAGGCACGTACACTGGTGTCTTCTGCGATCGAGGAGCGGGTGGACGCAGCTCACGCATCTGGTGAGCCAATCGATCGGTGTAACTTCCGTAGTCAAAAGAGGAAGTAGAGGGGGCTGGTGCTACCAGCTGTCCGGGCAACCGCAGCGTGCAACCGTAGACTAGCTGCGCTGGTGTGGCGTCGAAATCGGTTTTAACAGTGTTTCTTAATCCTAGGAGGACGAGGGAAGTGTTTCAGACCATGAAGGATCTGCGTGCGCCCGTAGCGCTGCCTTCAACTGGCGGTGAAAACGCTCCACCATGCCGTTAGCGGCCGGATGATACGCGGTCGTCTGAACGTGGCGACAGCCTAAATCCTTAAGCAACATGGCAAAGGTCGACGAGAAATGTGACCCTCGATCGGTGGTCACGATGGCGGGACAGCCGTATTGAGCTACCCAGCGCTCCAGAAAAGCTTTCGCTACCGCTTCCGATGAGAAATTGGGGATAGGGACGGCCTCAGGCCATCTAGTAAATCGATCGATACAGGTCAATAGATATACAGAGCGTTGGGAAGGCGGCAGAGGATCTACGAGGTCGACGTGTACATGGTGAAAACGTGCGTCTGGCGTCGGAAAGGTGCCTAATGGGCTTCTTGTGTGCTTGTGCATTTTCGCGCGTTGACACGGAAGGCAAGCAGCCTCCCACTTACGGACGTCTCGATTAATATTGCGCCAAACGAATCGTGCGGTTCCGAGTTTAACCGATGCACGAACGCCTGGATGAGACAAGCCGTGCAACGTGTCGAACATGGTCTGTCGAAACTCGCGTAGGACGACTGGGCGCGGCGTGCCCAGAGATAAATCGCAAAGTATAGTGCCGTCTGATGATGTCAGCGGAACGGGTCGTATGTCCAATGAGGGAGACCTGCGTAGTAGATCAACCTCAGGATTATTGAGTTGCGCTGTGACCATGGCTACCAAGTTGATGGCAGTGCCGGCGTCAGCGCAGATAGCTTTGATGCGGGAAAGTGCATCGGCGACGGCGTTGTGCACACCTGAGACATGCCTTATATCGGTCGTGAACTGAGCGATTTAGTCAAGGTGGCGCGACTCGTTAGGAGAGTGTCGGTCGGTAGTCGAGCCGAGCACATACGTCAGGGGTTTGTGGTCGGTGAAGACAGCAAAGGAGCGGCCTTCTAGGACGTGTCGAAAGTGACGTATCGCCAGATATACGGCAAGTAGTTCTCTATCGAACGTGCTGTAGCGAGATTCGGTAGGTTGTAGGCGTTTGGAGAAAAAAGCTAAGGGTTGCCACGTGTCGGTTACTCGTTGCCGCAAAACAGCGCCGACTGCCACGTCCAAGGCGTCAGTACTGACGGACAGTGGGGCGGCCGGGTCGTGATGCGCTATAGAAGCTATGTTCGCGATAGCCTCTTTCAGCGACTTAAAAGCAGCGCGGGCTGCGGCAGGAAATTCAAATTTCTTGCGTTTCCCTCGGAGAAGGTCCATGAGGGGTTGCATCAGCGAGGCGCAGTTGGGTATGAACCATTGGTAAAAGTTGACAAGCTCATCAAAACGCCAGAGCTGTTCAAAAGAATGAGGCTCGGGGTAGTTGATGATGGTTTGAATTTTATCCTGCAGTGGCACGACGCCTGCAGATGAGATATGATGGCCGAGGAAGTTTACTGAGTCGACACCAAACGAACACTTTTCTGCATTGATCGTCACCCCGTGTTGAGATAAACGATCAAAAAGGGTTCGTACATGGCGCATGTGCTCTTCTCGTGAAGAGCTCGCGATTCAAATGTCGTCGAGATAAGCGTAAGCGAAGTATAAGCAGCGACAAACTTGGTCGATGAAGCAGGGAAAAGTTTGCACGGCATTCTTTAGACCAAATGGCATGCGCAGAAACTCGAACAAATCAAATGCAGTCGTCACGGCAGTTTTAGCGATGTCCGCTTCGGCTACCGGAAGTTGGTTGTATGTGAGTACCAAGTCGATTTTGCTGAAGATATTTTTACCCGCCAGACTGGCGGTGAGATCCACTATGTGTGCGATCGTGTAGCGATCAGGCGTGGTAACCGTATTCAAGGTGCGATAGTCGCCGCAAGGACGCCAGTCCCCCCATGACCTTCTTCGGGACTATGTGCAGAGGCGACGCCCATGGGCTGTTGGACGGTCTGACGATACCGAGCTGAAGCATGTTGTCGAATTCAGCTCGTGCTGCAGGTAGTTTGTTAGGAGCAAGCCGTCTTGGTCGTGCGCTAACTGGCTGACCACGCGTGACTATGTGATGAGCGACCTCTGTCGTGACTGGCGGAAGCTCTGCAGCTGGTCGTACCAGTCGCGGGTGCTTAGACAGTAGGTTCGCATGATCTGATTGTAGATTGGCAATTCGAAAAACGGGACTGATTATTGGGGAGTCCGTAAGAACGCCTTCGACCCCTAGTTTAGTACGGTCGTCTAAAAGTCTGTGGCGACCAGCATCAAAAAGCAACCCAAAATGTCGGAGGAAATCGATACCGATAATTGCAAAGGGTACAGACGCAACCATGAAGACCCACTGAAAATCTCGGCGAAGATTGAGGTCCAGGTACATCATGTGCTGACCGAGTGAAGCTATCGGAGAACCGTTGGCCGCACGCAAATTGTCTGTAGGCTCTGAGTGCTTGTCGTTAGCGGTCGCAGGGATGACGCTGACTTCCGCTCCCGTGTCGATGAGGAACGTGATGGAAAAACGTCGATCCTTAACGTAAAACAGGCGATTTGCTTGGTTATTGACTGGTACGTTTGTCGTGCTAGTATGCGGGCTATTCGCTTTCCCTGAAACAGCTGGGTAGCGCCTAATGTAGGGAGCCCGACAACGTCTGGCTCCTCCACTGTATTGGCGGTGACACCAACATACTTCTTCGACGGGTGTGGTATTAGCTGACAGAACGTGCAGGGAAAATGTTGCGTTTTCGTGTCGAACGAGACGTACTCGGTGCAGGCACAGACGAGCCGCAATGAACGGTAGCCAAAACGTGGTCAGCATTTGACTGTGGCACACGCCGCTTCGAAGCCTTCATTGCTGCTACCCTGCTGCGAAGTAGCGCAATTTCCTCGTCTTTAGGATCAGATCGACCTGACGACTAGGAGAAAATATGGGATTTGGTTTTCACCGGTGAGAATACGTCACCGGAGCTAGTGGTCGTCTGCTGTGGAAAACGTTCGAACGCAGCGTCTGCGTTGGTAGCTAATTCTTTCAGGGGTGCGTCTATAAACATGAACAGCATTACCGGTAATGGCTCTGGGAGAAGTGCAAACCACAGATCCTTTATCCCTTCTTCGCACAAGAATAAGGGACCAGCGGTGCGCTGAAGCTCGCGGAGCAACGCCGACGGCTAGCGATCGCCAAGCTTGAGACCATTGAGCTGTTCAAATCGAGCTCGTGCGCCGGGCCGTAACTCTTTTAAAATCGCTTGCTTCATTGGTGCATACTTTGCCTCATTCGATGGGCAGAGTAGAATGTCCTCAATCAGCGTCACAACCGAAGGAAGGTGTGGGATGAGCTGATTGTATCTCGGACGGTACGCCGTAGTTCACTTATTTTCCAGTTCGATCTTGAATATCGTAAACCAAACCTTTGAACTGTGTTCCATGAAACTTGGAACAGCCAAAGTAAGCATGTTTACGCTGCGAAACGACTCAGATGCCACTCTCGAAATGAGTTGAAAAGATCAAGGATGAAGAAAAACACGATAAAAGTACTAAAATTACGCAAGAAACAAATGAATATAGGTATATAATCGAGAAAAGGGAACGAACTTACTAAAAAATACAAACGAGAAAAAAGTTGAATCCGCGCATGCGAATCGGGGTCACCAATTTATGGGACTAGTTAATACTTGTCCGAGACGGTGCTGGATATGGGGTGTGTGGATGGAGCTGTGTGTGGTGCAGCGCAAGCCACCCATGGTCCCTCTGTAGGCGCAGGCGTCCTGTGTCTGGCCACAGTGACAGGCGAATCCGAAACCGGATGCCGCCAACCATGTGGCTGTGGCGTGAGAGCCTATGGTGCGCTGAGGCTAGTGGTGGCTAGATCCTGACAGATGGTCTACCCACTGCTGCTACTGTTGCGCCATAGTCTCATGTCCTGGACGCCTCCAAGTGGCGACCGCTGGGTTGGAGTTGGGTTTCGCCCTTCTCCCTGCTAAGATCCAGGACACCAATCCGCATGAGTCGGCTAACTGACCATGTGCTAGACCCGCTGCCTTTCGGGTGTTCATTTAATCGAAGGCTTTGGCTGAGGACCCGAGTCGTTCTCCTGTCAGGATTGGGCGCCCTGGCAGTATCCTAGTCCATTAACGCAGGCGCTGCATTCGCTGTCTCGTGGGCTGAAATATTATAGTCAACAGAATTATATAGTACATACTGTACTCGCCGTGTTTCTTGATTTATTCGTTCTCATCGCTTAAAGCCTATACATTTCTAACCAATGTGATCATACTTTCCGTCAGAACATTTATATTTTTCTGCTATTGCACACAAAATTAACGTTGTTGCAATGCAAGAGCGCCATAAAAAGCAAACTGAATGCAGCAAAGCTATAAAACGAATGTGCACGACGGAGCGACCTCCTAACGATAAGCGATTAAAGTGTTGCCCGTGACGGATGCCTGGTACAGTCAGAGTAAACATGCTAACGCAGTTTAGATGTTGTATGGTCATGTAAATGGTAAGGGCAAGTTAAGAGTAATTTCTATATACCTCAAGGTAAAGGATTGAAGGTAGTGTAAGTGGTTTGTTTATATGAGTTATTTGACTGGTACATTTTGGCGCGTTTCGTGTCGTCCGCCATGCTGGGTGATGCCGCCGCTTTTCGTTGCATGATAACTGGTGGTTAGGAGGCCATTGAGGAGTTCCAACGTGATTTGATGCGGTTCCAAAGAGAAACTGCAAGTTCGTTTTATAGCTTCACGGTGATTACTGCGGCGGATCATAAGCAAAGGACTGGAAAATATCTCCCTGATGGTTATCGTTATCGATTCATTCAATATCGATGTGTGCGTGGCAAGCGTAAGAACGTGAAAAGGAAGCGGTAAGGTGCATGATAATTTGACTGCTGTTAACTCTTTTAGGTATAAGTGGTACAACTGCAAGGCCCGATTTTTTGTGTTGCTGAAAGGCTGGAATCCTTGTTTGAAAACAGGATATTTGGCATTTGTTAGTCTTCTTGGGATCCGAAAGGACTTGGAAGTGCCAACTTACTGTACCATTTGGTCACGGCCTACTTGTCGTGTTTCATCGTTCGAGCTCTTCGACGAACTCTGTTTTCTGGGATTCAAAGGGACTCAGAAGTCCTAACCTACTCGCAATCTCTTTTTCCGTACGAATTACGGCTTGCTACACCCTGCATACGCTGAATACTCTTTCATCTGCAAGAAAACGTTTGTGTAAACACTGTCCTGCTTGAAAAAGTGCATCATGTCGGTTGCCCCCAGTGAGTACTATGCGGTTACTCGATTTTTTGGCGTGCCATACTGATCCAAGATATCTTGGATCGATTAAAGTGGTACTGGCCAAAGCGTCTTTGGCGCTTACTGGTAATTTTTCCCAGTTTTAATCCCGTTTTGCACCCTGTTTTTGCCTTTTTATTGTGGTCGTTTTCCTATTGTATACGTGTTGTAATTCTACTCTGTTTTCCACATGAACATGGCTGTCTTGCTAAACACCGAGACGGATGGACCTATGGGGTCCTCGTTTGATGAGTCTACTGCAGCTTGCGGATAGGTTAACTGTTCAGAGCCAGTAACATGTATCTGGCGGTATGCAGTGCGACGTCTGCTGCCGCTGGTATCACGAAAGCTATACCGGCCTACAAGCTGACCAGTACAAAATGCTATCATCAAGCGTCTACTTTCTTTTCAGCTGTGCTGAATGCTGCGCTCAAAGAACGACGCGCCTGGCTGTCAACGGTGCTAAACTTTCAGCGCTGGCTTCAAGGTTGGCAGATGTTGAGGAGGCGATAGCTAAACTCGCCTCTACTGCGTCGCTCGATACGAAAATGGATTTGGTTTTAAAATCCCCGAATATTTCGTTTGAAGACACTGCAATAGACGGCAACATTGCTGACGATCCATCCACTGGAGTCTGTCACTCGGGCATAAAGTCGCACATCCTACCGGCCAGTCCAGGTAGCATTGCTGGCTGTCCTCATGAGCCGATCAAAGTGAAGAAAAATAGGGTGCGGAAATACCAAAAGCTCTCTGCTAAACCCAGAGAATTATTTGCCACGGCATCGAAAAAGATGCCGTCTTTGACAGTCGTAAAGTCGTCTGACGATTGTACACAGAACTTTCCGAAGATGCTGACCGTCTCGGCCGCCATTGAGCTAGCCCGTTCTGACGAAGTGCTGGTAACTGCTCAATGCGATACAAAGTCAACGGCCCCTGCTCCAGTGAACCAGAAGAAGAAGCGGACTACATCTGCTGGTAAAACTTTGAAGGGGCTTGAAGACCCAGGAACTAGTAAGACGCCGGCAATAGAGCTAAAAGCCTACGCTACCGTTGCTTCGGCGTCGTTTGTGAAGACAGGGACAGTCCCACCTCCAGTGGTGAAAACAGCTGGTATAGTTATCAACTCCAAGGCACGTGGGGTAAACACTCCCCGTCGTGCCGACTCTTTCACGGATAGTAGCGTTATATTCCGTAACGTTACTGAATCTGCGGCCGCTCTACCAAGGGAACGCGTGTTGGATAACATCAAGTGACTGAAACTGTGTGTCAGCAAGCTTCTTCCACCTGGTGTCACTGTCAGAAAGCTGACCAGATTGGGGAACGTCCCTATTGCTACGCCAAATCCACGACCCCGACTACTTCGCGTAGTCCTTTCTACCCCGTAGGAACGCAAATCATTACTGTGGTTTGCGTTCAAACTTAAGGGTAGTGGTGTCAGCGTTCAGCCGGACTTACCACTGGCAGATAGATTGAAGTTAAAGGAGGCTATCAAAGACCTCAAAACTAGACGGGCGGCTGGTGAGCAAGGCCTCCGTCTGGTGTGTTTTCAGGTGGTCAGCTGTAAGTTACTTTCCGCCCTATCAGAACCCATCCTGACGGCGCACGACCCAGGGATGGTCGTGCCGACTTCCTTGAGGTAGTACTTAGCAACGTGCGTAGCCTAAGGAACAAGGTGCACGAGTTGGGTCTACTTATAGACAAATCTCGTTCCGACACTTGCTTTCACTGAAACGTGGTTGTCTCCGGATGTCACAGACGGTGAGGAATATTTACCTGGCTACGCGCTGCTTAGAACTGATCGCGCCGTTGATCGCCAAGGCGGAGGCGTTGCACTGTATGTCAGCTGTTGAGGACCTGCATATTCCAGTCATCGGATCACTGTTGAAGCCGTATCGGCTGTTTTGTGTACTTCCTCTACCCAGTTTACAGTTATAGTGATATACAGAAGTCCTGGAAGTTCTTCCAGGGGGATACTTGACTTTATCAGTCTGCGAATAAGTGTTTAGTTGTAGGGGATTTCAACCTCCCGGAAGTCTGTTGGGCCGATCTTTCTTGCAATTCGGCATTAGCAACATTCGGTGCAGACTTTCTTGAACTGACTCTCCAAGTGCCTTTGCACCAGTTCGTTGAGTTTCCCACTAGGTATATGGACAGCCAAATACCATCTACTTTGGATTTGGTTTTCGCTGTCCCTGGACTTCGTGACTGACGTTTCACACGCTGCACCTCTAGGGTCCAGCGATCACGCATGCATATCCTTTCGAGATGCTCTTTCAAGGCACCAAGAGACCGCTGTTGAATTACTTCCGAATATTTGGCTGGCGGACTTTAGTGCAATGCGAACTAAGGCTTCATTTCTGAAGTGTGAGATCTCGATGGCTGACTCTGTCCAGTTAGCCTGGGATAAATTTAAGGCGTACCTTACGAAAGTTTTCACTCCCTATATTCCACTCATTAGGAAAAGAGGGTTAAGGGCACAGCCTCCATGGATAGATACCACAGGCAAGTACCTACTCAAGAAACGGTCTAGATGCTGGCGAACCTACCAAGCAGCTCCATCAGCCAGCACCTATGATAGTTATCGAGAGATTAGAAACAAATATAAGCAACATCTCAGAACTGCTCGTCTCCAGTACGAGCAGGGTTTAGCGGACTCGGCCGCAGCTAATCCCAAGAAGTTTTTGCTTACGTTTAAAGACGCAGCGTGGCAAAACTGTCTATACCAGCTTTATTGCGAGCAGACGGGACCCGTGCGCAAACTGACTATGACAAGGTTTGTATACTTGGTGATCAGTATACTGGGGTCTTTGCTCGGGAGACCTCTTTACCGCAGGTTGTATTGGTTTCAAGAGTTCCAGAGGATTATTCCTTAGCTGAATTTAGCATGACGGAGACTCAGGTCTTCGAGCTACTGCAAGGCATTAATCCCTCTTAAGCTTCCGGTCCTGATTCAATTCATCCGAAGATGTTGCATTAATTGGCCACTGAGCTGAGTGGTCCGCTCACATGCGTGTTTTCAATATCGCTGGACAGCTGCAGCCTACCTTCTGAATGGAAGGAGGCAATCATCTGTCCGATTTTTAAGGGCGGTGACAGCGCTCTACCCGCGAAGTACCGGCCTGTCAGTTTGACAAGCGTAGTAGTCAAGTTGTTTGAAAAGCTGATAACGGATTCAGTGGAGAACCACCTGAATAGATTCAACCTTCTCAGTGTTGCGCAACATGGATTGCGCAAGGGATTTTCATGTCAGACTAATCTACTTGTAGCTCGTGAAAGCTGGGCCGAAGCGGTAGACAGTGGCCACGCTGTAGACGTGCTATTCGTAGATTTTTCGAAAGCTTTTGACACTGTTCCACATCTTCGGCTCTCACTAAAGTTGAGATCTTACGGGATATCTGGTCGCGCCCTTCAATGGGTGTCTGCCTTCCTTGAGGGGAGGGGACAGTGCGTACGGGTGGGGCGTAGCCTTTCGCTCACGCAAGCTGTCCTTAGTGGCGTTCCGCAGGGCTCGGTATTGGGGCCATTGTTGTTCGCGATCTATGTAAAAGACTTGCCGGGAGAGCTAGGGTGTCATCACTAATGTTTGCTGACGACCTTAAGCTCTGGAATATTGTGGATATCCCGGGGGGTCCTGAGGCAATTCAGCGTGCCTTGGATAGGCTCTGGGAATGGTCTACCTTATGGTTGATGCCCATAAATAGGGCCAAGTGCTCTGTTCTCCGAATCGGAGCTGCTAATCCTCCCACCCGATATGTTGTCGGCGGTGGTGAACTCCCTGTTGTTACTCAGCAGGTCCCATCGCAATGAGGCTGGACCTTACCGTGGTGCGATGGTTTGTGTGCCTCAGCGATCCGTTGTGCTATGCTGGGTGGTGCTTTTGCACTTTCAGAGTCACTCATACCAGATTGGTCAATGGTTAGAGGCCAGACAAACTCAGCCTCCAGGTTGGGGGTTGGAATGAGGATGGCACCTTATTCCTTAAAACGGACTCCTTGTAGCCCAACGCCAAACCCGCTGCCTTGCGGTCAGGTTTTTGAACCAAAGGCTTTGGTTGAGAACCCTAATCGTTCTCCTGTCTAGGCCTGGGCAACCTGGCAGTATCGTGCCCACGCAATACCATGGATATTACCTCAATCAAATTGCTGATGCTCTGGCCACCGCAGAGGATAATCAACGGTGCCCTATCTGCTGCTCTTAAGTATTCTTAACGGCCAATTCGTTTGTGAAGCTATGTTCGGCGTTCGTTCGACCCCACCTGGAATATTGTATTCAGGTTTGTCCACCATGTCTTAACCGAGAGAAAATGGACTTGGAGAAGGTGTTACGAGTGGGCACTCGGTTAGTGCAGGGCCTATGGGGACACACGTATCCTGAACGCTTGCTCAGTTTGGGGATGTACTCAATGCACTACCGAAGGATAAGAGGGGACCTGGTTCTCACTTGTCGTTTTTTGGCGGGTAAGATTGGCCCGTACTTGTCAGGGCTATTTAGTCACGCTACGTTACCTAATCTCCGCGGTCACCCACTGAAACTGCATAAACCACGGTCTGATAAGATTAGGACGAAAACTCGTCTATCGCGCCGAGTTATAGATCGCTGGAATTCGCTTCCAGACCACGTGGTTAGGGAACCTACGGTTAAGGGTTTTGCGCGCCAACTCGATGCTCTTTGGTGGCAACAGCAAACCTTTCCTTTTTCCTAACTGACTCACCTTCACTTTTCATTTCTTTTTTTAGTGACTCAAATATCTTGGTATTCCACTTGCTTAGCTCTTTCCACTTTCTCTTTTGCGTTCTGGGTTTACTTTTTTTTACTTCACGTAACCGACCCAGCAGTGACTGCTAGGGCAGGATACGTGGGCATTAATTGGTTGGACAGGGTGTGATACGGTCTTTGTTTTAGGTCCATCAATATTTCAAAGTTCACCAACTCCTGGTTCAACGACCCGCCGAAGAAGGAACACTCACGGGATAATCCTATCGTTCCAGTCCCGCTTGAACTTCAGTTCAAATCAACAATACCCGACTTCGCTCTCGCTGTCTGCATTGTATGCCTTCGCAAACCGGTCCTCACCTTTTCGTTGTTCTTACCTTTTCTTCTTTGCTGTCGAGATGGTTACAAAAGTTGTGTGTGCCTCCGGATCTTAAAACAGCTGATTCAGTTTACCTATGCGGCTTAGAGAGATGCTCTACACCTTTAACCGACTTCTCGGGTGGTATGCAATGCGATCTTCGCGGTAGGTGGTTCCATGAGGCATGCACCTGTTTGCCTGCTGAGCAGTATGCTCTCTTGGCAAGCAGTGAGATGTTCCTTTATAGCTGTGAATATTGTTTTAAGCTTAAAGCTCAGCGCTGTGTAACCACGAAGGATTGCTTCGACTCCTTCGTTTCCAGACTGACAAATATGGAATGAGTGTTCTCTTTGTTGTTGACAACTGTGGATGGAAAAGTTGAAGGTTTAGTAGATCGCCTGACACCATCCTTTGTTCTCGGCCAGGTGAAATTAGCGGATAGTAGCACGCAAACGAATTCCGTCGACCTAACTCCATATCCAGCAACCGATTGTGAGCTAGTTGGCGCTAAACGGTTGAAAGGAGTACGTGATTCCACAGCTGGTGACGAAATATTACACACCTTGCCAGCAAAACGCAAGCGGAGCAAGAAAAGGAAAGTTGTAAACTCTCAAAATGCGGTAGTATCGGACTTTACAGAGGATCAGGTAAGCACGTCGCTTGCAGACCCTTCAGTATTGAGTTCTACGTCTCCTTCCAAAGCCACTTCCTATGCAGCTAGTGCATCCAATCAACAATCGGCTGAGGCTGTGGATCAAGGGCAGGTGGTGGATGTTTTGTTCATCGACTTTTCTAAATCCTATGACACCGTACCGCATTGCCATCTTTTGTTTAAACTGGAATCCTACGGCGTTTCAGGCCAAGTATTGAAGTGAATTTCGGCTTTCCTGGATGGAAGGCAGATGAGCGTTCGAGTGGGTTCCGGACTGTCTTTCAGACAAACCGTCCTGAGTGGTGTTCCTCAGGGGTCGGTTTTCAGAGCTCTGCTGTTTGCATTGCATGTCAATGACCTGCGAAGCTTATGTTTGCGGATGACCTACAATTTTGGAATACACTGAGCGATTCTGTTGGACCCACGGCTTTGCAGACAGCTGTGCACAAGTTTTGGGAGTGGTCAGATTTGTGGCAGCTGCCAGTCAATCTTTCAAAGTGCGGTCCTGCGCATAGAATCAAACACTTCCACAAATCCTTAGGTACTTGGCGGAAATGTAGTACGTGGAGTTGTGATGGGAGTATACACTCGGACGAACGTGCGGTGCCAGCCCAGCAAGGAAGCCGTTAGGCTGCCGCAAGCAAAGGCGGCAACCGATTGGACGTTCACACATTTCTCGCATGCACGCTGATTGGCCAACAGTGGACGCATTGGAGTGAGTTTGTTTGACTGAATCAAAGGCACAATGTCATGCATCAACAAAGGTCGTTAATTATGCATCCAACCAGCTGTATATACCAATATGTTTCACTGGCCCTCTGTCTCTGTTTTCGCCTGGTCCTGTTGTTTGCAGAATATACTTTTTATCCCTGAAGGACCGACTTTTCACATGGTGTCAGAGAAGGAGAAGAACATTAGTACCACCCAGACGATGATTGGAGCTGCACCGGCTATTCAAATGCCTGCACTGCTGAACATGGATGAACGCTGTTTGGCAAGCAACTGGCGTTTGTGGAAGAGCAAATGGATGGATTTCTGCACTTTATGGTGTCTGGACAAACAACCGATGGCGTACCGCTTGGCCAGGTTTCGACCCGCAGCAGGAGATGATGCGCGCCGCGTGCTAGAGACATTGTGTTACGACAAGAGCGAAGATGCCAACAATCTGGAGACAGTTCTTGAGAAGTTCAGTGAATACTGCGAAGGCCAAACAAACGAGACATTTCAACGCTACCTCTTCTTTTCGCGGAACAGGCGGCCAGGTGAATCCGTTGACACGTACGTCACTGAGCTAAAGATTTTGGCCCGATCCTGCAGTTTCTGTAAATGCATGGCGGACAGTCTCATACGGGACCGCATTGTTCTTGGGATCAATGACGAAGGTTTGACGAAGCGACTATTACGCAAGCGCAACCTATCTCTGCAGCAATGTATCGACATCTGTAACAGTGAGTCCTCCACTGCCTATCAGTTCCAGCAGATGACAATAGCAGGTGATTCAGAGTTGTGCGCCGTTTCCAGGAGCAAAACTACGAGGGCCACGACCGCGCGACAGGAGCCCTGCAACTTCTGTGCAACACGACATCCGAGGAACCGCGAACAGTGTCCGGCGTGGGGCCGCATTTGTGTCAAATGTGGGAAGCGCAATCACTTCGCCCGCTGCTGTCCGTCGACAGATGTCAGTGCATTCGTTCCAGACAAATCAAAAGAAGACACCGAACAATCGATTGGTAACGTGTCTCGGAAAGCGTCGCAGAAGTGTGTCTATGCAAGTCTTCTGATCGAGGGACGGTCTGTACGATTCCAGTTAGACACATGCGCGACGATCAATATTTTGCCCAGAAAGCACTGCCGCGACGTGCAAATTCAATCGAAACAAGATTATTTGCGCATGTGGAATGGTTCCAGACTCAAGCCAAAGGGCTCAGCGACAATTGAAGTGGTCAATCCGAGAGACGGTGTTTCGCATCGTCTGCAGTTCGTGATCGTGGATGAGGATCTCACGCCGATTCTCGGCATTGATTCGAGTTTATCTCTTGGCTTTGTCATTTTTAACCATGATCGTTTTGTGTACGCTTGTCAGAGTGAAGCCGATGTTAGTGACCTGTATCCGTCTGTGTTTAGCCCGGGTTTAGGGGAATTCGAGGGTACCGCTCACCTGTCGTTAGATCCTTTGGCACGCCCGATTGCGTTACCTGCTAGGAGAGTCCCATTTGCGCTACGTGACCGATTTTCCGCGGAATTGAACAAGCTGGTTATGCAGGGGGTGATTGCAAAGGTTGATGAGCCAACAGACTGGGTTAGCCAGGTCGCAATCATTACGAAGAAAAATGGCGAACTACGCGTATGTATAAACCCGAAGCCACTGAATGAGGCCCTGCGTAGAGAACATTATGCGCTACCGACGTTAGAAGATGTTTTACCGCGTTTGACAAAAGCTAAGTTTTTCACGAAAGTAGACCTTTCTTCCGCATTCTGGCACGTTGTTCTAGACGACGAATCCAGTTTCCTCACCACATTTGCCACACCGTTCGGACGTTATCGTTGGCTGCGATTACCGTTTGGCCTGAAGGTGTCTAACGAAATTTTCCAAAAGCGTTTGGTGCAAGCAATAGATGATTTAGATGGCGTAACCTGTGTGGCAGATGACGTTCTGATTTACGGTTCTACCGAAGAAGAGCATGACACTAAGCTACACCGGTTCCTGAGGCTTTGCGTGCGAAAGAACATCAAGCTAAAACGCGAGAAAGTAGAGCTGCGGAAAGAGGAGGTAATTTTCCATGAGCATGTGTTAACATCCGACGGAATCAGAGTTGACCCAGGGAAGATTAAGGCGATACAAGAGATGCCGTCCCCTAACGATGTGAAGGCAGTCCATCGCCTAAACGGTATGGTGAACTATTTAAGCCGGTTCCTACCAGGACTCGCTGATGTCATGACTCCGATTAGGCAGTTAACTCACAAAGGAGTAAATTGGAGCTGGGGGAGGGAACAGGACTTGGCTTTCGAAACCATTAAGAACCTTATCAGTAATGCGCTCGTACTCGGATATTACGATTCAGCACAACCATTGGAGGTACAGTGTGATAGTAGCCAGAGTGGAATAGGTGCTGTTCTGTTGCAGAACGGAAGACCTTTGGATTTCCGCAGTCGAGCACTCACAGAGACCGAGAAGCGGTACGCACAGATCGAGAAAGAGATGCTGGCAGTGGTCTATGCCATGGAGCGTTTCAATGATTATACTCTTGGAAGAAAGACAACCGTGTGCACTGATCATAAGCCGCTGGTGTCGATAGCCACTAAACCACTGAATAACGTTCCTCGTCGTCTGCAGCGTATGCTTATCCGGCTCCAGAAGTATGACATTGACATTGTGTACACACCTGGCACACAGATGTTCATCGCAGACACCCTGTCGAGAGCACATCCGCCAGTGGCCGAACATCATCTAGGAGAGATCGAGACAGTTAACATGGTGCAGCATCTGGCAGTGACAGAAAACCGTTTGAAAGACATAAGGCGTTTCACGGAGGAAGACCAAACTTTTGCAGCTTTGCGAGACGTTATCCTCAATGGGTGGCCCGAAACAAAGAAGCAGCTCCCAAAAGAATTAACACCCTACTTCAATTTTCGGGACGAACTCACTGTCTGTGACGGTCTGTTGTTCAAGGGAAGTCGAATCCTAATCCCTTCTTCTCTCCGAAAGGAGATGCTGGAGTATGTCCATCGCGCTCACCTGGGTGCAAATTACACTATTAATCGAGCAAGAGAACTGATGTTCTGGCCAGGAATGACAGATCAGATCAAGGATCATGTGTCTAACTGCGAGGCGTGCCGTCCACACGACGTTCGGCAAACGAAGGAACCGATGATGCTGCATGATGTTCCGGACCGACCGTGGCAAAAAGTAGCAGTGGATCTATTCTGGGACAACGGAAAGGATTACTTACTCACGGTGGACTACTATAGTGATTACTTTGAAATCGATTTACTCACCACCACGACCACGGAGGCAGTAAGCAACAAACTCAGATGCCAATTCGCACGGCACGGGATACCGGAGGAGCTAGTCTCGGACAACGGTCCCCAGTTCAGCAGCATGGCATTCCAGGTTTTCGCAACCAAATGGGAATTCGCACACCGGCAAACCAGTCCCTATCACAGTCAATCAAATGGGAAGGCAGAGTCGGCAGTGAAGCAAGCCAAGCGACTATTAGCGAAGGCTAGAGATACTCGGGAGGACCCATACCTCATGCTACTAGAGAGTCGCAACACTCCTTCAACGGATATCGGCCTGAGCCCAGTGCAGCGCCTATACAGTCGAAGGACCAGAACTGTGATGTCTGCATCCGCAACACTTCTGCGCCCTGTCACGCCACAATTTGAGAAAGTACAGAACAATTTGAAAAGGCGAATGGCTACTCAGAAACGGTACTACGACAACGGCGCACGGGAATTACCTGAGCTGGCAGTGGGGGAAGAAGTATGGGTTGAACCAATTCTCGATGAGCAGGAGCGGTGGAGAAAAGGAGTCGTGGCTGCGAAAGTCGGTGAAAGGTCATACGAAGTAAATGTTGGAGGGAAGAAGCTGAGAAGAAACCGAGTACAGCTGAGGAGATGTCCGAGGCGACAGCATGAATCAGGGAGAGAGCGTTATACTGCGTGGGGCAATGAGGCGACATCGGCAGATCCAACAAAGAGGACGCGAAGTGGTAAAATGTATGGACTATTTAGCAAAGTACAGCAGCAAGAACATGAAAAAAGGGAGGATGTGATGGGAGTATACACTCGGACGAACGTGCGGTGCCAGCCCAGCAAGGAAGCCGTTAGGCTGCCGCAAGCAAAGGCGGCAACCGATTGGACGTTCACACATTTCTCGCATGCACGCTGATTGGCCAACAGTGGACGCATTGGAGTGAGTTTGTTTGACTGAATCAAAGGAACAATGTCATGCATCAACAAAGGTCGTTAATTATGGATCCAACCAGCTGTATATACCAAGATGTTTCACTGGCGCTCTGTCTCTGTTTTTGCCTGGTCCTGTTGTTTGCAGAATATACTTTTTGTCCCTGAAGGACCGACTTTTCACAGAGTGACTGAACAAACCGACTTGGGCATCTCGCTATCCTCTGACTTCAAATCCAGCGAGAACTGGACAAATGCTACCCACAAGGGTTTCCGAATGCTGTGGATGATCCGCAGGTCGTTCGGCATTATAACAAATGAAATGTTTGTTGCATTCTTCTCAGCCTTTGTCAGGCCATACTTGGAGTACTGCGTGCAGGCCTGTCCTCCATGCTTGGTACTCGACAAGAAGACACTGGAACGAGTTCTGAGGGTTGGTACAAAAATGGTACAAGGATTGAGGCGTCTGTCGTATCCTGATAGGGTGCTCAAGTTGCAAATGTTTTCGCTGCACTATAGGCGCCTTCAGGGAGACCTGATTCTTACGTACCGTATATTGACCAACAAGATTGAACATGATCTAACTGGACTGTTCCATCCGGCTCAGATACCATCTCTTCGTGGTCACCCTGTGAAGCTGCAGATCTGATCGCGTTAGAGCTGGCTTTCGTTTATCGCTCAGGGTCATCGACTCATGGAACGCATTGCCCAGCGAAGTAGTATTAGCACTAACGGTGAAGGAATTTGAACATCGACTCGACGCCCTTGGGTGGCAGTTTCAGACCTTTACTTTTGGTTCTTAACTTCTACATCCATTTCCTTGGCTTCTCACACCTATTACCATTACTGTATTATCCACATTCTCTCCCGTATTACAGTTATCATTATTTTTTTCTTTCCTTCCTGTTAGCCTTTATTTTTATTCACCTGGCCGGTACTGCGGGGACTGCTAGTGCAGGTAGATGTACTTCAGCATACGTGATGTCCGGAGACAGCCACGTTTCAGTGAATGCCAGTATATCGGGATGAGACTCATCTACAAGCAGACCTAACTCGTACACCTTATTCCTTAGGCGGCGGACATTACTTAGCACAATCTTAAGCTATTGGTTCCTCCGCGGTGGAGAGTACCACACGAAGTAGCCGCGGTCGAGGGTTTGGTACGTTAACTGTAACCTTCCCCAGTCTAATCAGCTTCCTGACAGTAACGCCTGGAAAACCAGACGGAAGAAGCTTTGTTACGCACATTTTCAACCATTTAACGTCGTCCAACCTACCATCAGCAGAAAGGATAGCAGTAGATTCCGTCGCGTTACGGAATATAACGCTACTATCCGTGAAAGAAGCTCCACGACGGGTGTATCAACTCCGCGGCTCTTTGAATCGATACTTGGAGCACGTGACTTCAACACTGGTGATGGGACTGTCTTTAGCCCCTACGATGATGTAGCAACGGCAGTATGTTTTTCGCTCCATTGTCCATGTCTTATTTTTGTCTGGTCATCGATTCCACAGCAAAGCTTTATGGCAGCTTTGGTCTGCTTTCTTTTTGATAACGGGAGCAGGGTACTGTGAGGCCTTTTCGCTTTGAGCAGAGTGAAGCAATCCTTAAGAACAAGCCTTCTTGGTGAGAATCGAGATTTCCGGCAATCTCGGCTGCCAATTAGTGCGGGTTGGAATCTTCTCCTTCGCACAACCGTCACACGGTTTGCCAAGTAACGGCACTTGACTTCTTTCCGGTGCCGAGACAACTATAACATCTTTAGATGCGACGTCCGAAGCAGCTACATTTATGTGGTCCTTAGCAATCTGGACCGGTGCCATAATCATTGGTGCCACAAGGTGATCTCCAGTGTAAGCGATTAAATCAGTGTTGTTGGAGACCCGAAGCGTCGTAATGAGTTGATCAATGTTAAGGCGAAGATCTGAGAACATCGAAAACGAACGATGTACATTTCGCAGCCGGGTCTCAAGAGCTTCGTCTTGTACGATAGGCCGCGCGGTGTTGCCGGCGGCTGGAACAATAGGCAAAACTGAATAGCAACATCTCGCTGGAGGCCAGCGCTGCTCTGTATTTATGTCACTTAAGTCTAGGTAGCATAGGAGCAGTCAGAGAGAAAGAGGCCAGTCAGTGGGACTAGAGCACCTCAGAGTAGTGAGATGGGACACTCCAATTGAAGAAAAAATGAAAACAGAGCGCGATAATAAATGTTAGGGTCAGGATGAGAAAGGTTTCTTGACGACAGGGTTGGAAAAGCCAACGCGGCTCTCCAGCTAATGTAATCGGGTAGTTGAGTCAGCCGAACCAGGAGAGGTGCCGTCTCAGAAGTCCGAATGAATCCGGATAGCAGGAGGCCGACTGGATTAGTCGGCTCTTTTGGATAAGGGCATATAGTAAAGGTGAGAAAAGAGCTAACAATAGATGGTGGGCAAGTCTAGCAGGGAAACCTTGCGTTGAGCCTGCAGAGCGTATAACGCTTGGGTTACAAATGTAAAGGACCAGTCACAGTGCAACAGACTGGTCAGGCGAAACAAGATCACGGCAGGACATTAAAATCAGACGTTTGATTGCAAACGAGATGAATACACAGAGGGCGCTAAGCAAGAAAAGGTGAGGTTCAAGATTAGGATGTTTTATGGGTAATGTGTGGAAAAGCCAAAGAGGCTCTCAAAGTAATGTAAACAGAATCATTCGGTCAGCCGAACCAAGAGAGGTAATGTGAAAAAGCCATAACAGTTAAAAGGTGAACAAGTCAAGCAGGTTCTAGAAGTATGGGAAACATAGTGTTGCGCCTTTCGAGCGAATATCGCTTAATTCTATATTGCATGGAAGCAGTCAGAGGGAAATGGACTGGTCAAGTTGACTAGACCCACAGCGGTGCAGTGAAAACTGGTTCTCCGATGGAAGGAAGATTGAGAACATAGATCGCGATAAGAAAAGGTTAGGAACCGGGTTGGGAAAAGTTTATTGATAAAGAGTGGAGGAGCCCACGAGTCTTTCCAGGTGATGTAAACAAAACGTTCAGTTAGCCGAACAAAGGTTTGTAACGTCGAATAACTCTGAGTGAAATCGGATAACAAGTGGCCAATCTGGCAAGACAGGATTAGTCAGCGAGTAGGAAAAGCACGTATAGTGAAGGCAGAAATAAAAGGCTGTGACAATAGGGGGTCAACGAGTATAGCAGCCTCTCTGGGTAGGGGAACAAGAGTGTTGAGTCTGCATAGCGGATACCGCTTAAGTCTGGGTAGCATAAGAGCAATCAGAGAGAAAGAGGCTGGTACGTATGACTAGATAACCGCAGGGCAGTGAGATCTGGCACTTCAGTTGAAGAAGAATTGAAAACAGAGCGCGATAAAAAATAAGTTAGGGTCAGGATGAGAACAGTTTTTTGACGAAAGTTGGGAAAAGCCCACAAGGCTCTCCAGGTAGTGTGAATGTGATTTCCATTACTTCGTCAACAGGGAATTAGCGGAGAGAAGGTGACAACAGACATCCCTGTCTTACACCGCTGCACGTCCCGTAAGTATACCCGCTGTTAATAAGTGGTTTTTAATACTGCTGTGTATCCCTGCTGCCTATATGGGTGATCCGCGACTGCTGTTCAGCCTCCACGTCACTTTTGCCGCTGGTAGTATGTCCGTTGCCTTTCCCTGGTAAGTATATCCGCTGTTAACAAGTGGCTTTTAGAGACCCCGTCCATTTGCGCTGCCTATATGGTTAATCCGCCACTACTGGTCGGCCTCCACGTAACCTTTCCCGCCGCTATCAAGTCAGTTGCACATGCAGTAATGGTATCAGATGTTAATATCATCATCAGCCATTAGAACTGATGCTTCGCTGCCATACAACCATGAGGACCTACGAAATAAAGAATAAGAAGAGGGAGAGAAGGGGGAATCACCTGAAAACCTTAATGCTCGAAGCAAACATTCAGGATCAAGGCGCCTACGCCTTGCATAGACAACATACCGTCACAAACGGCTGGCTATTCTGAAAAGATAAGGCTGTTATTAAGTGGCTTTTAGAACACACCTTCATCCGCGCTGCGTATATGGGTGATCCGCCACTGCTGTTCAGCCTTCACGTCACCTTTGCCGCCGCTATCAAGTCCGTTACACGTCAGGTAAGTGTATCCGCTGTTAATTAGTGGCTTTTAGCGAACCCCTCTATCTGCGCTGCCTATATGATTACTCTGCAAATATTTGCCTGCCTCCACGTCACCTTTGCCGCCGCTATCAAGTCCGTTGCACGTCCGTGTGTCCGCTGTTAATAAGTGGCTTTTAGAACACCGTTATCCGCGCTGCCTATATGGGTGATCCTCCACGTCACCTTTGCCGCGGCTATCAAGTCGGTTACATGTCAGGTAAATGTATCCGCTGTTAGTAAGTGGCTTTTAGAACACCCGTTCATCTGCGCTACCTATATGGTTAATCCGCCTCTACTTGTCAGCCTTCATGTCACCTTTGCCGCTGCTAGTATGTCTGTTGCACTTCCGGTAAGTCTATCCGCTGTTAATAAGTGGCTTTTAGAACTGCTGTGTATCCATGCTGCCAATATGGGTGATCCGCCACTGCTGTTCAGCCTCCACGTCACCTTTGCCGCTGATAGTATGTCCGTTGCATCTGCGGTAAGTATGTCCGCTGTTAATAAGTGGCTTTTAGAACCGCTGTTTATCCATGCTGCCTATATGAGTGATCCGCCAATGCTGGTCCGCCTCCACGTCACCTTTGTCGCTGCTACCTTGTCCGTTGCACCTCCGGTAAGTATGTCCGCTATTAATAAGTGGCTTTTAGAGACCCCGTCCATCTTCGCTGCCTATATGATTACTCTGCAAATATTTTCCGGCCTCCACTTCACCTTTGCCGCCGCTATCAAGTCCTTTGCACGTCAGGTAAGTGTATCCCCTGTTAATAAGTAGCTTTTAGAACTGCTGTGTATCCGTGCTGCCTATATGGTTGATCCGCCACTGCTGTTCAGCATCCACGTCACCTTTGCCGCCGATATCAAGTCCGTTGCACGTCAGGTAAGTGTATCCGCTGTTAATTAGTGGCTTTTAGCGAACCCCTCCATCTGCGCTGCCTATATGATTACTCTGCAAATATTTTCCTGCCTCCACGTCACCTTTGCCGCTGATAGTATGTCCGTTGCACGTCCGGTAAGTATGTCCGCTATTAATAAGTGGCTTTTAGAGACCCCGTCCATCTTCGCTGCCTATATGATTACTCTGCAAATATTTTCCGGCCTCCACTTCACCTTTGCCGCTGCTAGTATGTCCGTTGCACGTCAGGTAAGTGTATCCCCTGTTAATAAGTAGCTTTTAGAACTGCTGTGTATCCGTGCTGCCTATATGATTACTCTGCAAATATTTTCCTGCCTCCACGTCACCTTTGCCGCTGCTAGTATGTCCGTTGCACGTCCGGTAAGTGTGTCCGCTGTTAATAAGTAGCTTTTCGAACTGCTGTGTATCCGTGCTGCATATATGGTTGATCCGCCATTGCAGTTCAGCCTCTGCAAATATTTTCCTGCCTCCACGTCACCTTTGCCGCCGCTATCAAGTCAGTCGCACGTCAGGTAAGTGTACCGCTGTTAATTTGTGGCTTTTAGCGAACCCCTCTATCTGCGCTGCCTATATGATTACTCTGCAAATCTTTTCCTGCCTCCACGTCACCTTTGCCGTTGCTAGTATGTCCGTTGCACGTCAGGTAAGTGTATCCGCTGTTAATTTTTGGCTTCTAGCGGACCCCTCTATCTGCGCTGCCTATATGATTACTCTGCAAATCTTTTCCTGCCTCCACGTCACCTTTGCCGCTGCTAGTATGTCCGTTGCACGTCCGGTAAGTGTGTCCGCTGTTAATAAGTAGCTTTTCGAACTGCTGGGTATCCGTGCTGCCTATATAGGTGATCCGCCACTGCTGCTCAGCCTCCACGTCACCTTTGCCGCTGATAATATGTCCGTTGCATCTGCGGTAAGTATATCCGCTGTTAATAAGTGGCTTTTAGAGCTGCTGTGTGCTGCTTCATGGGATGACCGCGAAGACAAGGCAACCAAGCCGGACTAAACAGCCAACTCAACTCCGGTCCAACCTTCCCTGTTAAGGATTAGGTCTTCTCGAAGCCGTTGGTAGTGCATTGAATACATACCCAACCTAAGTAGATGCACGGAGTACGTTTGCCCCAGTAACCCCTCGAACAACTTGGTATCTACTCTATGAAATCTCTCGGGCTCCATTTTGTCCCGAACAAGGCAGGACGGGCAAGCCTGGACTCAGTATTCCAGATGGGGCCGAACGAAAGCTGAGAACAGCTTCACAAATATGTCGACAGTTAAGACCCCGAAAGAACGGCGTATTAACCACAACATTCTAAAACCCCTACTTGCGATCTCTCAGCTGTCATCAGAATGCAAAGATGGGGAATGGACGACCCCTATGTTTACCTGCTTGAAGACAAGGAGAGTTCGACCCCACCGAGCGCATACCCCAAAGGTTGGAAAGTTGCTCCTATGCGAAGGACAGCGAAGGAACACTGCCTGATTGATGGGCAGTAGCCCCAAAGTAGAGCAGTCCCAGAGTGTGTCTGGGGCATGCTGAATGGCCGCAAAACCCCCAGGGACATTTACAACATTACACAGCTTAAGGCCATCAGCGACCAATAGCAATGAAACCTCAAGCTCCCCCGGTAGATCGTCTGTGTAGATGGAGAACAGCATCAGTCCAACGACCGAGCCATGTGGGACACCGCTAAGGACCGCTTGTCTAAAGGATAAGTTGCGACCCACACGTACATACTGCTCTCTTCCCCACAAAATGCAAATACCCATCGAATGTCACGGTCAGATACATCGTAGGATCTCAGCTTTTGCGACAGGCTCAAGCGGGGTACCTTATCAAATGCTTTCGAGAAATCGACAAAACGCACATCCTTTACGTGACCATTGTGCACTGCCGTGACACAAGCTTCACAGGAAACCGACAAATTTGTCAAAACACGAAAAGCCCTACCGCAATCCGTGTTGTGCACTTCTCCGTAGATTAAATCTATTCAGGTGACATTTCAACGAATCTCCCACCAGCTTTACAAGTAGTTTGACCCCAACGCTAGTCAAACTGACTGGCTTATACTTGGCTGACAGACATTTGTTGCCATTTTGAAAATAGAACTGATGACGACCTGCTTCTTTGCAGAAGATAATGTACAGTAGTCAAGTGACTTCTGAAACATCAACATCAGCGGTCCACTTAGTTCCGCCGCCAACTTATGCAGAAGCCTGGGGTGAATTGAATCAGGTTAAGCAGCCTTCGAATGGTTCAGTACTTGCAGCAGCCTAAGGACTTGCCTTTCCACTAACGTAAAACCAGCTAAATAAGAACCCTCAGGGACTCTGGGGACAAGTTCAACACTAGTCAACGCGATCTCACGTAAAAAAACCCTGCATACTGCTCCCCAAGTACACGAGCCTTGTCAGAGTCCGCATACGCATCAGCTCGCATCAAAAGTGGAAGTATCGAATTTAAACCACAGCGATTCTTAACATAAACGAAGAACTTTCCGATTTTCCAAAGCTCCATCAGCCAATCCCTTTCCGTACAACAGTCGAGATTTCCTCAAGTGTTGTTTACATATATTTCTAGCATCGCGGTACCTATCATAGGTGCTAGTTGATGGAGCCGCACGGTAGGTCCTCCAGCAATTAGAACGCTTCTGGAGCAGGTACTTGCCGGTGGCATCTATCCACGGGGACCGTGCTCGTGTCTTTTCTACTCGCAAGCGGGATGTAGGGAGTAGACACTTCCGTAAGAGAGGACTTCAACTTATCCCAGGCCGCCTGAACCGTATCCGCTACCGAGATTTCGTAACGCAACCGAGAAGCTTTGAAAGGCGTTGCTTGATAGTTAGCACGTCACAGGTTTGGACATGGCTCAACGATGCACTGGTGACGTATGATAAGAGCACACTTGAAAGATAAACAGACATGATCACTGGCACCTAAGGGAAAGCCGTAAGTGATGTCACATACGAAGTCTAGTGACTTGGCAAAAAACTAGGTCCAAAATAGACGGTACTTGGGCATCCATGTACGCGGTGGGGAGGTCCACGAACTGATGCAACGGTACTTGTAGCGGAAGCTCAAGAAGATTTGCCCCGAAAATACCTTCCGCCGAGTTGCAAGAAAGATCTTTGCAGCAAACTGCCGGTGGATTGAAGTCCCCCAGTATCAAACATCTGTTTGCGGATTGAGAGGGAATAAAGTCAAGCATCACTTTGGACGCACTCCCAGGGCTTCTATACAGAATTGCATCTGTTAGTTCAGTCGAGGAAGTACTAATCACTACCGACAGAGCTTCGACAGTTTTGTCTGTCGACTGAAACATGTAGCTACGCAGAATGTCCAGTTTACAGCTAACAAAAGCGCAACGCCCTCGCCTTGTCGGCCAACGAAGCGATCACATCTAAATAGTGCGTATCCAGACAGATGTACTTCACCGTCCGTGATATGCTGAGATAGCCACGTTTCAGTGAATGCGAGTATATCGGAATGAGACCCATCTACAAGTAGACCTATCTCGCACATCTTATTCCTTAGGCTGCGCACAATGCTTCGCACTAACTGAAGGTATTCGTAATGTACACCCCTGGGTTGTGCGCTACCAGGACTGGCGCTGGTAGGGCGGAAAGGACCGCCGACTGACCAATCGAAAACCCACCAACCGGAGACTTTGTACACCAGCCGCTCGCCTGGTTTTGTGGTACCTGATAGCCTCATTTAGGTTCAGCCTATCAGTTAGCGGGTCTGGCTGAACGCGAACAGAATCCATCGCAAAAACTGCTGATGGAACCGCTCAAGAAATCGCACATCTCGCCGGTACATCGACCACGTTTCGCTGCCGTACAGAAGAACAGACAGCACCATGGATTTGTACACCATTAGCTTCGTGACAACCGAAAGCTGATGGTTGTTCCACACTCGGAGTTCATGCTTCCCGAAGGCCGCCGCTGCCTTCGAGACGCGGATACGAAGCTCATTGTGAAGCTGCTGATCAGTCGACATCACACTCCCAAGGTAGCAGAAGCGGGAGGTGGTTTCTAATACTTTAGCACCAATGCTGATTTGCGGCAATATTAAAGATGGCACCTCCGACGAAGGCTGAAAGAAACAGAATGCTTTGCTAGAGTTGATGGTGAGCCCGAATTTGGCCGCTGTCGAAGCCAGAGCACTAGTCATGTGCTGCAACTCATCCGCGCAGTGTGAAAATAACGCACAGTCGTCAGCAAACAGCAACGTACGGATGGTTGTTTCACAGACTAGAGTTCTCGCATCGAAACAACGGATGTTCAGCAACCCACCACCAATACGGCGCTCCAAACGAACACCGTAAGCACAAGCCGAATCAAAAGCATAAGACATCATTGCATGAAGATAAATATTAAACAGGGCAGGAGCTAAGACAAAGTCTTGCTTCACACCAGTGACAACTGCAAAGTCATCCGAGGTTTCTCCACTCAGCTGCACCCTCGCCCGCATACCACTGTGCAGACATCCAAACAGAGTTACAAACTTACGCGGGCAACCAAAGTTACCCAACATCAGCCACAATGCCTCGTGGTTCACCGTATCAAATGCCTTAGTGAAATCAACGAAAAAGAAGTACAATGGCTGGTGTCGTTAGCTGTACTGGCCTGTACATCCTTCTGCTTCAGGCCGTTCAAAATAGGCCAGTCGATCTCTGAACGGTTGTTCAAGAGACGGACAAAGTGTTTTTGCCAGATCTGCATTGTCTGCAGTCTGTGTGCAGGTAGCGCCTGAGCTACCATTGATTAGCGTCCTCAACGGCTCCAATCTCGGCCTGTACACCGCCTTCAAGGAGTAAAACGATTTATTGTGTTGGCGGCGTTCGGTGTAGCATTCCATCTGCTTCGCCTTTTGGGTGCACCATGTATTTGTAATGCGCATAACGTAAAAAGTCTATAACCGTTGTCAGAACGGCTCTCATCAAGCGAGTGACTGCCACCAAGATGACGTTTGTATGGAAGCAGGCGACCTAATCGTGCATTGAGATCTCCGGCAAGGACGATGACATCTGACTTTTCGACCTTGTTCAAAAGGTTGTGGAGACCACGATAAAAGTCATTCTTGACCGAAGCGTAGGCAGAAAATACAGACAAATTGCGCCGCCTTTCACGATGTCTGTTGATTCCACATGAGCCTTGAAGCCCAACCGCACACAGCCGGCTGTCGATTGGAAACCAGTCGAGTAATGCAGCCTCCACTTTGTCACTCAATGCGATACCGGCACCAGCTAAGCCGGCTGCTGCTGTCTGCATGTCAATAAACAGACGTAGGTAATATGTGATCTCAAGAACAGCTGGGGACGACAACTTAACCACGGTGTTGAAATTCTGTAATCGAGTTTCTGAAAGCAACAAACATCGATGGCGAGGGACACTAGAGTGCGCTCCAGGCCAGCCTGTTATCCAATCTGTAGGAGGGTCTGAACATTGAACGCTGCCAGACGGAATGAAGTACGGGGTCAAAGGATAGCTGATGTCCGGATGATTTCGTTATCAGCGAGATGGGCATTGGAAGTAGATTCAGCAGGTTGTAGATTATGAACAAGAGAAAAGTGGGCATGTGATGGAGAAGCACGGGTAGCAGGGAAAGTAGCAGCAGAAGTAACCGACGTAGTAGTAATTGCGAAATCCATGTCTTCACAGAGGGAACGATACTACCCGGTAGCCTAAGCTGAAGTAGGGAATCGCTAGTACTCCAAGCTGACGTTGCCCATTGAACAGGTCATCCCCTTTTCCAAAAGAAGACCCTTCTAAAAAGGCCCTCCTTAGATCGATCACGAATTAAGATCAATGATGAAAAGAAGATGTAAAGTGTGGGATCGCTTCAGAATTACGCGGTTTGAGCCTGACTACTGCTACTACAAAACGGTCAGGAATGCATGCAACATGAAAAAAATGTGAGAAACGCCAAAAATACGAACTGTCATTAGCTGCGCTTTTTAGAACGACCTTCAAGGCGCTCTTCTCATATCTCAAACGAAGCACCAAAGCTGGCAGTGGTGTCCCTACCTTGTCTCCCTGTCAGCAAGTGGGCCTAGTTTAAGAAGACGTTTGAAAGGCAAGCCTTTTGGCCTAGCAATATTCCTCTGCCTAAGCGACCGAAAGGTCACACGCGGATAGCGTTGCGCCCACTCCCAGAGGCCTTAGAAAGGTTCAGCCCTTGTAACAGCCTACGAACTTCCGTCTCCGCTAGGATAAATTCAGCTAGTTCTGAACCCACTGGGATCCCGCAATCCAGCTCAATGCCTGCCAGAGGTTTCCCTTACAAACGCTGCTGCATATTGCCCACTAAGTACGCAGGCCCTGTCATAGTCCGTATGCGCATGAGTACCGTCATCGCGCATCAATTCTGGAATTGACGTGTTCGAACCGCAGCGCCTTTTGACATTTGCGAAGAATCTTTTTGGATTATCTAAAGCTTCGTCCGCTAACCCTTTCTCGAAATTGAACCGAGCATTTGTTAGGTGTTGTCTACATCTACTTCTAGCCTTATGGTACCTGTCATAAATATCGCTGGATGGAGCATCTCGGAAAGTCCGTCAACATTTAGACCACTTTGTGAGCAGATGCCAGCCAGTGGAGTCTGTCCAGGGCGGCTGTGCTTGTGTCTCCTTTCTCCTTGTGACTGTGATGAAGGGAGCATAGACCTCCGTGAGTGAATTGTTATTTTTGGAGTTGCGTCTAGTGAGACGATTATAACAAATGGCGACGGAGAAAAGTGGAAATGTGATGAATTTTTCTGCTGAACAATATGCTCATGGAGAACGCATTCGTGCTGCACGAGTTTTTTTTGGAAATGCAGTGTTATCCATGTCACGGCTCTGAGCACAGCTTGGCGGACAGGCGGTAGATGAAATGCATATACATATCGGTTTACTGCATTTATGTTCATGATTTTGCACAGCTGCAATGTATTGCCAGACGTGGTAGTTGTCTTGTATTAAGGCTAATTGCTAAGGCAACAACCATAGAGAGGAACGTTCTAGGTGATAAGCAGCGGTGGACGTAAATGGTTCCCGACATAGAAAAAGCTGATGCAATAAACGTGACGGACGTTTGGACCATTCAGAAATATTCATCACTAGGTGAGTGAGCGTGTATGTAGCTCTGAACACACCAAGGTGTGAACACTGAGAAATGGTTTCGCAAGCCTCATAAGTGGCCGCTGGTGACAGTTCGAAATCAATGTAAACCGGATATTGAGTAAACGAACACGTAAGGTAGCATAAATATGTACTATTTTTAAAAGGAAATGTCATACAATACACCTACCGTGGGTGAAAGGAAGTACGTAGCGGCGGCAACCGTGACGTAGATGCTGACCAGTAGTGGCGGATCAGTCAACCAGGCAGCACTGATACACAGGAGTTGAAAAACCAATTGTTAACAGCAAATAAACTTGCTGGAGTTGCAACAGACTAAATATGTTGCAGGAAATGTTTCGCGGAGGAATACCATTAATGACGCATATGTCAGAGATACACAGGTGTCCTAAAAGGAAATAGTGTAGAGGCAATGCACTTTACGGAGTAGAGAGGACGCAAAGGATATGTGTAGGCCAAAAACTTAGCGCCGGATCACCTATATAGGCAGCATAGATACACAGCAGTTCTAAAAGCCACTTATTAACAGCTGACATACTTACCAGAGGTGCAACGGACAAGCTAGCAGCGACAAAGGTGACGTGGAGGCGGACAACTCATAAAGGCAGCATGGATAGACAGCGGTTCTAAAAGCCACTTATAACCAGCGGACATACTTACCGGAGATGCAACGGACATATTATCAGGGGCAAAGGTGACGTGGAGGCTAAACAGCAGTGGCGGATAACCCACATAGGCAGCACGGATACACAGCAGTTCGAAAAGCTACTTATTAACAGCGGACACACTTACCGGACGTGCAACGGACATACTAGCAGCGGCAAAGGTGACGTGGAGGCAGGAAAATATTTGCAGAGTAATCATATAGGCAGCGCAGATAGAGGGGTTCGCTAAAAGCCACTAATTAACAGCGGTACACTTACCTGACGTGCAACGGACTTGATAGCGGCGGCAAAGGTGATGTGGAGGCAGGAAAATATTTGCAGAGGCTGAACAGCAATGGCGGATCAACCATATATGTAGCACGGATACACAGCAGTTCGAAAAGCTACTTATTAACAGCGGACACACTTACCGGACGTGTAACGGACATACTAGCAGCGGCAAAGGTGACGTGGAGGCAGGAAAATATTTGCAGAGTAATCATATAGGAAGCGCAGATGGAGGGGTTCGCTAAAAGCCACTAATTAACAGCGGATACACTTACCTGACGTGCAACGGACTTGATAGCGGCGGCAAAGGTGACGTGGATGCTGAACAGCAGTGGCGGATCAACCATATAGGCAGCACGGATACACAGCAGTTCTAAAATCTACTTATTAACAGGGGATACACTTACCTGACGTGCAAAGGACTTGATAGCGGCGGCAAAGGTGACGTGGAGGCGGACCAGCATTGGCGGATAACTCATATAGGCAGCATGGATAAACAGCGGTTCTAAAAGCCACTTATTAACAGCGGACATACTTACCGCAGATGCAACGGACATACTATCAGCGGCAAAGGTGACGTGGAGGCTGAACAGCAGTAGCGGATCACCCATATTGGCAGCATGGATACACAGCAGTTCTAAAAGCCACTTATTAACAGCGGATAGACTTACCGGAAGTGCAACAGACATACTAGCAGCGGCAAAGGTGACATGAAGGCTGACAAGTAGAGGCGGATTAACCATATAGGTAGCGCAGATGAACGGGTGTTCTAAAAGCCACTTACTAACAGCGGATACATTTACCTGACATGTAACCGACTTGATAGCCGCGGCAAAGGTGACGTGGAGGATCACCCATATAGGCAGCGCGGATAACGGTGTGTTCTAAAAGCCACTTATTAACAGCGGACACACGGACGTGCAACGGACTTGATAGCGGCGGCAAAGGTGACGTGGAGGCAGGAAAATATTTGCAGAGTAATCATATAGGCAGCGCAGATAGAGGGGTTCGCTAAAAGCCACTAATTAACAGCGGATACACTTACCTGACGTGTAACGGACTTGATAGCGGAGGCATAGGTGACATGGAGGCAGGAAAATATTTGCAGAGTAATCATATAGGAAGCGCAGATGGAGGGGTTCGCTAAAAGCCACTAATTATCAGCGGATACACTTACCTGACGTGTAACGGACTTGATAGCGGCGGCAAAGGTGACGTGAAGGCTGAACAGCAGTGGCGGATCACCCATATACGCAGCGCGGATGAAGGTGTGTTCTAAAAGCCACTTAGTAACAGCCTTATCTTTTCAGAATAGCCAGCCGTTTGTGACGGTATGTTGTCTATACAAGGTGTAGGCGCCTTGATCCTGAATGTTTGCTTCGAGCATTAAGGTTTTCAGGTGATTCCCCCTTCTCTCCCTCTTCTTATTCTTTATTTCGTAGGTCCTCATGGTTGTATGGCAGCGAAGCATCAGTTCTAATGGCTGATGTACTGCTGTTGCTGCTGCTGATGATAGTAACAGCTGATACAATTACCGCAAGTGCAACTGACTTGATAGCGGCGGGAAAGGTTATGTGGAGGCCGACCAGTAGTGGCGGGTCAACAATATAGGCAGCGCAGATGAACAGGGTCTCTAAAATCCACTTGTTAACAGCGGATACACTTACCTGATGTGTAACGGACTTGATAGCCGCGGCAAAGGTGACGTGGAGGCTGAACAGCAGTGGCGGATCAACCATGTAGGCAGCACGGATACACAGCAGTTCTAAAAGGTACTTATTATCTGGCTGGCTAGCCGAACAACCTCCTCATGGTGTCAGCTGGGTGGTTCGGGTTTCACCCGTTCCAGCAAATAGTTGGGCGGCAGTGTTCCAGGACGTGTTGGGTTTCGCCTGGCAAGCGTTCTCCCTATAAAAAGCCACAAATGTCTGCTTAACAACACTGTGACGTGGCGGTCGTGACTCGCCACAAAATAGTCACTGCCCCGTGGATATGGGGATAATTCTATCCAACCCACGGACACCAATCTCCTACTCGCATATTCATGTCGATATCAAACATTGAAGCAGCACAACTACAAGCACAAAATACACAGCTACATACATATACACACACAATGACATACATACATAAACCCAACAAAAACACGAACTGTTATGGCAAACATATCGGATTTTTGCACATTCTTGATCATGCATCGTTATGTAAAAATGATCATGTCTGTAAAGGCGTGCCTCACCTTGTTGAGAATAAAAGATTTCTTTATTTCTTTACCGGACGTGCAACGGACATACTATCAGCGGCAAAGATGACGTGGAGGTAGGAAAATATTGGCAGATTAATCATATAGGCAGCGCAGATGCATGGGTTCGCTAAAAGCGACTAATTAACAGCGGATACAATTACCGGAGATGCAACGGACATACTAGCAGCGGCAAAGGTGACGTGAAGCCTGACAAGTAGTGGCGGATTAACCATATAGGCAGCGCAGATGGACGGGTGTACTAAAAGCCACTCTCTAACAGCGGATACACTTACTTGACGTGCAACGGACTTCATAGCGGCGCCAAAGGTGACGTGGAGGCGGACCAATATTGCCGGATGAATCATATAGGCAGCGCAAATGGACGGGGTCTCTAAAAGCCACTTGTTAACAGCGGATATACTTACCAGGGAAAGGCAACGGACATACTATCAGCGGCAAAAGTGACGTGGAGGCTGAACAGCAGTGGCGGATCACCCATATAGGCAGCATGGATACACAGCAGTATTAAAAACCACTTATTAACAGCGGGTATGCTTACTGGACGTGCAGCGGTGTGAGACAGGGATGTCTGTTGTCACCTTCTCTCCGCTAATTCCCTGTTGACGAAGTAATGGAAATCACATTCACACTACCTGGAGAGCCTTGTGGGCTTTTCCCAACTTTCGTCAATAAACTGTTCTCATCCTGACCCTAACTTATTTTTTATCGCGCTCTGTTTTCAATTCTTCTTCAACTGAAGTGCCAGATCTCACTGCCCTGCGGTTATCTAGTCCCACGTACCAGTCTCTTTCTCTCTGATTGCTCTTATGCTACCCAGACTTAAGCGGTATACGCTATGTAGACTCAACGCTCTTGTTCCCCTATCCAGAGAGGCTGCTAGACTCGTTGACCTTCTATTGTTACAGCCTTTTATTTCTGCCTTCACTACACGTGCTTTTCCTACACGCTGACTAATCCTGTCTTGCCAGATAGGCCACTTGTTATCCGATTTCACTCAGAGTTATTCGACGTTACAAACCTTGGTTCGGCTAACTGAACGTTTTGTTTACATCACCTGGAAAGCCTCGTGGGCTCCTCCACTCTTTATCTATTAACTTTTCCCAACCCGGTTCCTAACCTTTTCTTATCGCGATCTATGTTCTCAATCTTCCTTCTTCGGCGGGTCGTTGAACCAGGAGTTGGTGAACTTTGAAATATTGATGGACCTAAAACAAAGACCGCATCACACCCTGTCCAACCAAGTAATGCCCACGTATCCTGCCCTAGCAGTCCCTGCTGGGTCGGTTACGTGAAGTAAGAAAAAAAGTAAACCCAGAAGGCAAAAGAGAAAGTGGAAACAGCTAAGCAAGTGGAATGCCAAGATATTTGAGTCACTAAAAAAATAAAAAGTGAAGGTGAGTCAGTTAGGATAAAGGAAAGGTTTGCTGTTGCCACCAAAGAGCATCGAGTTGGCGCGCAAAACCCTTAACCGTAGGTTCCCTAACCACGTGGTCTGGAAGCGAATTCCAGCGATCTATAACTCGGCGCGATAGACGAGTTTCCGTCCTAATCCTATCAGACCGTGGTTTATGCAGTTTCAGTGGCTGACCGCGGAGATTAGGTAACGTAGCGTGACTAAATAGCCCTGACAAGTCCGGGCCAATCTTATCCGGCAAAAAACGACAAGTGAGAACCAGGTCCCCTCTTATCCTTCGGTAGTGCATTGAGTACATCCCCAAACTGAGCAAGCGTTCAGGATACGTCTGTCCCCGTAGACCCTGCACTAACCGAGTGCCTACTCGTAACACCTCCAAGTCCATTTTCTCTCGGTTAAGACATGGTGGACAAGCCTGAATACAATATTCCAGGTGGGGTCGAACGAACGCCGAAAATAGCTTCACAAACGAATTGGCCGTTAAGATTACGAAAGAGCGGCGGAAAAAACATCATACGAAACCCTCGACAAACAGCATTTCGAGCGCAAACCGCCTTTCAAGACGGGGGCAATAACGGAGCGGCTCCAGTCGGTTGGGACAGTCTCCTGCTCCCACAGTTTCACTAGTAATTCATGCAAAGCAACAACAAGAGCAGAGCCTCCGAATTTGAAGAGAAAGGGAGGAAGATCATCTGGTCCTGCGGCTTTGTTCAACTTCAACAGTCCGATCTCACGTTCGACTTCTGAGCAAGAGGGTGGATCCAAAAGGACAGCCCACGGAGGTTTGCGATCAGTGACCGGCGAAGAAGCAAACAATTCTAGCCGATTAAATTGCTTTTCAAAATGCTCAGCCCAACGCTCCAAACGTTTGGACAAATTGTGGATAGGCTGTCCACTCTCATCACAAATTGTTTCACTAACACCAGGTCTCCTGCTGCCCCTTTCCCGTACCAGACGGAATAACTTACCATGGTTGCCAAGGGCAGCGGCCACTTCCATCTCTGACGCACGATGAGATCACCAAGATTCGCGCTCTCTCTTCAGGCTAGCACGGAGTTTTGCCCGGAGCTCTTTGCGAGTTTCATTGTGCTCCCTTCCAGCCGGGATATGCCGGCGAGCGTCGATAAGTTCCAGAGACCGAGAAGAGACCCAATGTCCATGTTGGCTATTAAACATACCACATGAGGATTTGCCTGCTGCTAGTAAGGTCTGGCGAACATGTGACCAGTGACCATCAATTGTCTCCAGTGAGCGATTATTCAACTCGCATGTCAGCGTACTTCGATACGCATTCAGAACAGCTGGCTTTGTCAGTTGGCTGGTGTCAATGCGCTCACAACATCGTCGTGGGCGTCCGCCAAGGCGCATCCGCATGTCAGCACATACAAGTGCATGATCGGTGTCCACACATGTGCTCCAAATCGAGCGACAGTTCTGGATGCAGCCTCTCCAGCGGTAACTAATAGCAATGTGATCGAACTGCGTCCAAGGCTGGTGGGCGCCAAGTCACCCTCCGGCGGGTGCTGTGTCGGAAATTAGTGCTCGCAAGAAATAAGCGAGTATCTTCACACAAATGAAGTAACCGCTCACTGTTATCATTAAGGGAGCCTACACCGTGCTGACCGCCCAGACGCAGTTCATCAGCGGACAACTTCCCAACTTGTGCGTTTATATCCCTCGCCAGCACAACAGTGTCCGTGCTTCTTCTGTGGCGAAGGAGCTGAGTCAGTTGGCGGAGGAAATCGTTCTTTACCGAATCATCACTACAGTTTGTGGGCGCGTAGGCAGCGATGATGAATAGACACCTATTAGTCCCGCGCGACTTTGAACCTTTAAACGAGCCAGCCAATCGGACCGCATACGTCCGGATACTGATTGGAATCCAATCAACCAGAGCAACTTCAGCTCGGGGACTCAGGGCAATGCCAACACTAGCTTGGCCGGTGCTCGAAGCTGCATCGTCACCGGATAGGCGCACTGAGAAAATACTGTTTGCGTCACCTTAAGGGGATCGCAGAGTAAGCACAGAGCTCGAGTCTTGCAAGCGGGTCTCTGATAAGCAGCAGATATCGATCGAGAGGGTCTCCAATGTTCGGGCAAGTGCTGAATGTTGACCGATTTGTAGCAGTGTGCGTACATTGAGGCATGCCAAAAGAGGCTCGAGGGCTCCAAATGGAAGCCGATGAACTGGAATGGACCGCTTGGTTGGTCATGGGCTTGTCGACAGGTGAGGAGTGACGCGCCGTGTTCACATGTGAGTTGAAATTGGAAGATAAATGCCTAGCAAAGCATGTTGGGGGAGGGCCAAGAATCGGGGGGTTGAAAACTGGGGGGATAAAAGTGAAGTTGGAAGGGGACGGTAAGAGTGAAAAAGCGTAAGAGTGGGAATAAGAAGACGGGAAGGCTTGGGCAGTAGCACCCAAACCCCTATCCACCCTGCTCGATGCAGCAGACAGGGCACCGTTGATTATCCTCTGCGGTGGCCAGAGCATCAGCAATTTGTTTGAGGTAAGATTCATGGTATTGCGTGGGCACGATACTGTCAGGTTGCCCAGGCCTAGACAGGAGAACGATTAGGGTTCTCAACCAAAGCCTTTGGTTCAAAAATGTGACCGCAAAGCAGCGGGTTTGGCGTTGGGCTACAAGGAGTCCGTTTTAAGGAATAAGGTGCCATCCTCATTCCAACCCCCCAACCTGGAGGCTGAGTTTGTCTGGCCTCTAAGCATTGACCAATCTGGCATGAGTGACTCTGAAGGTACAAAAGCACCACCCAACATAGCACAACGGATGGCTGAGGCACACAAACCATCGCACCACGGTAAGGTCCAACCTCATTGCGATGGGACCTGCTGAGTAACAACAGGGAGTTCACCACCGCGGACAACATATCGGATGAGAGGATTCGCAGCTTGGATTCGGAGAACAGAGCACTCCGTTTCGCTCACTCAACTAGCAGACTTAGCGGATCGAGTTATTGAACGATCACAGCCACAAGCCGACGCCAGCAAGGTCCATGCCGTCGCGTCCCAGGGCACTTCTATCACTGGCTTACAGTCAACTATAGAAGCCCTGCAAACTCAAGTTTCGACGCTTAGTCGCCAGGTTCAACAGCTTACTATGAACCGTCGTCGTCCTAGCCGATCAAAATCGCCCTGCAAACGTTCTAAGTCTAACAACAGGCAAGCTAGCTGTTGGTACCACCAGCGTTTTGATACCGCAGCTCGTAAATGTGTAAAGCCTTGCAACTTCGACGAGAAGCAGGGAAAACTTCGCGGCCGGTCCGTAACGGCGACGGACACGACTGGCCAACACCAAAGTCGCCTCATCCGTGTCAGGGATTTAACTTCCGGCACTGATTTTCCAGTCGACACTGGTGCCGAAGTTAGTGTTATACCGCGTAGCTCAGATGAGGTCGTCTCACCATCGCCGACCAATCTGCGTGCCGCCAATGGCACACCAATCGCAACTTTCGGCGAAAAGCTGCTAACGCTCAATTTAGGCCTCCGGCGAACCTTTCGCTGGCCTTTCATAATCGCTGCCGTGCCTTTCACTATCATAGGCATAGACTTTCTTCAACGCTTCGATCTCATCGTCGACGCTAAACGGAAGAAGCTTATTGATTCTAAGACACAGCTCAGTATTATCGGGACTAGCGCCAACGTGGCTGCTATCACTCCCATTCGTGTCCTACCTCAAGCTTCACAGTCTTTTCTAGAGCTTTTCAGCAAGCACCCTAAACTCGTTCGCGTCCTGAACGACTTGCCTCCTGCGACATCGAACGTCATGCATTACATTTGCACTAAGGGCCCACCTGTTTCGGCCCGCCCTCGCCGACTAGCCCCGGACAGGCTCAAAGCTGCGAAGGCGGAATTCGAGCAAATGCTCGAACTGGGAATCATCCGCCCGTCTAAAAGTCCATGGGCATCACCATTACACATGGTGCCGAAGAAATCCGGTGACTGGCGCCCTTGTGGTGACTACAGGGCACTTAACAAAGTTACCGTCCCGGATAAATACCCTATCCCCACATGCACGACTTGACCTCAACTCTAGCTGGCAAGTCTATCTTTAGCAAAGTCGACTTAGTTCGCGCCTATCATCAGATACCTGTCGCGCCAGATGACATTTCTAAAACAGCAGTCATCACGCCATTCGGTCTGTTCGAGTACCTCTAGACGCTAGACTGTCTTTCGAGAAGCTCAAAGACGCTATCTCCAACATAGCGCTTCTCGCCCATCCAGACAAGTCTGCATCACTCTCTCTGACAACTGACGCATCAGACACTGCCGTCGGTGCAGTTCTTCAACAACTCATCGACCGTCGATGGATACCTCTAGGTTTCTTCTCAAAGCGCTTACAACCTGCCGAATCGCGATACAGCACCTTCGGTAGGGAACTGTTAGCTATCTACCTAGGTATCCGACATTTCCGTCACTACCTCGAAGGTCGACATTTCACCGTCTTCACCGACCACAAGCCATTGATCTACGCAATCAATGGCGCAACAAACAAGTACTCGCCGCGGGAAACTAGACACCTAGACTACGTTTCTCAGTTTACGACAGACGTACGTCATATCTCAGGTGCTCTTAATCCCGTCGCGGATGCGCTTTCACGCATTCAGCAGATCAGCTTATCGCCTGGCACCAACATTGATCTAGCCGCTATGGCTGCTGCCCAACAAGCTGATCCAGACACAAACAAACTACGACGCAACACCTCGTTAAAACTACGTGAAGTCCCACTAGCTTCATCTGAGGGGACCATTCTTTGTGACGTTTCACAAACTTCTCCCCGACCCGTAGTTCCTACCTCAATGCGTCGACTAGTTTTCAATGCTTTACACAACCTGCCTCATCCCGGCATACGTGCTTCGCAGAAGCTCGTAACGGAACGCTTCATATGGCCCAACGTCAATCGCGATGTCCGACTTTGGGCACGCGCATGCTTAGAGTGTCAGCGCGCCAAGGTCTACAGACACACCAAAAGCCCACTTGGCGTCTTTCCCGCTCCTGACGCTCGTTTTGCACACGTCCATGTCGATCTGGTCGGACCTTTGCCTCCATGCAAAGGCTACGTGTACCTACTCGCCTGTGTCGACCGATTCACTCGTTGGTTAGAGGCGATTCCGTTAGTCAACTGCTCATCTGAGACAGTTGCACAAGCTTTTTTAGAACGCTGGGTAGCTCAGTTCGGTTGCCCAAGCGTAGTAATCACTGACAGAGGATCACACTTTGACGGATCCTTCAGCAAATTGCTCAACGTTCTTGGTTGCCAACATAACCGAACCACCGCATACCATCCCGCAGCTAATGGGATGGTAGAAAGGTTCCACCGGCAACTCAAAGCCTCACTCTGTGCCCAATCTAGCACATCCTGGCACGAAGCACTTCCGCTCGTTCTCTTAGGCATAAGAAACACGATTAAAGCGGACTTGCACGCCACTCCACCGTCGCTAGTCTTTGGAGGCGCACAACGCTTACCTGGTGAACTCGTCTCACCAAAAGCGCCAACAACTTTCGACTATGGCGACTACGCAGCTCGCCTATCTCATCACATGCGACAGCTTCAGCCTGTGCAACCCAGAGCACAGAGCTTGCGTACAAACGTGGACGAACGGTTAACTACTTGCACGCACGTGTTCGTTCGCACTGACAGCGTACGCCGACCACTTCAGCCTCCTTACTCTGGTCCGTACCGTGTCGTACGTAGAAGCGACAAAACGTTTACCATTGACTACAATGGTAAGACTGAGACGGTCAACGTCGATCGACTCAAGCCAGCATACCTTGACAAGTCTGACTCGCCGGTGCAACAAGCACCTTCACAGGCCGTGCCATCACAGCCGGCACCGCAACCGCAGACGAGTCAGCCCGCTCCAGCAGAACCGACAAACACAAGCGACAGCACTCCTACTCGCCCTACCCTCAATCGACGCGGTAGGAAACTCAAGCCTCCAGTTCGTTTTTCAGACTTTGTCAGCACTTACTATTTTACGTAGAACGTGCCTTAGAAATTTTCTGCTCTTAATAAACGTTTTTGAAAATCCAAAAAAGACCAAAACGTTTTGAAACTACCAAAAAATAGCCAAACGTTTTGAAAACCCAAAAACAGCTTTGCACGTTTTTCGCTTTGCACTCTTTTGTGTATCGCTATGCATTTATGCTGCTTTTTCATTTGCTTTCCATATACACCGTCGGTTGGTTGCACCTCGGTTTCACTTTCGCGGGATCTTCGCACGTCAATTGGAAGTTCAACAATCTTCCTGCTCAACTGCCTACGTGAACTTTATTAACTGTCCCCCCACAAACAGTATTTTTACCGTTTCGACACCGTAGGGAGGACACGGGTGGGAGCCCGCTAGGGTCCGATTGCATGGTTCTCCCCCAGCAGCTGCATCGGGTTTCACAACCTGGTCTCGCAGAAGGCTGGCCCGCGACGGACAGTCCTCACGTAGATCGAAGGACTGCTTACACAGTCCCTTCTGGGAGAGGGCTATGTAGCAGTCTGGAGATTCCCCGGTTTGCCTGTGTAAAATGCTAACCAAAATTCTTTAATTGTACACCTAGGCAACCGGTGTGGTCTGTTGAACTGCTTGCTGAGTTCCAATGCTTTACTTGCTCATCGCCATTTTTGCTTGGCGCTCGCTTCGGTTGCAACGCGCAACTGCTCTGTGTGCTGTGTTTGCTCCGTTTCCCTAGCTAGAGCGTACACGGTGTCGTTCGTTTATAGCTAGCTAACAGGGAATCTTTTGCTGAACCAATAAAAGTTTCCCTGCAACTCGATCTGTCTTCTGGAATCGCTCTCTGGGCTCCCGGAATAGGCAACCCGCTAAACCAGTCCCACTTGAACTCAAACGCAAACCACAGTAATGATTTGCGTTCCTACGGGGTAGAAAGGACTACGCGAAGTAGTCGGGGTCGTGGATTTGGCGTAGCAATAGGGACGTTCCCCAATCTGGTCCGCTTTCTGACAGTGACACCAGGTGGAAGCAGCTTGCTGACACACAGTTTCAGTCACTTGATGTTATCCAAGATGCGTTCCCTTGGTAGAGCGGCCGCAGATTCAGTAACGTTACGGAATATAACGCTACTATCCGTGAAAGAGTCGGCATGACGGGGAGTGTTTACCCCACGTGCCTTGGAGTTGATAACTATACCACCTGTTTTCACCACTGGAGGGGGGCTGTCCCTGTCTTCACAAACGACGCCGAAGCAACGGTAGCGTAGGCTTTTAGCTGTATTGCCGGCGTCTTACTAGTTACTGGGTCTTCAAGCCCCTTCAAAGTTTTACCAGCAGATGTAGTCCGCTTCTTCTTCTGGTTCACTGGAGCAGGGGCCGTTGACTTTGTATCGCATTGAGCAGTTACCAGCACTTCGTCAGAACGGGCTGGCTCACTGGCGGCCGAGACGGTCAGCATCTTCGGAAAGTTCTGTGTACAATCGTCAGACGACTTTACGACTGTCAAAGACGGCATCTTTTTCGATGCCGTGGCAAATAATTCTCTGGGTTTAGCAGAGAGCTTTTGGTATTTCCGCACCCTATTTATCTTCACTTTCATCGGCTCATGAGGACAGCCAGCAATGCTACCTGGACTGGCCGGTAGGATGTGCGACTTTATGCCCGAGTGACAGACTCCAGTGGATGGATCGTCAGCAATGTTGCCGTCTATTGCAGCGTCTTCAAACGAAATATTCAGGGATTTTAAAATCAAATCCATTTTCGTATCGAGCGACGCAGTAGAGGCGAGTTTAGCTATCGCCTCCTCAACATCTGCCAACCTAGAAGCCAGCGCTGAAAGTTTAGCACCGTTGACAGCCAGGCGCGTCGTTCTTTGAGCGCAGCATTCAGCACAGCTGAAAAGAAAGTAGACGCTTGATGATAGCATTTTGTACTGGTCAGCTTGTAGGCCGGTATAGCTTTCGTGATACCAGCGGCAGCAGACGTCGCACTGCATACCGCCAGATACATGTTACTGGCTCTGAACAGTTAACCTATCCGCAAGCTGCAGTAGACTCATCAAACGAGGACCCCATAGGTCCATCCGTCTCGGTGTTTAGCAAGACAGCCATGTTCATGTGGAAAACAGAGTAGAATTACAACACGTATACAACAGGAAAACGACCACAATAAAAAGGCAAAAACAGGGTGCAAAACGGGATTAAAACTGGGAACAACCGGAAAAATTACCAGTAAGCGCCAAAGACGCTTTGGCCAGTACCACTTTAATCGATCCAAGAGATCTTGGATCAGTATGGCACGCCAAAAAATCGAGTAACCGCGTAGTACTCACTGGGGGCAACCGATATGATGCCCTTTTTCAAGCAGGACAGTGTTTACACAAACGTTTTCTCGCAGATGAAAGAGTATTCAGCGTATGCAGGGTGTAGCAAGCCGTAGTTCGTACGGAAAAAGAGATTGCGAGTAGGTTAGGACTTCTGAGTCCCTTTGAATCCCAGAAAACAGAGTTCGTCGAATAGCTCGAACGACGAAACACGACAAGTAGGCCGTGACCAAATGGTACGGTAAGTTGGCACTTCCAAGTCCTTTCGGATCCCAAGAAGACTGACAAAGGCCAAATTTCCTGTTTTCAAACAAGGATTCCAGCCTTTCAGCAACACAAAAATCGGGCCTTGCAGTTGTACCACTTATACCTAGAAGAGTTAACAGCAGTCAAATTATCATGCACCTTACCGCTTCCTTTTCACGTTCTTACGCTTGCCACGCACACATCGATATTGAATGAATCGATAACGATAACCATCAGGGAGATCTTTTCCAGTCATTTGCTTATGATCCGCCGCAGTAATCACCGTGGAGCTATAAAACGAACTTGCAGTTTCTCTTTGGAACTGCATCAAATCACGTTGGAACTCCTCAATGGCCTCGTAACCACCAGTTATCATGCAACGAAAAGCTACGGCATCACCCAGCATGGCGGACGAAACGAAACGCGCCAAAATGTACCAGCCAAATAACTCATATAAACAAACCACTTACACTGCCTTCAATCCTTAACCTTAAGGTATATAGAACTTACTCTTAACTTGCCCTTACCATTTACATGACCATTCAACATCTAAACTGCATTAGCATGTTTACCCTGACTGTACCAGGCATCCGTCACGGGCAACACTTTAATCGCTTATCGTTAGAAGGTCGCTCCGGTACAACAACTGCGGACGTTGGCTGTATTTATAGGTCTCTACTGCCCTTCGACTTCTAGAATTGGAAGGTCAGCTGCTAAGGTTAGTGATCCCTCATATCTTTTCCCGAGAGGTCAGGTGGATTTTGATCACGTGTAGAAGAAGAACATTCAGGAACGTTCGAAATCTATGCGATAATCGTTAATAATCGATTAATCGCTAAAATAGGGAATTTCCAAGGCAATTCTTACTTTCTCCCGGACACACGCAACATCAAGAGGAATGGGATCAGGAATACTCCAGTCCATAGCGCTTGCGACAAATGTGCTGTTCTTCTGATTGGTAACCCGGATTCATTCGGTGTATACCACGTTGGTGGATATCTTCTGAAGGATGTTCTGCACGAGAAGGATCTGGGGGTTATCGTGTTACAACCTTAGTGATGCATTACAGACTGCAACATTATCTTTAGGAATATCCCGGAGTCCTCTGCGGCTCTTCCGAAAGATCGCATGCTTGACGACCACTACTTCCACCCGGGTTTCCTACGGTTACTATTAGAAAACTTACTAGGCTTGGGAACATATCCGGTGACAGTACTGAAAGTAGACTCCGTCTGTTTCGCGTGGTCTTGTCTACGCCGCAGGAGCGCCAAGCTCTTTTGCGCTTCGCCTTTAAACTATATGGTTTCGGAGTGAGTGTACAGCCGTACCTACTTTTAACGGATAGGATAAAGCTTAAGGAAGCCATTAAGTACCTTAAAGCACGTCCTCAAGCTGGCGAGAAAGGTTTATCTTTGGTGGGTTTTCGGATGGTGAGCCGACGGTCCACTTCCGCCCTACCAGAGCACATTCTGGTAGCACACGACCCGGAGCTCCATACCAGACGTTTTCACATAGTTCTCAGTAATATGCGTAGCCTGGGAAACAAGATGTAGGAAGTTGGGTCCCTAATAGACCACTCCCATTCTGATCTACTCGCGTTCACTGAAACGTTCTTCTGACTTCATGTATCGTGAATTATACGTTCCAGCCTACGCAATACTGAAATCTGACCACCCATCTGGTCGCCGCGGAGATGGAGCCGCCTTGTACATCAGATGTGGTGTAAACATCAAAAACACCTTTACCTCAGCTGATAAAACTGTTGAAGCTCTTGCAGTTGTAGTCTGTACTCAATCAACGCGATTTAAGATTGTGCTGCTGTATAGGTGCCCTGATAGCGCTTCTAGGAGTTTCCTTGACTTCATCAGCACTCATTCTGCTAACAAATGGTTGATAATGAGGGACTTCAACGTTCCTGAAGTAAATTAGCATGATCTATCTTATGAGGCAGTGACAAAAGGGTTGGCTTCCGAGCTTTTTGACTTGGCATTGGAAGTACCCTTACACCAATTTGTCGATCGACCCACCAGGCACATGGAGGATCATGCTCTTTCTCTCTTGGACCTAATTTTTGCAAAGTCGGTTGACTTTGTGAGCGACCTTGAGTATGATCCCCCATTGGGAGCCAGTGACCATACATGTTTGTCATTTAATTGTACTCTCATTAGAGACTACAATTCACGCAGGGCCCGGACTCCGAACATTTAGCACGCTGACTTACAGTCTATTAAAGTCAAGGCAGTAAGTTTCCTATGCATCATCTTGCCGAATGATGATATACAGTCGGTTTGGGATACGTCTAAGTCTTTCCTCTTTAATATCTCCCACCCCACATCCCTTTTTCGGTGAAGATTACCACAGCGAAGCCACCATGGTTGGGCTCAGTCGCACACCAGCTAATGAATAGACGGGCAAGATTCTGGCGGATCCACCTGACAGTTCTTACGGAATGTACTTTTCGGCGCTATCGTGAAGCGCGGAATGCTTGCAAGAGTCATTTACGAGCTACCAGATTTAGCTATAAGGTGTAGTTAACTAACAGCCTTCGCAAATCCCAAACGATTCTTCGCCTACGTCAAAAGGCGTAGTAACGTTGGCTCACCCATCCCAGTGTTATTAGGCAGCGATGGCGCCACTGCCAACATTGATCACAAAAACATGTCTACTCGCGCGTATGCTGGGACTTTTGTTCGGGATGAGCAGTTGACACATGTTGACTTAGCGATGAGAGTCCCACAGGACTCCTGTTTAACGGACGTCTCAATTTCGGAGACACAAACTCTCCATATTCTTCAGGGGCCAAATCCGCTGGGATGGATGATATTCACCCTAAGCTTTTGTACGAACTCACAAGCGAGCTATGTGGCCCAGTGACGCGTTTGTTTCAGTTATCGCTTCGCAACTGCTTCTTGCCCAAGAACTGGAAGGATGATATCGTCTGCCCGATTTTTAAAAAGGGCGACAAGCATCTCCCTGCCATTTAGAGACCGGTACGTTGGACAAGTGCATGTGGTATAGGTATTGGAGAAGTTGGTTAGGGATTTGCTTGCAAACCACCTGCGGGAGTTTGGCCTGCTCAGTCCACTTCAACACGGCTTTCGCAAGGGTCACTCCCGCATGACTAATTTTTTAGTTAAGCGCGAATGTTGGGCGGATGCTTTGGATCGGGGTCATACAGTAGATGTAATGTTTATTGACTTCTCTAAGGCATTCGACACTGTCTCACATTCTCGCCTCTCACTGAAGCTTCGGTCCTATGGAATATCAGGGCGTGCACTACAATGGATCACCACGTTTCTGGAAAGGAGAGGGGTGTGTGTTCGTGTGGGGTCTAGTCTGTCTTTCCGTCAGTCGCTTCTCAGTGGGGTCCCTCAGGGTTCGGTGCTTGGCCCATTGTTATTTTCTCTGTATGTCAATCAGCTGCCCGAACTGTTGGGAGTACCATCTCTCATGTTTGCTGATGACCAAAAGTTTTGACACACTGTCCGACCTCGATGGCCCTCAGACTCTGCAACGGGCCTTCGATAAAGTTTGGGACTAGGCTGCTCTGTGGCAGTTGCCCATATATTATGCAAAGTGTTCCATCTTACGATTAGGGCCAAATGACCCCCAAACGCGTTATCTGCTTGGTGGTAATGAACTACACCATATTTCCCCACTGGTAGATCTAGTGATCACGTCTTCTGAACTTAAATTCAGTGAGAACTAGAGGAAAGCTACGTGCAAAGGTTTCAGAATGTTGTGGATGATCCGCTGGGCATTCGGGATCATCACGGCCGCTATGTTTGTTAGGTTATTCTCAGTCTTTGTCAGACCATACTTGGAATGCTGCATCCAGGCTTGTCCACTTTGCTTAGTCAGGGACAGGATGTCAGTGGAGTGTTGAGAGTTGGAACCGAAATGGTTCATGGACTACGGAACCTTTCTTACCCAGAAAGACTAACTGAGCTGGAAATGTTCTCAATTCATTATCGTCGCCATCGAGGCGACCTGGTCTTGACCTATCGCATACTTACCGGAAAATCAGACCCGATTTATCTGAGCTTTTCCAACCGGCTCGGCTTCCATTGTTCCGAGGTCACTCGATGAAGCTACACAAACCGATCGGATGGAGTCCGGGCGGACTCACGCCGAGTGGTGGATTCCTGGAATGCACTGCCCGAGAACGTGGTATTGGCACCAACGGCGAGAGTTCGAACACCGACTTGATGCTCTTGGCCTTCAATTCTTAACATTCCCCCTCATATCCTAGCTTATTCACCTTATTGAATTATTACATCTATTACTTTTTGCTTCTTGACGCTCTTACTACCTTCGTACTTCTGTTTCTTATTTCACGTGACCGTTGCGGCGGGGACTGCCAATGCAGGTCGCGTGGGTATTAATTGGTTGACTGTGGTGTGATTCGTGCACGCTGATCTGACTCTTCCGGATTGCAGTTATCGCGGACGAATAATACCCTGGATCAACGACGCGCCACGGAAGGAACATTCACGGGGATTTATCCTACTGTTCCAGTCCCGCTTGAACTTCCCAAGACACCCTGCGAAAAGTCGCAGCCACAAACAGGATGCTGGGTGCTCTACCGGCAATTTTCAGAACTCTGTTCACATCACATCCTCTCTTAAAATCTGAATGCGACTTGCTAGAAAGTTCAAAGGCGTGGCTCGAAGTCCGTCATGGAGCTTTGTGGTCTTGCTTACCCTCTTCGACTCAGAAAGCTGAACATATTCTCAATGGATTATCGTCAGCGCCGTGGAGATCTTATCTCCACCAGACGGATCCTAAAAGAACTTAGGAGTGAGGTACAGAAGCACTTTCGGCTCAACGTGGACAGCTCGACACGAGGTCACAAGTGGAAGTTGTACAAGAGCCGAATATTTCACATCTTTCCGAAGGCTGCCCTATCAATTCGTGTAGTCAATGATTGTAACATCCTGCTGGAGATTATTGCTGATACATCGACAGAGGAAACTTTCAAACGGCTGCTTCACTGCTATCTGATGAGTACGGCAAGGCTCTGCTGCTCCTAGTGCAACGGCGACGATCCCCAGAGGAATGCCGCTTCGCAGTCAGTTGCGTCAAACATGCACTGAATCGGAACCGGTTGAGCTGACAAGGGTCTCCTCTCTTGCTCTCTAGACACCCATGAACCAATGACCTTCGATTTCTGGAATTGGAAGATCAACTGTCAATGTTAGTGGTTCCCCATAGCTTTGGCCGAGGTGTCAGGTAATTTATAGTCACGTGCAGAACTTAGAACATTCCAGGACGTTCGAAATCGATACGATAATCGTTAATACCCGATTGCTCGCTAAATAGTGGGTTTTTTTAGACAATTCTTACTTTCTACCGGACATCTAATCTCCGCTGCCACCCACTGCAACTGCATAAACCACGGTCTGATAGGATTATGACGGAAACTCGTCTGTCGCGCCGAGTTATAGATCGCTGGAATTCGCTTCCAGATCATGTGGTTAGAGAACTTACGGTTAAGTGTTCTATACGCCAGCTCGAAGCTCCTGGGTGGCAACACCAAACCTTCCCTTTCCCTAACTGACTTACCTTCACTTTTCAGTTCTTATTTAATGACTCGAATATCTTGGTATTCTATTTGCTTAGCTCTCTCCACTTTCTCTTTTTGCTTTCTGTGGTTACATTTTTCTATTTCTTACTTCACGTAACCGGCCCAGCAGACTGCTAGGGCAGGATACGTGGGCATTAATTGGTTGGACAGGTTGTGATGCGGTCTTTGTTTTAGGTCCATCGGTATTTCATAGTCCGCCAACTGGTTCAATACCCGCTGAAGAAGGAACACTCACGGGATAATCCTATCATTCCAGTTCCACTTAAACGTTCATTGACTTTTCTAAAGCCCTTGACCTCGTATCGCATTGTCGTCTTTTGTTTAAACTGGAATCCTACGGCGTTTCAGGCTAAGTATTGAAATGGGTTTCGGCTATCGTGTAAGATAGGCAGTTGAGCGTTCGAGTATGTGCCAGACTGTCTTTCAGACAAGCCGTCCTGAGTGGTGTTCCTCAGAGGTCGGTTCACGGACCTCTGCATTGTATGTCAACAACCATCCCTTGTGTTTGCGGATGAATTGAAATTCTTGACTACATTGAACGATTATTATGGTCCCGCGGCTTTGCAGACAGCTCTTGGCAAACTTTGGTAGTGGTCAGATTTGTGGCAGCTACCAATAAACCTTACCAAATGTTCGGTCTTGCGCATAAGATCAAGCACTCCCACAACTCCTTGCGTACTTGGCGGAAATGTAGTGCCTCAAGAGATTGAACAAATCGACTTGGGTATCTTGCTACCCTCTGACTTCGAATCCAGCGAGAACTGGACGACTGCTATCCGCAAGGATTTCTGAATGCTGTGAATGATCCGCAGGTCTTTTGGCATCAGAACAAATGCAATGTGTGTTACATTGCTCTCAGATTTTGTCAGACCATAATTGGAGTACGGTGTGCAGGCCTTTCCTCCATGCTGCGTCTGTGACTAGATGACAGTCGAACAAGTTCTGATAGTTGGCACGAAAATGATACGAGAATTGAGGCATCTTTCGTATCCTGATATGATGCTCAGGTTGCAGATGTTTTTGCTACACTACGGGCGCCTTCGGGGAAAACTGATTCCTACGTACCGTATATTGACCATCATCATCATTATACACGTTAGCTAACGATTTAAAACAGCTACTGTGTCGCAATACATAAAAGCAAAAAACAGATGCAAGTTGCATGACAGCTGAACTGCCAGCAACGGATGGGCCTCGTTCCGGAAAGATACCATCCGGCTAATAGGCAACAAAAATTTATGTAAAATTATGTTATGCTTCAAACTGAGATCGTGGTTGGTGAAAAAGGATAAAGGCATGTGGAGGGACAAAGAAACTCAACAGGAACCCCACTGAGGTCTTCTGGCCATGTCAACAAGTGTATCCAGCCAAACGTGTTCATCGTCTTTCGAGCTCCAACCGAGGTCAACTTCGAACTAATTGCCTTTATTCCTCCTAACCTAGTCATAGCTTGGCCGCCTCTCCTCTTCTTCCATCCACACCCCGGCGTGCAAACGCACGTCGCGATAGTCGGTGGGTTAACATGTGCAACACGTGGCCGGGCCATCGGAGCCTGGTGTGTGAAATGACGGTGCTGAGCGGTTCATTACTTTTTCTTGTGCCATAGACGAAGCGTCGGACACGCTCCTTGCCCATGCGGTGTTCTCACCGGATATGAGGTAAACCGCGAAGGCACCGGTGGTGGAACGTAACTACACTTTTTATGTCCGTTCCTCTAAGGGGTTAGGTTTCGTAACGGTACAGTAAGGTCGAAAGTACCGCTGCATTGTACACTCTACCCTTCAGAGCGAGAGTGATATCGCGCCGCCGCCATACGTGGCGAAGACTAGCAAAAGCACTTCGAGCTTTTGCTTTTCGGTTCGTGATCTCATCTTCTATCCCAAGGACCCTGATACACCTTTCCAGGTAGTTGAATTTCCGAACGACTTCTAGCTGATCCCCACCAAGGGTCAGCGCAGGAGGTGGTCCCTGCCAATCTTGGAGTAAAGCTTTGCACTTCGATGTTGTAAAGCAAAGCTCGCAGCGGCTGACAGCCGGTGCTAATCTGTCCAATGCAGCTTGGCACTTCTGAGAGCTGTCACAGATGAGGGCAATATCGTTTTCATACTCCTTGTCAAGAAGTCGTCCTGGGAGTATCTCCACACCTAGATCGTGTCCTGTACATGCTATCTCCATGACTTCGTCAATAGCGAAGTTGGAGCGAAAATGTGACGACGGGCATCCTTGTCTCACACCGCTGGAGATATTGAAGGGCGGCGACAATTTGCCCTATGCCGTTCCTCTGCCCGTGCTACGCGCATATAATGCTCGGGTATTACATATTTCTCGGGCACCTTTCCTGAGTAGACAGTCCCAAAGTGCACATCGATCAACCGAATCGAAGGCACCTTTGATGTCGAGGAACACGAAAACGGTGCTCCAACAATTGACGTAAAATGAAGTTATGCTCGATGCAGCCGCGACCTCGACAAAACCCGGCTAGCTCTTCACGAATCTGACTTTCACGAGTGCCAGTCCGTTTGTGAAGGATTACGGGGACAAGTAATTTGGAGGCGATGGGGATCAGACTGATTCTTTTATGGTTGGGAACAATAGCGGAGCGGTTCCAGTCGGTTGGACAGTTTCCTGCTCCCACAGTTTCACTAGTAACTCGTATAAATCGTGAACAAGAGTAGATACCTTAGATTTGAAGAGGGTTGGTTGAAGATCATCTGGTCTTGCGGCTTGGTTCAATTTCAAACAGTCCGCCTACAAGTTTGCTTCTGGGCGAGAGAGCGGATCCAAAGGGACAGCCCAGGAAAGCAAGGCGGAGCACTGGGCCGGTGAGGAATCGAACAATTCCAGCCGATTTAAATTGCTTCTCAAAGTCATCAGCCCAACACTCGAACAGTGTCCACTGCAGCTTGACCAGTGGTTGCCGCATCAGCGTCTCAGGATGCGTGCAACCAACAGCGAGAGGACAAACCGGGTGCCGTTAATTCAACAACCCCGTGAGCGTCGTTGATTCTAAGTACGGACACACAACACACGCCAATAGGTAGCGTGTTTAAACGTGCGCGCAAGTGCAGCCTGCTGACCTATTTGTCTTGGAGCGCGAACGTTGAACGCCGCCAGGGAAACGAGGCGGTGTGGCTTAATACGCCACCGTTGGCGATTGGTGTCCAGTGGATGGTGCGGGAACCTACATGCAGATGGTATGACATCAGAGACATTACAGTGGTTATCAAGTAAAACGGGAATTATAGGAGGGAGACCAGTAATGGGGACTGGGAGGAAAGTAAGAGAAAAAGGTGGAAGCAGATAAGGTGACTTTTGAAAATCTGCGCGACGGCCGATACAGCTGGAAGTTTATGTTTGAAGAAAGTCATGCTACCATATGGGCTGAGATACTGCGAGTGCGCCCAGACCTAGACAGTGGAACGATTAAGGCCCTCGAACAAAGCATTTGATTCAAAAGGCTGCACGCAAGGCAGCAAATGCAGAAATGATTTGGTTTTACAAAAATGGACGCCAACCCATTTTCAAACCCCAACCTGGAGGACAAGCTCAGTTTGTCTGACATCGAACTGTTGACCAACCTGGTAGGAGTAAGGCCTCAAGAGGCAAGCGCTTCCACCCAGCATATCTCAATGGATCGAAGAGGTACGCAAACCGTCACACCACAATAAGGTCCAGTCTAGTGTTGACGGTCATCATCATCATTATACACGTTAGCTAGAGATGGGAAAACACCTCCGCTATTGTACCGCAATACATAGAGGAAATACATACATACAAACAATAAATAAAGAAAAAATAAATAAATACGACAGTTGCATGCCAGCTGAGCTACCAGCAAAGGATAGGCATCGTTCCGGTAAGCTACCAGCCAGCTACTAGGCAAAAAAATTTATTATGTTTTACCCTACGAAATGAGATTGTAGATGGAGGGGGAGGCTAAAAGGGATGGGGAGGAACAAAGAAACTCACAGCAGGAACGCCACTGAGGTCGGCTCCTTGCCATGTCAGCAAGTGTATCCAGCCAAACGTGTTCACCGTCTTTTGGACCCCAACCAGGGAGCCGTGAAGCTCCAACCGAGGCTAGCTCCGAAGTGAGGGACTTCATTCCCCTGGACCAAGTCATCACTTGACCACCTCTCTTCTTCTTCCACCCACATCCCCGGTGAGCAAACAACGCACGTCGAGGGAGTCGGTGGGCTGGCATGCGTAACATGTGGCCGAGCCATCGGAGCATGGTCCGGGAAATAACGGTGCTGAGCGGTTCAGATCCTTTTCCTGGGCCGTAAACAATGCGGCGAACACGCTCGTTACTCACGCGGTGTTCCCACCAGATGTCAGCCAAACTGCGAAGGCACCGATGGTCGAACGTAACTAGCCTCTTCATGTCCGCCGATCTTAGGGGCCAGATTTCGCAACCGTACAGCAGGGTCGAACGTACCGCTGCATTGTACACTCTACCCTTCAGGGCGAGAGTGATGTCGCGCCGCCGCCATAGGTGGCGAAGGTTAGCAAAAGCACTTCGAGCTTTCGCTATACGGTTCGTGATCTAGCTGATCCCCACCAAGGGCCAGGGCAGGAGGCTATCCCTGCCAATCTTGGAGGAACGCTTTGCACTTCGATGGTGCAAAGCAAAGCCCGAAGCGGCTGACAGCCAGTGCTAATCTGTCCAGTGCCGCTTGGCACGTCTGGGAGCTGTCACAGATGAGGGCAATGTCGTTTGCATACTCCAAGTCAAGAAGTCGTTCTCCTGGGAGCAGATCCACACCTTCCAAGTCATGTCCTGTAAATGCAAACTCCAAGGCTTCGTCAATAGCGAAGTTGAAGAGGAAAGGTGATAGCGGGCATCCTTGTCTCACACCGGTGGAGATATTGAAGGGCGGCAACAGGTTGCCGTAAGCCCTCACTCTGCCCGTGCTACGCGTATATAATGCTTGGATAATATTTACATATTTCTCGGACACACCTTTCCTGAGTAAACAATTCCAAAGGGCACATCGATCAACCGAATCGAAGGCACCTTTGATGTCAAGGAACACGACTAAAGTGGGCCGCCAATATGTGTGACGGTGCTCCAACAACTGACGCAAGGTGAAGATGTGGTCGATGCAGCCACGACCACGACGAAACCCGGCTTGCTCCTCACGAATCTGGCTTTCACGAGCGACAGTCAGTCTGTGAAGAATTATGGAGGCGAGTAATTTGGAGGCGATGGGGATCAGACTGATTCCTCTGTGGTTGCCGCATTCCGAGCGCGAGCCGGCTTTGAAGATGGGGACAATAACGGAGCGGCTCCAGTCGGTTGGGACAGTCTCCTGCTCCCACAGTTTCACTAGTAATTCATGTAAAGCAACAACAAGAGCAGAGCCTCCAAATTTGAAGAGGGCTGGAGGAAGATCATCTGGTCCCGCGGCTTTGTTCAACTTCAACAGTCCGATCTCACGTTCGACTTCTGAGCAAGAGGGTGGATCCAAAGGGACAGCCCACGGAGCAGGGCGATCAGTGACCGGCGAAGAATCAAACAATTCTAGCCGATTAAATTGCTTTTCAAAATGCTCAGCCCAACGCTCCAAGCGTTTTGACAAATTGTGGATAGGCTGTCCACTCTCATCACAAATTGTTTCACTAACACCAGGTCTCCTGCTGCCCGTTTCCCGTATCAGACGGAACAACTTACGATGGTTGCCAAGGGCAGCGGCCACTTCCATCTCTGACGCACGAACAGACCAGCAAGATTCGCGGTCTCTCTTCAAGCTAGCACGGAGTTTTGCCCGGAGCTCTTTGCGAGTTTCATCGTGCTCGCTTCCAGCCGGGATGTGCCGGCGAGCGTCGGTAAGTTCCAGAGACCGAGAAGAGACCCAATGTCCATGTTGGCTATTAGACATACCACATGAGGATTTGCCTGCTGTTGACGGACGAGCAGATGAAATATTGTGCATCGTCAGAGGGGATAAAACGCACTTAAGATGTCCAATACAACATGAATAAAATACTGAGGACACCCAGAGGGCTCTGGAAACCAAAATACTCCGCAAAAGTTTCATGAAGGCTCAAGCAAAAGAAGGCACGTTGTGGTAAAACTTTGGGACCAACGAGCAGAAGTGTTCCGATCTTAGTCGATCACGGCAGTCAAACGAATAGAATATGGTAAAGAACACTCACAATCTGTGTTTGAGAGCAGCATGATACAGTGCCACAGGAAAACACACATGCAGGATCGATCGGCTCCTCTGTATGCAGCAAGAAACACATCACGTGCCAGCACACGTGCTCATACTCAAGTTTCATAAAACAGCTCTTCCTCGAGCCCGAAAAGATGTAGGGGTTGATGAACACAGCAGGACCGGCAACTGAGAAGTGAACATGCCACGAAAAGTAGCTGGGTAACCATCAGTCCGCTGGCTGGGATGGTGGACAGATCTACCGTTTGTTAGAATAAGAGTTAGAAGATGTACGACCGCAAAAGAATGTAAACGGACCTCTCAGATGGAGGCAAATAGCTCAAGATATCAGGATATATCCAATGGGGACACGGTTCGCAAGCCAAGTTATTAGACAATATTGCTTAGTCGCAAAAAATAGATCAGCAATTTAAGGAAACAGGTGCTTCAGTAAGGTTGACGTCGAAGCAGAACTGTAAGCCATTCTTAAGAAAGAGAAAGTGAGAGAAAATGTGCCCAGTGATTCAAATCAGCCACTGGTTTTTCGTGAGCCGCAGTCGTCATAAAAGTGGCACAGGGATCCCGCAGCGCTAAATCGAGGTGTCAATTGGACGGAATTTCAGGGTATCAAAAATGCCAGCTTACAGTCAGCGTACAACCTAACAACCGTGGCGCAACACTGGATCGATATACAATTGGAGATCGAACTCGAGCAGAAGTCAAAACGTGAATCCAATTAGGGTCAGCGGTAAGTTGAACCCTGAACTTGAACCGTTCGAGTTGTGTTAATTGCTATTAATGAGCATATCCGATATTGTTGTATTAGTAGTTTCTTCAACCTATTTATTGCGTTAGGATAACATACAATACGAATCTCTCGGACCGGCTGGTCTTGACGTTCTCATTTCGATGCGGGTTGAGCTGCTTGGCGGTGACACAAATGATTCAGGCAGGTTATCCGTATATTCAGGTAAACCACAACACTATGCAATTACTTAACATACAGTTCTTAGCACGTTGGCCATAATGACAGACTCTAACAGATGATCTTCATATGCAGGCAACCTACGCAAGCAAGAATTTCACACAAGATGACGTGTCACGAGTGGGTCAGCGGTTGATCGGTATCCAAACCGCCCGAAAAGACACGGAAAGAGGCTCGCAATAAAATACTTCGTTTGTTTATATATATATATATATACATATATATATATGGTTGGCGGCATCCGGTTTCGGATTTGCCTGTCACTGTGGCAAGCCACAGGACGCCTGCGCCTACAGAGAGACCATGGGTGGCTTGCGCTGCACCACCCACAGCTCCAACCACACACCCCATATCCAGTGTAAACCCGAAGGAATAAGACCGGGAGGCATGCGGATGGGAGCCACGTTTCATCAACGGAGCCGGCCCACACTCCTTTACAGACAAACACAAGCACGCTGAATTTGGGAAATCAAGCGCACACAAGGCGGTGGCTGGACCGTAGTCCGCTCCACACTGAGTGCATGGAACCACTCTTGGAGCCTAGCACGGCCACAAGGACCGTGCACCCCGTCCCCTCCAGTAACGACCAACTGCCTCCTGGAGCCAGTATGGACAAGGTAGTGTGTAACAGACAGGTAGGCACCTTGTCAACATGCACATCAAGCGCAGCCACACCGGGGATATAAAGCAACAGCCAATCACCTGGAACGACAAGATGAAATAAAACAAATCCAATAATGCATACAGATACGGCGGCATAACTCTTCGCTATATTAGCATATGAAGTAAGTTGGTTAGCAACAAATCCGTGATAAGTAAGAAATGTCCACAAGTTACATAAAAATGCTACAAACGCAACAAAATTACCGAAGATAAGCGCAATTAGTGTAAGCAACGTGGCCAGTTAATAGAACATTATTCTGGGAGGCAGAACAAACCAAATAAAGCGGAATGAAATTTAGGCAGCTTAAAAAGACCTAGTTTAAGTGTAAGTTGGTTTAGCCCAACTGCGGTGAAGAAGCAACAAGAATGCAACATCAGCCTCAGCATAGGGCGCTATATATATATATATATATATATATATATATATATATATATATATATATATATATATATATATATATATACTTGCTTGGCGGCATCCGGTTTCGGATTTGCCTGTCACTGTGGCCAGCCACAGGATGCTTGCGCCTACAGAGGGAGCATGGGTGACCTGTGCTGCACCACACACAGTTCCAACCACACACCCCATATCCAGTGTAAACCCGAAGGAATAAGACCGGGAGGCATGTACATGGGAGCCAAATTTCACCAACGCAGCCGGTCCACTCTCCCTCACAAGCAGACAAAAGCACGCTGTATTTGGGAATCAAGCGCACACAAGGCGGTGGCTAGACCGTAGTCCGTTCCACACTGGGTGCATGGAACCACTATTTAATCCTAACACAGCCACAAGGACCATGCACCCCGCACATCAAAAGCAGCCACACCGATGATATCAAGCAACAGCCAATCACTTGAAACGACAAGATGAAATAAAATAAATCGGATAATGCATACAGATACGGCGGCATAACTTCACCAAATGGGCTTATAAAAGAAAATGATTACCAACAAATCCGCGATAAGTTTGGGAGGTCAGAAAATATATTTTAAGGAAATGCCACAAACGCGAAAATGTTATCGAAATTAATTACCATTAGCTTTAGTGACGTTTGCAAGTTTATAGAAGATAGTACAGGTAGACACTAATGTGAGAAAGAGAAGCATTAGGACAAATTGAAAACCCACCACCTGAGAATTAGCATACAAGCACAGGGTTAGTAAGTCGAATTCAGCGTGCCTACAAACGCTGCGCCGGTTCTGCCTGCGTTCTCCGCAGGACCCGTCGTCGCTTCGGTGGTGGTCCCGAGTGGCCTCACTCATGGCTCATAAGGCCTACTTGACGTCGATGGAGTACAACCCATCGGTGCTTGCCGATTCTTCTCTACATGCACGAGGGGTTTCTCCCGCACTTCCGCAACTGCCTTAATGGTCAGATCGCGCCATGCACGCCGATCAACCGCCTTCGATTCCCATGATCTGCAATCAAGATTAGGACGTGAGAGGCTCATTTTGATCATGTCCTGGTAGGGTAATTTCGGTTTCCCCACATGCCGCTTCCCGATACTCAGCTGACCGTATAAAAGTTGTTTCGGTATTCGCGCCGAATCCATACCGCTCACATGACCGAGCCACCTCAAGTCTCTCAGCAAAAGTATGCAGTCCACTGCATACATCCCACTTCGGCGCAACACTTTCGTGTCCACAACACTGTCACTTTATCCTATGTGTAGAATCCGTCGCAAACACTGTTGATGGAACCGCTCGAGATATCGCACATCCCGACGGTACATCGTCCACGTCTCACTGCAGTATGGAAGAACGGACAGTACCATGGATTTGTACGTCATCACCTTCGTGCCAATGGTAAGCTAATGGTTGCTCCACATTCAGTATTCAAGCTTCCCGAATGCAGCCGCTGCCTTCGACACGTGAATATGCAGCTCACTCTATAGCTGCTGGTCAGTCGACATCACACTCCCAAGGTAGCAAAAGCGGGAGGCGGTTTCCAATACTTCGGCACCAAGGCTGATTGGCGGCAATATTGAAGATTGCACCTCCCGTGAAGGCTGAAAGAGACAGGCAGCTTTGCTTGTGTTGATGGTGAGCCCCAATTTGGCCGCTGTCGAAGCCAGAGCACTAGTCATGTGCTGCAACTCATCCGCGCTGTGTGCAAACAACGCACAGTCATCAGTAAACAGCAACATACGGATAGTTGTCTCACAGACTAGAGTTCTCGCACCGAAACGACGGATGTTCAGCAACCCACCATCAATACGGTGCTCCACACGAACACCGTAAGCACAAGCCGCATCAAAAGCACAAGGCAGCATTGCCTGAAGATATATATTAAACAGGGCAGGAGCTAAGACACAGCCTTGCTTCACACCAGAGATAACTGCAAAGTCATCCGAGGTCTCTCCACACAGCTGCACCCTCGCCCGCATACCACTGTGCAGACATTCAATTATACTTACAAACTTCAGCGAACAACCAAACCCAACCAACACCAGGCAAAAGGCCTCGCGGTTCACCGTATCGAATGCCTTGGTGGAATCAAAAAAGCGAGTACAATAGCTGGTGTCGTTCTCTGCATTTCCCCTGCAACTGACGAGCCGCAAACACCATATCTATAGTGCTGCGACCCGAACGGAATCCACAGTGCTCTTCCCCCAAGTTAGGTTCCACAACCTGACTGACGAGGCGGTTGAGCAAGATACGAGCAATCACCTTGCCTACACAACTCAGCAAGTTGATGCCACGATAAGTCGTGAAACATTGCTTGCTACCTTTGTCCTTGTACAGTGGTAGAACAAGAACATCCTTCAGCTCAGTAGACACCTCCTCCTCAATCCCTACGCGTTGCACCGTGGTACAACGCAGTCAACAATGTGGGTCCGCCGTGTTTCAATACTTCAGGCGGGAACCCGTCGGCCCCGGCACACTTGCCGTTTCGCAGTTGAGCAAGTGCTCTCTGCGTCTCACCTAGTGTCGGCATGTCCGCCAGACGCCTTTACATCGTAGCGCTTGATGCCGTTCAATGCAGGCCAGTCGATCTCTGAACGGTTGTTCAAGAGACAGTCAGAGCGTTTCCGCCAGATCTGCATTACGCCTGCAGTCTGTGTGCAGGTAGCGCCTAAACTACCATCGATCAGCGTTCTCAGCGGCGCTAATCTCGGTCCATACACCGCCTTCAAGAAGCCAAAGAATACCTTGTCTTGGCGGCTTTCGGCGTAGCATTCCACCTGCTTCGCCTTCTCCGTCCGCCATGCATTTTTAATGCGACGGAGCTCTCGGGTTAGTAACCGTCGAAGTTTGCGAAACTGATTACTCTTTCCCAAGTTACTGGAGTCTGTCATATGTGCAGCAAATGGTGCATTCTTCTCCGACACCAATGCGCCAATCGTCGCATTGTTCTCATCAAACCAATCAGGCCGCTTACAGTTTGCGCGTCCGATGGTCTGCTCGGCAGCAGCTGTCACCTGGTCGCGGATGAGGTGCCACAGGTGGCCCACTGCGGCTATGCAGTCCACATCACACAGTCGTGCAGCAATCGCCTTCTCCAGTTCAATACGTCCCGCCACAGTACCGAGGGAGAGAATGCTAAATTTACGCCGATTCACTGCGGGAGTGCAATACATCGATTTACGAAAATATATGTACAGTTTAGTCCGCACCAACTTGTGAGCAGTGCCACACTCAGCTCCGCGCAGCACACGTGTCATGCGCACTCCACGAATATCACGCTGACGTACGATGACATAGTCGAGCAGGTGAGTTTGACCACGCCGTGGGTGCGTCCAAGTTCCTATATCACTCGCACTCAGTGCAAACCGAGTGTTCGTGATCGTCAGGCCATGAGGGGCACACAGTGAGAGCAGCCTGTCAGCGTTCGCATTTGCTGAACTAATGCCATGCGAACCGATAGCATCTGTCCACACCGATGCATCAACCCCAACGCGCGCGTTGAAATCACCCAGCAGAAATAGTCGGTCGCTCCTCGGCACAGACCGTATCAAGGAGGGAAGCGGAATGTAGAACTGATCGCGTGTGTCATCAGGACAACACATGATCTGACCGTACTTGCTTATAGAAGTGGCAGACATACCTCACCCGAGTCGTAAGCGAACAGTCATCAGTCGCGCGCTGATGCCAGTTGGTTCACCCACCAGCTGGCCATGGAGGCGATCGGATATTGCAAATCCGACCTTATGTTCACGTGGTGCTTAGGAGGCGTTTCACACCCAGTAGAAAGTGTAGCCAGCGCCTGCTTCATGCAAGTTCCCTTACTCAGCGAGCCGGGTTTCACTGAGCGCCGCAATAGCGATGTGGTAGCGCCCCAGTTCCATCGCAACCAGTGCAGTGCGTCGCTTGGGGAGCTCACTCCAGTTCCGGTCCAGTAGAGTGCGCACGTACCAGCACTCGATGCTGAGTGCTTTGCGCGCAGAGATCCGATTGCATTGGTGGGCAATCGCATGCGAGGTGGCGGATATGCTTCAGAGGTTTCCTGGAGGGACTTGACCGGGAGACTTTGGCTCAATAGCCTGACCCCCAAGGCAGTGGGAAGCAGATGCAGTTCGGGAATGTGATTGTAGAGACAGATTGTGATCTGCTTAAGGTCCATCACACGCAGCCTTTGAGGTACTAGAACGATTCATATATGTTTTGCGACCGGAGTAGGATACGCACCTGCGACCACGGCCAGACGCAGGTGGGTTTTGGCGGGTTTGCACCAATTTGACCAGGGGCTGCCTGGCTTGAGGTGGGCAGTAGCAAACCAGTGAACACCCGGAGGTGCCCTCCCACCGCCAGCGACAATGCGTGGCGCTCGTGCTCTACGCCAAACGAGTTGTGGGCTAATAACCCGTAGAGCTGTTGTCTCCCAAGACTATGATACTGGCTGGGCGCCCACACCTGACAGGAGAACGACTCGGGTTCTCAGCCAAAGCTTCCGATTAGATGTACACCCGAAAGGCAGCGGGTCCAGCACATGGACAGTTCACTGACTGATGCGGATTGGTGTTCTGGACCACAGCAGGGAGAAACGCATAATCCATCTCCCACGCAGCGGTCGGCACGAAGAAGAGTCCAGAACATGAGCCAATGGCATAACAGCAGCAACATTGGGTAGACCACCCGTCAGGAAGAGCAAAAATGAAAAAACCTATTGTTGTTTGTTCGCCGCACCACCTTTTATGTCATCTTCCATGCTCATACCATTGAACGCCTGAAACAATACAATTCCACACACAGTTCATCTACCAACTACGGTTCAAGGCTAAGGACCTATGCGTAGGACCTGACCGAACCATCTAAACTTGTGCAGCAAAATCAGCTTGCCCTCCACAGGGCGCCTAACGTCCTAACTGTGAACTCGGTGTTGCAACCAAACACCAGCAATCCTCCACAAGCAAATGTTACACAACGTGGAAAGACAAGGCATTTCCACCGCGCGAATCGGTCTGGACTCACTCTCATAAAACCACAAAGAACGAACGGAAGCAATGGAAACGAGGCCCTTTACAGAGATGGAGACGTCCTGATGACGCCACAAGTACCTCAGATTGATAAAGGCTGACCGCGCACTGGAGATGCACAAGAAAAATTCCTTAGCCATAGAGTCACCAGTAGAAACACAGTTCTCAAAGTAGATGAAACCAGCTACCTTGTACTGTGAACTTTCATGGGTGGGTACGGGAGCGAGTGTGAGCCAATACTGCTTCAGCACCTGACACATCGAGAGGTCAAACCACATGCTACATCCAGATGCTTCAGCCGCCAAATGGTTCAGAATGAGTTGCATACTGTGCGGACCGTCACTAAGTAAGTCGATATCACCAGTATAATATAAGTCGGTTGCGCCCTCATCCGGAAACCTTGAAGAGTTCTCGACAGAAGGTCGTCGATTGTAGGTTGTAAAGGAACGGGGATATAGTGGTGCTCTATGGCACAGTGCCATCGACAGCGAACGGAGAGGAAAGCTTGCCAGGAGCCTCTCAATCAAATACATGAGGGTAAAATTCATGTAGGATGGCGGTATACTTCTCTGGGGCTCCGTTTATTAGCAAGCAAAACCATAAGACACGTCCATCAACACATCTAAACGCTATCAGTATGTTTAGGAATGCGACGATGATGGGCCTGTGGTGGTGAAGCTCGAGGAATTGGCGGATACGAAAGATATAATCAACGCATCCACAGCCGGGGCGGAAACAAGCTTGTACTTCACAGCAGTAAGGTCCACGAGCTAAGGAGAGTCTTTGAAGGAGAAAATATATCAACAGCCTGGACACAAACGAAAGTAAACCAACCACTCGACCATTGACACACGAATTGAGAGCCTTTCTTAAAATATGACGACAACACCTGATACACTCCAGGAGGACGACATCATCCTCAGGACCATCATTACACATTAAGTGAAAGTGAGAAATACACTTAAATCTTGTGCTGCAATGGAAAAATACAAGATCCATGAAAAATGAGACAACAAACATAATAGAACATTTAAAAAAAACAAGAAAGTGATCTAAAGCTTAGATACATAGTAAGCTACTGCACTGAGGTCGTGCTTGAACGGAGATAACCGGATAGGGAGGAACAAAGAAACCCAAAACACAAACGACAATGGGATCTGTTCTTTGCCATGACAGCAATTGTATCCGATCAAACGTGCTTATCGTCCTTTGGACCACAACCCCCAAGTAAGAAGACACCAACCGACACCAACTCCGAATTGAGGGTCTTCATTCTTCGTGACCAAGTCATTGCTGATCTATCCAACTCTTTTCCATCCACACCCACTGCGCGCAAACAGCGCACGTCGCAGGAGTTGGTGTGCTGGCATGCACAACACGTGACACAGCCATCGGGCCATAGGGTGCGACGACGACGACTATGAGATGTATAAAAAGCAGCGAAATATCTGCAACTGTGTGAAAAAGAGCAGGCGCAACCATTTCGAAGAGCAGCTTGCAAACGCAGCGAAAGCCGCCCGTGAGAGAATCTTTGCGTACGTGAAGCGGCGCCTGAGGCCGGCAAGTAACCTGCCAGTGACAGATAAATCGAACGGACAGAACCTAACCTCCGCCACTGATCGCACGTCCGTCTTAGCGGCGCGGTTCGCTTCCGTGTTTGCAAATGACCAGGTGTCTATACCGAGTTCGGCGTGCACCATCCTTATCCAACTCCGTAGTCCGGATTGTGATGTGGAAGAAGTGCGTCAGTTACTCGACCACCTTGACGGCGCCAAGCCTGCTGAACCTGACGGGCTCCACTCCCTGATTCGCAAGTCCTTATCGACCGTTATCTCGAATGCCGTAAACGAAATATTCAGCAGGTCTATGTCCGAAGACTCACAGCCCAGTAATTGGAAATGCTCAGTGATAAAGGTGATTCCCAAATACGGTGACCCCAGCAAAGTATACAACAACAGGCCAATTTCTTATACACCTATTTGGGCCAAGGCTGCAGAGAAGATTGTGAAAAAGCGTTTCTTACAGTTGTTCCGGTCAAAATATATCCCGACGCCCGCACAGCATCGTTTCATGCCAAGTCGTTGATAAATCACCAACCTGCTCGTGGCGAGGCATGAATGGTTGCAAGCAGTAAACCAGGGGAAGTCTGCCGACGTGATCTACATTAATTTTAGCCAAACGTTCGACAAGGTAAACCACGAGGTCCTCCTTCTCAAGCTGACAGTGTGTGGTGTTGGCGGGTCTCTCCACTAGTGAATCCAGGACTTTCTCCTTGGACGAAAGTGGAGGGTACAAGCCGACAGCCACCTGACCGACTGGCATCCTTCGATCAGTGGAGTACACCAAGGCACAGTGATTGGACCAACATTGTTCCTGATTTATATCAACAATCCACCTCAGCTTCTTCGGACACCGTGTGACCTGTTCGCAGACAATCTGAAGATGTGGAGAGTGATAAGCACATCGGACGACTGCGGCTTACGTTAATAAGACCTAAACCGCCTTTCCATGTGGTCCGCAGAAGTCTGTCTCCCGGTCAACCCATCCAACTCGGTATTCATGAGCCTGTGGAGGAGTGGTGACGGCCGAACCTACACTCTCGACGACCAACTGCTAAATCTCTCGCCTTCCGTGAAGGACCTAGGAGTACTCGAACATTGCGACTTGTAGTCTGTTGACATCACAAACAGGCCATATCGTAACAGACTACCTAATCAAACGCAGTATCTGTACCTGGTCTGAATAGGTTGCCACTCGCCTCATCTCCTCCATCATCAGACCAATACTAGAGTACGGTTCATCCAGTTATTGCCCGACTACTCGCGGCGAGGCGCAGAAAATTGAGCGCGTTCAGTACGTCGCTAATAGGCTCATCCACAGTTTGTGAGGCTTGCCGTATGAAGACAGGTGCGAGAGGATGGGAATGTACACCCTGGCATATCGTCGGTTACGTGTCGACCTCATCACGACTAAATGTATTCTACATGTAAGCTAGTATCCCATGCTAAAGACACTGATGCAGTTGCGAACCCCTTGTAGCACACGCGGACACCTATACAAGCTTGTAGTATCAGATTTGAAGGAATTTCCGCATGCTCTGTGCTTAAAATGGACAGTGGTAAATGCATTGAACGATTTTCAGGAACATATAGTAGTAGCGGATTCAGTGCTGTTATCTAATCCACCATTGGATGTGCATTACTCACAGATATTTCTTACTTTTAAGCCTTAATGTACTGCGAGTAGAATGATTGTTTAACGATATAAGGTGAGAACGTGAAAAATGAGCAGCGTATTGACAAGTCATAGTACGCTCTTTCAACGTTCTTGATAAGATTTCGATGGAGTTATACAGATTCAAATTTCTACTTGCTCCCACAATAGCGTATGCAGTAATCACAGCATTACAAAAAAGAGCATCAGTCTCTATCCTTAAAGCACACTTAAACCACCAAGTCTCGGTATACTTGCACAGACTGTTTGAGTTGCCGGTTGGCAAAGCGGTGCTACTCGTCGCAATCTGCTTCTGCCAGGATATCTCTGTCGTGGTCGAACAGCTCCCAACAGTGAGCAAAGATCCCTGCCTCGTCACGTCGAAACGCAGCTTAACTGCCCGGAAGTGAACATTTCCTTCTGTATACCAAGCCAGTGTTGCTCAATGTTTTGCGGTTGATTGCAACTGAGTGCCTCTGTCAGTGAAGACTGATGGCTCGCCGGGACCGGGGGAATCTGTTCGCATCAATCTTGAAGTGTTTCGTCTATAGGGACATCAAGAACCCCAGCGTATGATCGCGAGCAATGAAAAGGGAACAAAATGATCTACAGTTTCGTGAACTGCCCTGCCATCTAAAACTGGCTGCAATTTGATCAGTTTGAGACCAGGTGTATGTTGACGAAGGGGGACGCGAAGATGCGGAACGCTTCTGCGTATGCCTGTAGTTGGTGCTCAAGAGAAAGGCGGTTGTCTTCGCATAACCTGAGAAGTTCCCGTTATCCAAGCGGTCCTAATCAAGCGACTGATGACCAAAAAGGTGTAATTTGTATGTTACTAGGAGGCCAACGACCGCTTTGTTCTATTGATGAGGAAGCTCACGATAAAAGCCGTTCTTCACCGAGCCACTGTTGCATTAAGATGAAGCTGAGATCACAAACAACTTTTGTCTCGCATCGCGCCGCATGTTGGTTCTACATGAGCCCCGAGGCCGAACTGCAAACAGCCGGCCGTTAATCGGGAACCAGTAAAGCAGTGCGGCCTCGGTCTTGCCGTTTACTACTATACTGACACCAGCACAACCCGCCTAGTGTTTGAAGAACGACACAAGCGATAACTAGCTTCGCGGTTGTTGGGAGATTTCAGCGTTAGCACAGTGCCGCAATCGGGTTTCGGAAACGCGACAGACATCAACATCGAGGGATTGCAGAATGCGCGTTAGATCGCATTGCGGTCCAATCTGCATGAGTGTCCGTACTTTAAAGCACGTCAGAAAGAACCAGGATCAGGGTCGAAGGAGCTACATAGGTTAAACTCCATGTTTCGCGGTGCAACCAGGCAGATCCATAAATACAGAAATCAGGTAACATATGACAAGGATTGTAAACAAACAAACCGTTGGCGTGTGATGAAATCGCGTGGATGTAAAATAGTTGAAACGAGAGAATGCGAGCACATTGTATAACAGTCCACGGTTTTTTGTCAGGGAGCACGATACCACGCGGTTAAACGAGCTGAAGCCTGCAGCTGATTTGGGGGACACCACTCCGAGGCAGTGTGGCGAGTTCAGGGAAACGCGCACACTGGAAGTCGGTAAATGATTGCTCAGTTCGTATGCGTTTGGGTTGGTCGGTTGCCAAAGAGAAGCCCAATCCTTCAAATGATCTAAGCAAGAGGGTGCTGAAATACAATGCTCCACCGTAGTGAAGCAAGTGGCAGTGAATTCAGTTAACAGCGAGCCACATACGCCACGCCTTAGTACTGTTAAACAGACAGTTTTTGATTTTTATATGGAGAACGTTTGCCAGGCGAAAACCTACCTGTCCTAAAATACCGCTGAGGAACTAGGTGATGGAATGGAACTAACTCGAATCACCCAGCTGACACCATGAGAAAGCTGCCAGGTGAGCCAGCATTATCAAATGTAATTTAGACAACAAAAATAATTTATTTCATGTAGAGAATAAAAGGGAAATAAAAAAGCTTGTTGAAAACAAACAATGAACCAATAGGGAGGGCTGCATTGAAGAACATGACTGGTATGAGGAGTAGGAAATCTCGAGAACCATTCTGCAGGTGGACAACAGGTACGAAAGTATACCATAAGTCTCTTTGACGCCACAATGCCTAGATTTTGTCATGGTAAACCGTGTAACATCATCCAAACGGATTTATAAGCCACCAATCAGCTGTTAGACGAAAAAGTGTCAAGTAAATTGGTAAGAACAAGCAACATTGCAGTGAATTTGGCTGAACACAGTTAATTTCATATGTTTAATCACTTAAAATTTCAGCCTTCGCAGCGAGATAACTTACCTCAAGAACAGTAACTTCTTCCAAGTCCACTGTGTACATTATCGCCTGCAACTTTACACGAATTGAAGCCTCAGTTTGGGCGCGTTCGTCACTGCGGCGATGGGGAAAGATAACAACGGTGAAAGCATAAAAAGGAGGCAAATGTCTCCCGAGGATCGGTGGTGAAAAACAAAAGCGATAGCAAACAAGAACTGAGTGATCGTCATTTTCGAAAATTGGATAAGAAAGTGAAGTGGATATGACACTCGAGTTTCCCAGAAATGTTATAATTAATCGTGCCTATTTGAAGAGTAGAGGAATAGGTATCTAAGAGCGATGAATCAATCTTGGAGAAGGGCCAAATTTCGAGGATGCAAAGCATTGCCCGTAACGACTGACAGGCAGTGCTAATCTGTCCAGTCTGATTGGTACATTGAGGAGCTTTCACCGATTAGGGTAATGTCGCCAGCATTTTCCAATTCAAGAAGTCCATCATCAAGAAGCAGCTCCATAGTTCGTAGATCGTGTCCAATGAATGCAATTTTCATGACTTTTTCGATGGCGAAAATAGAACGGGAAGGTGACATTGGGCATCATTGTCCCACAACGTTGGAAATATGGAAGATCGGCAACGACTAGCAGTAAGACCTCATACTTCCCGAACTATGCGCATACAGTGCAATTATAATGTTTACGTATCTTTCGGGCACAGGTTTCCTGAGTAGACAGTTCCATAGTAAATATCGATCAATCGAATCGAAGGCACCTTTGATGTCGAGGAACACAAAAACGATGGGCCGTCAATATATATGACAGTGCTCCAACAACTGACGAGATGTGAAGATGTGATCAATACATCCGCGACTTCGACGAAACCAAGCTTGCTGAACACGAATCTGGCTTTCACGCGTGCCAGTGAGACAGAGGCGAATGAGATGAAATGGATCCCGCAGTCAGAATGTTGTGTCGGAGCCCCACGACTGCTTCCACCCACTGATTCTATTGGACAAGCGGACGCCCTGTCCAGACTGATCAATACCGGTAGACGCGATCAAGAAGACGCAGTCATTGCATCCATTGCAGCCGAATCGGACGTCAGCTACATGATACAAGACGCAGTGTGTAATTTGCCAGTGAATGGTTTAATGGTTGCGCAAGCCACTAAACAGGACGCTGTGCTACAAGAAGTATTAACCTTTACAAGAAGTGGATGGCCAAAGAAGTGTCCGAACGAAGCTTTGACCCAGTTCTTCACAAGGCGAGGCGCATTGTCTGAAGTTGATTCCTGTCTGTTTTTCGCAGATCGCATAGTCATTCCAGAAGTGCTCAGACAGCGCATACTAAGAGAGCTGCACAAGGGCCATCCAGGAATCGCCCGCATGAAGGCACTCGCTCGCAGCTACGTCTTTTGGCTGATGATGGACAGCCAAATTGAGGATATCGGTCGATCCTGTTCCAGATGCATCAGTGCATCAAAACTGCCGGTGCGTGTGCCATTGCAATCTTGGTCGAATCCAGAATCTCCCTGGTCGCGCATACATGTTGGTTTCGCAGGACCAGTCGAGGGTGTGGAATTTCTTGTGGTGGTTGACGCGTACAGTAAGTGGCCGGAAGTGATCCGGATGAAAACCACGTCCTCAAACAGCACGATCTCGGAAATGAGACATGTATCCAGTCAGCATGGCCTACCAAAAACCGTTATTTCCGACAACGGATCGCAGTTTACGTCCTATCAATTCGCCGAGTTTTGCGCACAAAATGGAATCGAGCACATGAGGACAGTACCATATTATCCACAGTCAAATGGTCAAGCGGAAAGATTTGTCGATACCCTGAAAAGAGCACTTTTGAAGTCAAAAGGCGAGGGACCGTTGGACGAAAGACTGGAGCGGTTCCTACTGAATTATCGAGTGACTCCTAATCCCAATGCACCCGATGGGAAGTCACCAGCTGAAGTCCTAATGGGTCGCAGATTGAGAACTACACTGGATTTGCTGACACCCAGGCGTCCTCTCCCACAAACAAGGAACTTAGCAATGGAGCAGCAATACAACAGGCGGTACGGAGCACGGAGAAGGATGTTCAGAGTTGGCGAATTTGTATCTGCAGCGGCTATTCAGGGACGGCGGATCAGCTGGATACCAGGACGCATCGTGCGACGTCGGGGACGGGTGATGTACGATGTTCAAGTTGGTGCGCAGGTATGGAGACGTCACGCAAATCAGCTGAAACCGCGGTGTACACTGGAAGGTGATGTTCAGAATGCCAACAGATTTGATGTTAATGAGTTGCTTGACAATGGCAAACCAAGTGCTTCCTCACGACGAGAATTTCAACCAAGGGAATGCCCGGAACAAGAAGGTCGGAACAGACCCCAACGAACAAGAAAATTTGTACGGCCGTTTCAAGTGGACCCGCGTCGGAAAAGCTATGTTCCGTACAGGTAACTTACTTTTTAGAAGGGGGAGATGTTAGGGAGCTGGCTACTTAACCCTCAGTTTCATGAATTATGTTAGTTGCCTATTTCTTTGTTTGCGCAGTTACCTGCTTCTTTGCTACATTTTGGACACGCCGCTTTCCTCAGCGTCATTCGCAATCGCTCACAGCTAATTTCAGCCGTCTCATTCTGTGGACATTCTGATTGGTTTCTTTTGCTCAGCGTTCCTTAGCTTTTTCACGTGGATGTATTATTCAGCCGACACATATTTATTATACCTGTTTTTATTTTCCTGGTGTGTGCCAATCTCACTATCAACTGTTCTGGCATTTGTTTAAACGCATCACTTCTCCACACTGTTTGGACGCTACTCGTCGTTTTTAATGGTCGCTCACCAGAAGGTTACCCCCAGGGATTAACTCCGCAGACACTATTTTCTTTGCCGCACTTCATTGGCTCGTAATTTTCGCGATTCTCATTTGCTTGTTCCATTTTGTGTTTTCTACATGCATGTTGGATCTCACGCGTTTAGTAGCTTGGATTCGCTCTTGTGTGTCAAGCTATATAACTGGTGCCGTGCTGTAATAGAAAATCTGTTCATCCCGGCTCATCTTGGACTTCTTCTTGCCTTCGTGGGGTGAAGGCGTACTGGGCGTCACAACACAGAACTTGAGCCCCATTGAAATCGGAACTATTTTCGAGCGGCTCCAGTCGGTTGGCGCAGTTTTCTGCCCTCACAGCTTCACAATTAAGCTGTGCAGACTGTCTACAAGAGCAATCCCAGAATTTGAAGTGAGCTATAGGGATTCCATCCGCTCATGTAGTCTCATTTACTTTCAACAGTGATCTCAGATTCGACTTCCGCGTGTGAAGGCTGGTCCTTGCGGACGGCCCAGGGAGAAGGACGACCAGTGGCCGAAGAAGCTGGTACCGATAGTTGAATGAGCTGCTTTTCAAAGTGTTCGGAGCAACGCTCCAAGCGTTTTGACTAACTGTGCAACGGCCGTTCACCCTCGACACGTATGATTTCGTTAACACCTGGTTTCCTTCTGCCCATTCCTAGAGCAGTAGGAAATTATCGCTAGCTTTTACAGCTGATCAGCACCACTGGCTGCAGGAAACTAGGTCTCAGTGAGACAATCAGAGACAGCGCGGGTGCCACGATTCACAATAAGGAGCGCGGTATGGCACGTTGGGGGGAGCACTTTCAAAATCAGTTCAGTTAGCCCGCTTCTTGTGGTCCTCTTCCTACTCAAGATGAGCAATGGACGGTTAGTGTAGAGCAATGGTTCTCAACCTGGGGGTAATTACCCCCAAATGAGTAAAATTGAATTTCGACTGAGGGGATAAATATAAGTACCAGGATTGGGTCAACAATCGATTGCCGAACAAAATTAAAAGCAAAATCATATGTAGCAAGACACGTGACTAACAACCTAATAAATACTGATTAGCCCGCACTGACCTAATCAATAATCAGCGGTCGATGAATTAGACAATTTCCGGCAATAAAATGAATTACTTAAAATATGAATCCAAGCCTGCAAAGCAGCGCAGCAAGTTGGCGCCTCGATCAGATTGCTCGTCGAAGGGTAACTATTTATAGTAAAACAGATTTGTGGGGAACAGCCCCAAAAAGCTGAGAACCACTGGGTTAGAGGCTCCATCGCAGGCTGAGATCCTGAACGCGATCGCAGCCCCTAAACGTTTGCGTGATTCTGGCCCCAAATCCCTCGCAACGGAACTGTTTAAGAATAGTGGTGACATCCTTTGCAAAGCACTGACCTTTTTGTTCGATCAGGTCTGGAAGGCGGAGGCCATCCCAGCTAACGAGTGAAAAAATCATAGTGACGATGTACAGAGGGGCAGTCGCACTGCCTGTGCTAACTGCAGAGGTATTAGTCTAACACCAGTGGTGACAACAATATTGGCCTTAATTCTCGTTCGTCGCCTCACTGTGGAGCGAGAACCCCGCATTGGTGAGGAGCACACAGGCTTCCGCCCATGACTGGAGTTTATAGACTAAATATTCACTCTACGACAGGTGCTCAAGTAGCGCCACGCATACAGCAGACCGACAATAGCCGTATTCCTAGACTTCAAGAGTGCATTCGATTCAGTCGACCGATGCATTCTGTTCGAAATACTTGCGCAGTAAGGTGTTCCCACGAAATATGTGAACATCATACGTGCTCTTTGCTCGAACACTACAGGCCGCGTCACGGTCTACGGTGATTTGTTGGACCTGTTTTCGAGAACAAGTGGCGTTCCTCAGGGTTATCCAATTTTTTAACGCAGTAAGAAGACAGAGGTTGCGATATGTTAACATTTCGATTGCTCTCGTCAGTCGCAACGCAATACAGGCCCAGAAACAACTAGACAATCAATTAGATTGCCTTGGTCCTGATACGTCATATCAT
>OX104063.1:70823626-70856195 GCA_944474145.2 Dicrocoelium dendriticum
TTGTAGTGAATTAGATCCAGTTCCAAAGAAAAATGGCACAACTACAGCTTTGCGCAGTTTTCACAACAAAAGAACAAGGAGTTCGATATCGCCAGAAGGAATCAGATAAACTTCAAGATGGGCGCCTGCGACCCCATCAGCTGTGCACCAAACAACGCAAATGCCTTTGGAATTGCCAACTAGGAACAAATACTGATATTTGTCTAACGTCATGCACGAGCACAGGATTAATGCAAAGATTGATCTGAACTCTTTAGGGCACAGCCTCCCGCCGATCTAGAAATATACCTAGTTATTTAGGTGGTGTCGCAAATACCTGCTTGCGTCCTTAAATCTTACCCCCACTTCTGCCGGTCCGCATAGTCTTCTTTCTGCCTACTTCAGTCTCATCTGACCTGTCCCGTCTATCTTGTGTCAGCTGCTTCGCGACTGAGGTACACTAATTCACGTTTGGCTATTCCACAGACCTTGCATTTTCCTTTGCTTTGATTGTTGCTCCTCCTCACCTTTTCCTCTAAAGCCATTTCTATCCGATGACACGCTTATTTGTTTAAGCAACAAATCCATTTCTCACTTCACCTGGCTTGCTCGTTGGCTGCCTTAGGCGCTCGTTTCGAATTGCATCACTTGTGTGTGCTGTTTTTTACCTCCGACGATTTTGGCTTAATATCCTGGGTTACCGCATGTTCACCTGTGCTATTCTCTTTCTTAACTTAACCAGGATACTTCACTTTCAAGCTAGCTTTCAAAGCACTATATTCGTGTGCCTATGCTAACCTGTCTGCTTAACCTTCGCCTGATCCCGGCTCACCCTGACCTTAGGGAAATATGCATGCTCTCCTAAGGTAGCTCAGTAAGACCGGATTCAGCAGACCTTGCGTCTACATTACCGCTGTATGTAGCTGTTCTTAAATATCTTCCCAGAATTTTATCCAGAATATCTGCTTGCCTCTTTAACGTCTCCCCCACTTCTGCCGATCCGAATGGTCTCGGTATTCTGCCTAATGCAGTCTCCTCTGAGCTGTCTCATCTGTCTTCTGACAGCTGCCTGCATATTGGGGTAAACTGACGCATGTATGGCATTTCCAATGATCATACATTTGCCTTCTTTTTCATTGATGCTCCTAGCTTCACCCTAACGCCATTATAACCAGATGACAAGGTTATATGTTTGAGCCACTTATATCATTCTCTCCACACGTAGCTTGTTTCTGGATTGCCTGATGCTTTCGTGTAGCTTTGCCCGACCCCTCTTTTGGGTTTGCTTACCTCGTTAGACCAATGAGGCTTAAAAGCCTGGTTTACCGCAGATTCACCAGTAATATTGTTTTTTTTAAACCGTAACCAGACAAATCATCCCTCGCACTAACTTCCAAAGCCCTAGCCTCTTGAGCTTACGCTAACCAGCCTGACTAATCTTTTCTAGATCAATCCTTGCCCTAACCATTTGAATCCATGCATGATGTCTTGGGTAAGCTTAGTAACGCCTGGTTCATCACACCTTTTGTCTCCCTGAACTCGGCATATGGTTTCCTAAACTTTGTCTCAGATGTGGTGTCCAGAATATCTGCTTGCGTCCTAAACTATTACCCCCACTTCTGCCGGTCCGAATAACCTTTCTTCTGCCTACGCCAGTCTCCTCTGACCTGGCTCGTCTATCTACTGACAGCTGCTTCGCGACTGAGGTACACTAACTCACGTTTGGCGCTTCCACAGACCTTGCATTTTCCTTTGCTTTGATTGTTGCTCTGCTGCACTTTTTTCTCTAAAGCCATTTCCATCTGGTTATATTTTTATTTTTCCGAGCCGCTTAGTTTACTCTCATGGCTTCTGATATGCTTGTTGTTCGCCTGATGCCTTCCTCTCGATTTGCTTCACCTCTCTTCGCTGGCTCATTATCTCGCTTCGAGTATTGAGGCTTAAAAGCCTAAATTACAGCAGAGTCCCCCTGCTTCCATGCTTCACCCTAAGCAGACCAATTCTCTTACGCCCCACCATTTAAGCTTTATCATTATTAGCTTATGCTAAGCTGTCTGATTACTTTGTTCATGATGCTGCCGCTCCATGTGTAAATGGAGCTATGCACGCTGTCCTAGAGTAGCTCAGTAGCACCCGACTCAATACACTACTCTTCTCCCTTGACCTCGATAGCCGTCCTTTCCTAAACTTTGTTACAGGTATTGTGTTCAGAATCTCTGCCTTCTTCTTTAACATCAACCCCACAGCTGCTGGCCTATATATTCTGCTTTCTGCCTAATCCAGTCTCGTCACTGCTCCCTTGCTCTTTTCTGACAGCCGCGACTGAGGTATACTGACTCATGCTTTTTACTTCCACTAAGGTTTTATTTTCTTTGCTTTGATTGCTGTTCTTCCTCGTTTTTTCCTCTGTTGTCATTTGGGTCCGTTGATACGCATGCTTGTTTGAGCTACTTAGTCGACGCCTACTGCACCTGGTCTGCTTGTCGTCTGCCTTATGCGTTCGTCTCGAATTGCCCCACCGGTCTTTGCTGTTTATCTAACTCGCTTAGGCAATCGAGGCATAAAAGCCTGGTTTACACCAGCTTCCCCCGTGGTAAATTTGGTTTTTCCTTTTGCATTTCGCTTTTCATCGTTTTCTTTTTGTCAGCACATCATCTTATCCATGCTTCCAGTTATTATGCGACCGTTGCCTGTATAGTTTCTTTAGATGCTCGTAGAACACGAAATACGAAATATTATTTTGCCCTTTACATATATAATTGTCAACATGTTGTATGATATATGACGTTTACCTTCATGCCAAGTGTTGTCACAGATTTCTTTGGTTAAGTATGCTGCTCATCTTTTCTTTCCCGTTCACTTTTTTGAGATTTGTAGTTATCAACCAAAAGTTACAAAGGCGCACACCTGGCCGTTGTGCCTGCGACTGAATTAACCTACAAAGATAAAAGTGGATCGAAGCAGGCCTCCAACACACACCCCCTTTCTGGTCTACCTACCCTGGTCAATTGAAGCTGGACGCCCTTATTCAGAGGATTGGATCCGCCGTGGCTTGCATGCAAAAAGCCTTCAAAACCATGGATTAAGGCAAGTAACCTGAATCAAACCATAACTACCTACATGTGGTTCCGTCTGTCAAAAATCCAATCACCTAGTAATGGCTTGTTAGCCATCTCAGGCGACTGAAAGGACAACGAAAGTGTGTCTTCTTTGGGGTACCAACTGTTTAACGACACTGCTCAAAGACGAGGTAAGTTTTCGTCTGGCCAGCTTCCTCCCTATCAAAAGCCACGTATGTCTGTTTAACAGCAATGCGACGAGGTGGTTGTGAGTCTCCCCAAACTAGTCACTGTCCCATGATTACCCAACCAACCACACTCCCACCATGGAAGTCAACCAACTCCTCGTACACCATCCAGGTGACCAATCGCAATTGCGTTGACATATTCGAACACGTATAACAGATAAACACCTACATTTCCACATACATGTGTTAACCAACGAGTCCAAAGCTCATAGCTAACTTGCATCATCTTTTATATCTTCCACGCTATTTAGTTGTACCTTTAACAAGCTCATACCTCCACAGGCGTATCCCGCAATGCTCGAGAACAAAGAATTCAGTTTAGGTATTTAAGACCAAAGTTGATCAAGTCTGAGCGCCGCAGCTTGCATGGTACGTATTTGAACATGTCCGGTTGGCGTAGCTTGTTCAACACCGAGAATGTACAAATTCATTTATTTATTTATTTAAGACCAGTAAGCATGCGCACGGTGGGAATAGCGGATGTGGTTTCAGTAACTTTCCTAAAAATCTCATTGCTACCTGTGTAAGTATCGCTCCGACGAGGTGTATTTTCTCCACGTGCTCTACCATACATGCCACATGTTTGTTCAACAAGAATCGGTGAGGTCGAAAGCGAGGGCACATAAAGCAGCCAATTAACCTATGGTATTATAAGCAATTTGAAATACGTCCTGATTACAGAAGAGAAGTAGAGCGTGTTGCATGGTATAGGTATAAAATAAATAAATATATAAATAAATAACTATTTTGTTCTCAAGTTCATCCAAACTCAGGCATGATCAAACTTTACAAGCAATCATTTTGCGCAACATGGTTACAACGTCCGTAACTGGCTGTAGCCAAAAGATATACAATTTGCAGAAACAGACGAAGCACTCATGAGGAGCAACTTCCTCAGTGGGGTGATGATAAAATGGAGTAATGTAGGCGTATAGTATAAAGAAACTCGCAATAGTTTAAATTGTGACAGAATGTGGAGACTGAGAGTATTTTGTTGTGCCTGTCAGTATAACAACGAAAAATGAAAATTCGATATTCCAGTGTGTAACAGTGGGTAGTGACTTAATTCAGTGGGGTGTCATCCGCCAAGTCGCAGTGTTGATAAACGGTTTTGTAGGTTTTTATGGGGAGAACGCTTGCCAGGCGAAAACACACCAAGTCCTGTATAGGGTAAGCCCTTCATCAAGCGAGCAACTCAATAAAATTAAACCGCCAAGTAACCTATGGCATAATAAGCAGTTTGGTCTACGTAGTGATTATAGAGGATTAATAGGGAAGTTGTAGGGCATAGGTAGAAATTTATCACATCTTTACTCACTTAGGCAACCTTTGCACGCCATGGAAATGAAATGTACGCCAGTATCCTCCTTTCGGGAATCGTCAGCAGTGCGCATTTCATCTTTCCCTGGTAAGGCTCGAACCCGCAACTGAACTGTAATCAGTACGCAGACTATAATATTTATAGCGTACTATGTTAATTGCGGCTTAATTTTGGTGAGTTTGTCGCTTGGTAAGGAGCTACCCTCTCCTCTGCCCGGTAGTAACGTGCGTCAGTGGAGAGTGGGTGGGGTTATATCATATCTATTAACTTGTTCACGATGGTCTGTGACGTCCCACGTAGCTCAGTGGTCTCAACCCCGGAATGGCAACAGTCGAGCGCGTGTTCATGCCCTACAAGGGTGTGATAGAATTCGCAATGCTGAGGATTTCTGATAGAATGTATCGTGTGCACAGTGCATTTGCTGGGTGTGATGGATGTCTGATTGTGTCTAGTTAGGATGGATGACTACCTATACAAGTCAAGTCTCCCTACTGCCCCACTATAATAAGTAGGCAGTCCAAAGCGCTTATGATGCCGTATGTTAATTGGCAGCTTAATTTTGGTATTTTCGTTGCTTGGTGTGGCGGCAACCCTGTCCACTGCCAGGTAGTGACTTGCAAGTCAGTTTATGGTGAGCGGCTCTATATCACATCTGGTAACTTATTTACCATAACTGATGCCGTTCGCCGTAGCTTACTATTCTCAACTACGGACTGGAAACAGTCCAGCGGCGGGTTCGATCCCTGCCAGGGACCGATAGAATGCTGACTCCTGAGGATTCCCGAGAGGAAGAAGCGCGCGTACAGTGCACGTTCTGGCGTATCGTGGCTGGCTGAGTGAATCTAGTTCTGACGAATTTCTGCTTATACCATTCAACTCCCCTTACTACTCCTCTGTAAACCTTTTGTTAGCAGAAAAGCTTAAGTCGTAACCTGGGAGCTATGTAAATTTCTAACTTTAAAACAAAAGGGTTGTGGCTGGATTTTTTTGTACCATGTCACCTTCGTCATTACGACAGGATTGACATTTTTAAAAGCAGGTGGGATTTGAACGATATGATGATGCTGTGTGTTCCTTCTTATAAATAAATAAATAAACAACTAAATAGTTTATTCTCGTCATTGCGAGGCACACCATCAAGGGCGTGATCATGGTATTACAGACATGTATGATCAGCAATTGCACAAATTAGTACATTTTGACCAATAGCATAGGAATTGTGCGTGTGTTGAGATGTAAAACTATGTTTAACTGTGTATTTGGAAGGGGACATGTTGTGTGAGTAGGTAAATGTGACTGTGTGTGCTTTTGTTCGTTGCGTTCGCCATCAGAGGGGGAATCAATGGAAACCTTTGAATCGGATGACGTTCGTGATGTGTGTAGGATCCTCCGGACAAGGGAAGGGGCAGTGACTTTATTTAGTGGCGAGTCACATCCGCCACGTCACAGTGTCGTTAAACGGATATCTGTGGTTTTTTATAGGGAGAACGCTTGCCCGGCGAAATCCCACCACATCCTGGAACACTGCCGCCGAACCATTTGCTGGAACGGGATTTACCCGAACCACTCAGCTGGCACCACGAGGAGGTTGTTCGGCTGGCCAGCATCGGGGCTGGGATTAAACAGGTGCTACAAATTATGGAACTTTTCACGGTTTTGCATGTAAAGCTTGCGTAGGAGCCACTATACTTACCTTTGAATCGTTCTCAATGTAGTAGTTTATGGCATGTGTACTTCCTCCCTGCACAGGCTGACGAGTGAATGACCAAGTTCTCTCTTTTCGTATGCATGCAGCCCTATATTGAACAATCCTATAATACTTATGTTGTTCGGAAGCGCGCTTAGTTGAACTTACAAATTTCTGGCGATGGTCGACGTCAATCCCTAGGCTGGTCAAATGACTACGCCTAGCAGCTGCTTAAGGAATCCGCTATTTAAGAAGTCGGCGGATCGAAGCATCAGCTGGTTCCCCCAAGTGGTAGATTGGCTTCTCCTTTCGCGTCAGCCTCCCCATTTACGAAAGCCTGCACATAACCCTCGCAAGCTTCAAGCGATAACGCTGAATTCCTTCTGGGTGCCGCTTAGTGCTTGAGAAAGGCGCACAAATCTGTCAAGCAGTGCAAAACTTCCAAACCTGAAATAAAGCTTGTTTATCAAAAATTTTGACTTTGCACTTGGACTAGGTATGGACGTTAGCAAAGCAGGTTTATTTTTACACGCCTACCAAGCTCCTTGATGTAGAAAATGTTTCTACAAAAGCACACACACAAATGACGAGCAGATAGCGCATGGGTCACAACTACATGTATAGGTCGTCCAGACCAATGGCTACGGACGCATGGAAAGCAATCATGTTTTCTTTCTACAACAACAGCTAGTCACTCGTGTTGATTGTAGCCTTAAATAACTAGCTTAAACGGCACAAAGTAAATCTCCTGCACTACTACTTCCGCTCTGAGCCCGGTTGGATTGGTTCTCTTGCAGATTTGCTTACAGCATCCACTGCTTTTTATGCGCCACATACTTTCAATACGTAACGGACCAATCCTTTGGTAATCTCCGTCTCCGCTTATGAGTACGTTACATAAGATAAGCTTTTGCTACATCGTATTGCTCTTATAGCTACCTCTGCGCATTCAGCTGGCGCACCGCTGCGCGTCGTCTTAATATATCTAGACCCAGTGTACAAGTACAATCCGCTCTGCAGCCCTACCTCACCGTTGGAGTAACACAAATGAACCTCCTTTGGCTCTCAATTTGTGAGCTGTTTTTATTGCGCTCCGTAGCTAACATGGTTCACATCCTAATATCTATCCACCATTCGCTCGTCGCCACAACCTTGGCCCAGGTCGCTTGTCACTGCTCACAACTTAGTTGCCTCAAAGCTACCTAATATTTCTTGAATTGCTTTCAGGAACTACGCCCTTGCTCTCTATGCAGATGACAATAGGCTACCCGTACGGACATCCCTTTTTATTGCATGAGCAAAAGACACTTTCAGCATAGTAATTGTTGCTTACTGGACGGCAGGTTGTCTCAAGTCTAAATGTCCTAATATGAGACGTTCACAAGGCTTGGTTCCACGACTCTTCCTTTCGGCCTTTCCTCAGCCTGTTAAGCTTGCTGTTCTCCGAAGTCGGGAACTACTTGGAGATCCGGATTGGACTAAGGAACTGCGTTTCCCCGGAGACAAGACGAAATAACCGACAACCACTTCTCTGAACCATGGTTAAACATTAAAACAATTCGACTATACACAACATCGCGGTTGTAGAACTAGTTAATACTAGTCCGAGACGGTACGCGAAATTAAGCGCGGATATCAGAAGGCAATTGGAATCAGACACAGCGGAGTATATTGGAATGGCTACAATATGAAGCGGACGGATGAAGCGAGAAAAGAGCAAACAAGTGAGCGCAGGAACCTAAAAGTTTGTCGAATGAAGAGCCGGTTATTAGGAAGATTAAAACAAAAAGGAGTAATGTAAAATCGATCAACAATTAAATTGTACATAAAAGATAGCAGTTATATTTTAGGGCGTTACAGAGCTCCCTTCCTAGAAGGCTGAACATAGCCTTCGAAATCGAAAAGGACGGTTGAATCAAAGTTTGCAAGGTAAAATCTTGCCGTGTGAAGATGAGCGTACGTTCGTGCAAATGGGGGTTCGTCGGAAGTCGGCGTCCGTTGTGCCGTTTGTGATTTGTTATTCCTTGCTTCCAGGGCAGGTTGCATTTCGGCGAGCCTTTGGAGCAAGCTTGTCGGACTACAAAATCTGGCTAGTGCAGAAAAAGGCCGACAGGACCTCAACCTCCGCTGCTGCCAAACGGTGGCTTGGGAGTGGTCTCTCCCCCGCCACAAGTCGCCCCGCGCCAACACGACCTTCGCCCCATGAAGAAACGACCAGGGTCCCACGAAGTAGCGACCCTCGCCCCGCAAAAAAGCGACACTCGTCCCGCGAAGAAACGACCAGAGTTCGCGACAGGGTCCTCGAAAACATTCCTCGTGTGGGTCAGTCGATCGAAGGGGAGGGTTTAGGGCATGTAGAGATCAGAAAACAGAAAAACGCGCGCAAAAAACGCAAAAAGAACACACGAATGATTTGCGGGTTTAAATTTTTTGGTTTATGAATATTTCTTCAAAAAACGTTTTTCGGACTTTTTGATATTTTTGTTTGTTTTCAAAAACTTACTCGACCAAATACTGGAGCAAATATATACAATATCTACAAAGTTAAAAGTATTTACACTGGACATAGTCGGAGAAACGAACGGGCTCACACATCTTCCGACCACGGAGATTGGTCGGGGGAGGCGGCGTACTAGATTCGGAAAATGTGAGAATAGCTGAATCTTGTAGACCGAGATCGTTGTCCAGTTAAACTGCACTAGAATTCTGTAAGCTGGTGCGGTGGGTCATGACGTCGCACGAAACACTACTAAATAAAGTAGGCGAGGGTTTTCTTCCATCAAGGCGGGTTTTAGACGGTTGATTTTGACGACTTCGTGTCGGCCACCGCGGTCAATAGTGTACGCCCTACTAGCACGACGTAGCACCTTGTAAGGTCCCACGAACGGCAACTGAAGAGGCCGTCGAACGTCGGCTGCTAGAAGAAGGACGTGCGAACATGTAGACAGCTTCTCGGTCACGTATACTGGTGTCTTCTGCGATCGAGCAGCGGGTGGACGTAGCTCTCGCATCTGGTGAGGCAATCGAGCAGTGTAACTTCCGTAGGCAAAAGTGGAAGTACACGGGGCTGGTGCTACTAACTCCCCGGGCAACCGCAGCGTGCAACCGTAGACTGGCTGCGCTGGTTTGGCGTCGAAATCGGTTTTAACCGTGTTTCTTAAGCCTAGGAGAACGAGGGGCAGCGTTTCAGAATATGAAGGATCTGCGTGCGCACGTAGCGCTGCCTTCAACTGGCGGTGAAAGCGCAACGCCGTGCCGTTAGCGGCCGGATGGTAGGCCGTCATCTGGACGTTGCGATAGCCTAAATCCTTAAGCCACGTGGCAAAGGTCGACGCGAAATGTGACCCTCGATCCGTGGCCACGATGGCAGAACAGTCGTATTGCGCTACCTAGCACTCCGGAAAAGCTTTCGCTGCAGTTTCCGAAGAGCAGTTAGGTTTGTGAATGGCTTCCGGCCAAATAGTGAAACAAGCGACGCAGGTCAGCAGATACACATAGCCGTTCGTAGGCGGCAGCGGACCTACGAGATCGACGTGCACGTGATTTAAACGTGCGCCTGGCGTCGAAAACGTGCCTACTGGACTTTCGTGTGCTTGTGCACCTTCACGCGTTGACACGAAATGCAAGCAGCTGCCCAAGTGCGGACGTCCCGATTAACATTGCGCCAAACGGATCATGCGGTTACGAGTTTAACCAATGCACGAACGCCTAACTGAGACAAGCCGTGCAACGTGTCGAACACGGTCTGTCGATACACGCGTGGGACGACTGGGCGCGGAGTGCCCAGGGATAAATCTTAGCGTATGGTGCCGTCTGATGATGTCAGCGCAACGGGTCATATGTCCAATGAGGGAGACCTGCATAGTAGATCAACTCAGGGTCGTTCAGTTGCGCTGTGGCCATGGCTGTCAAATAGATAGCAGTTCCGACGTCAGCTGAGATAGCTTGGATGCACGAAAACGCATTGGCGACGGCGTTGTGCGCGCCTGAGACATGCCGTATATCGGTCGTAAACTGAGCAATATAGTCAGGCGCAGGACTCTCTAGGAGATTATCGATCTTTAGTCGAGCCGAGCACATAACTCAGGGGTTTGTGGGCAGTGAAAATGACATAGGAACGGCCTTCTAGGACGTGGCGAAAGTGACGTATCGCTAGATACGCGGGTAGTATTTCTCTACCGAACGTGCTGTATCCAGATTCAGTGGTTTGTAGTCGTTTGGCGAAAAACGCTAAGGGTTGCCACGTGTTGGCTACCCCTTGCTGCAAAAGAGCGCCGACCGCCACGCCCGAGGCTGCAGTACTGAAGGACAGTGAAGTGGCAGGATCGTGATGCGCTATAGAAGCTATATTGACGATAGCCTCTTTCAGCGACTTAAATCAGCGCGTGCAGCGGCAGAAAATTCTAATTCCTTGAGCTTACCTTGGAGAAGATCCATGAGGGTTTGCATCAGCGAGGAGCACATGGGTATAACTCGTCGGTAAAAGTTGACAAGGCCATCAAAACGCCTAAGCTGTTTGAAAGAATGAGGCTCGGGGTAGTCGATGATGGCTTGAATTTTACCTTGCAGTGGCACGACGTCTTTAGAGGAGATACCATTGCCAAGGTAGTTTACTGAATCGACACTAAAATAACACTTTGCTAGGTGGATCGTCAACCTTTGTTGAGATAAAGGATTAAAAGGTATTCGTGCATGGCGCATGTGCTCTTTTCCTGAAGAGCTTGCGATTAAAATGTCATCGAGGTACGCGTAAGCGAAGTCTAAGCCGCGACAAACTTGGTCGATGAAGCACGAAAAAGTTTGCACGGCATTCTTTAGACCAAAATGCATGCGCATAAACTCGAACAAAGCAAATGAAGTCGTCACGGCAGTTTTAGCGCTGTCCGCTTCGGCTACCGGAATTTGGTTTTATGCTCGTAACAAGTCGATTTTGCTGAAGACATTTTTACCCGCCAGACTGGCGGTGAGATCCACTATGTGCGGGATCGGATAGCGATTGGGCGTGGTAACTGTATTTAAGGTTCGATAGTCGCCGCAAGGAAGCTAGTTCCCCAATACCTTCTTCGGGACCATGTGCAGAGGTGAAGCCCATGGGCTGTTAGACGGTCTAACGATACCGAGCTGAAGCATGTGGTCGAATTCTGCTCGTACTGCACGTAGTTTGTCTGGAGCAAGCCACCTTGGTCGTGCGCTAACTGGCTGACAACAAGTGAATATGTGATGAGGGACCGCTGTCCTGAAGGGCGGAAACTCTCTAACTGGTCGTACTAGTCGCGGGTATTCGGACAGTAGGTTCGTATAGTCTGTTGGTACATCGGCGATTTGAAAAACGGGACTGATTATCGGGGCGTCCGTAAGAACGCCTTCAACCCATAGTTTAGTAAGATCGTCTAAGAATCTGTGGCGACCAACATCAACAATCAAATCAAAATGTCGGAGGAAGTCGATACCGATACTTGCGAAGTGTACAGACGCAACCATGAAGACCCACTGAAAATCTCGGTGAAAATTGAGGTCCAGGTTCATCATGCACTGACCGAATAAAGCTATGAGAGAACCGTCGTCCGCCCGCAAATTGTACGTAGGCTCTGAGCGCTTGTCGTTGGCGGTCGCCGGGATGACGCTGACTTCCGCTCCCATGTCCATGAGGAACGTGGCGGAAGAACGTCGATCTTTAAAACAAGAGATTTGCTTGGTTATTGACGGATACGTTGGTCATGATAGTATGCAGGCTAGTAGATTTCCCTGAAGCAGGTGGGTCGTGCCTGATGCAGGGAGCCCGACAACGTCTAGCTCTTCCACCGTATTGGCGGTGATACCAACATACTTCTTCGACGGGTTCGGTATTATCTGACTGAGAACGTGCAGGGAAAATGTTGCGCTTTCGTGTCAAACGAGACGTACTCGGTGCAGGCACAGACGAGCCGCAATGAACGGTAGCCAAAACGTGACCAGCATTTGACCGTGGCACCCGCTGCTTCGAAGCCTTCATTGCTGCTATCCTGCTGCGAAGTAGAGCAATTTCCTCGTCTTTAGGGTCAGATCCGGCTGAGGTCTGGGAGTAAATATAGGATTCGGTGAGAATACGTCACCGGAGCTACTGGTCGTCTGCTGCGGAAGACGTTCGAACGCAGCGTCTGCCTTGGTAGCTAATTCTTTCAGGGGTGTATCTATAAACATGGACAGCATTACCGGCAATGGCTCTGGGAGACGTGCAAACCACAACTCCTTTATTCCTTCTTCGCTCAAGAATAAGGGACCAGCGATGCGCTGAATTTCGCGGAGCAACGCCGACGGCTTGCGATCTCCAAGCTTGAGACCATTGAGCTGTTCAAATGGAGCTCGTGCGCTGGACTGTAACGTTTTTAAAATCGCTTGCTTCATCGTTTCATCCATTGACCCATTCGATGGGCAGAGTAGAATGTCTTCAATCAGCGTCAAAACCAAAGGAAGGCGTTAACGAGCTGATTGTACCTCGGACGGTCCGCCGTAATGTCTTTTTTTCCAGTTCGATCTCGAATATCTTAAGTCAAACCTCTGGCTGTGTTCCATGAAACTTGGAACAGCCAACGTAAGCATGGTTACGCCCTGGAACGACTCAGATGCCACTCTCGAAATGTGAGTCGAAAAGATAAAGGATGAACAAAAACACGATAAATGTAACAAAATTACGCAAGAAACAAATGAATACAGGTATATAATCGAGAAAATGAACGGACTCATTGAAAAATACAAACGAGAACACAGTAAAAGTCGCGCTTGCGTATCGGGGTCACTAAGTTGTATTACTATTTAATATTAATGCAAGATGGTGCGCGAAATTAAGCGCGGATATCAGAAGGCAAGCGGAGTCAGACACAGCGGACTGTATTCGAATGGCCACAATAAGAAGCGGACGGATGAAGCGAGAAAAGAGCGAACATGTGAGCGCAGGAACTTACAAGTCTGTCGAGTGACGAGCCGGTTGTAAGGAAGATCAAAACAAGAATGAGTAATTTACAATCGGTCAACAATTAAATTGTACATGAAAGATAGCAGTTATCTTGTAGGACGCTACACGGTCGATGTCCAGGGTGGATAGCTGGACACGAAGTTTCGTACTCCAGATATGTATGCAAAGCCATAGAAAGCAGACCCAGACACTATGAAAATTTTATTAACCTTTACCTTATTGATCAAACTCACTGTGATGCATCTACCGTCTAACGGCATCAAGAACAGTGATGGGCTCTGCCTAGGCTGTTTGGTCAGTCCCCAGGGAAAACTGCAAGTTATTGAACTGCGAATAATCGAGTGAAAAATCGTTCAATAGTCTGCGTTGCCAGTTGTACACAACCAATCGAAAGATTATACGGCAATGTTCTGGGACTTGGCGGGTTATTGCTTGTCATGCCTCCTCCCTATAAACTACCACAAACGTCCGTTTAACAACGCCGCGATGTGCCGGAGTTGACTCCCCACTGAATAAAGTCACTGCCCAGGTCTACATAATGGCTAGTTGTCTAAATTCATATTTTACTATTTTCTCCAGAATTTCGAGAAAATACTGCTCCGTCAGCACATACCGTCACTGCTACATTTAGAGTGCTTTTATTGTCTACTCTTCATACATCTAAACTCAAATTATTGTCACCTCACTTACCCCTTCGCTCCCCAATAGCACTTTTTCCATTGTTGCAAATTGTACAAGTTTAGGCCACTGCAAATTACTTGCACAGCAACGTGTCAGTTGCAAAACATGATTGCTTGTACCTTTTGCTATCCCTTATTTGGTGGGCCACAATGCATCCGAGGCAACCTACCCTGCTAGCAAATACGGAGGTATACGAAGATTTTTCTTCGTTATACGTGTCCGGACACAGTACGAAGGTATACGAAGGTTTTACGAAGGTAAACTGAGATTTACCTTCGTAAAAGCTTAGTGTTTGCCGCTGAGTGACACGAGGAATACGAAGGTGGTTGTCCGCCAATCGGTTGTGTAGCTTTTGGTGCGCATGTGTATGCGTCTGCCATACGCAACCAATCACAGGACAGACGGACCGCACTTACGGAGGTAAACGAAGATTTTTCTCCGTCAATACGAAGCGCAGCCTTCGTAATGACGGAGGGAATACGAAGCGTTTCCTTAGTCAATACGAAGGTTTCTCTTAGTAATTACGAAGGCGTTTCCCCGTATTGACGGAGCAATACGAAGGTTTATCTCAGTAAATACGAAGGCCGCTCTTCGTAAATACGAAGCAATACGGAGGTTTTCCTTAGTATATACGAAGGCTGCGCTCCGTAATTGCGAAGCAATACGGTGAATTCTCTTAGCACGTACGAACGTCGGTCACCTTACTGAAGAAGCTATACTAAGGTTTCTCTCAATATATACGAAGGTTGCTCTTCGTACTTAGGAAGCTATACTAAGATTTTCGACGCCATGCTACGATTCTTCTAAGTAACTTGCAAGGATGCTCATGCTAATAACGAAGCGAAAGTAAGAGATCACTTAGTTAATGGGCTACATTACCAAAGGGTAACGTTCACTTGAGGGACGCGATTCAAGGCTTTCGGGAAGCCTACAGGAAGAGGTTTCTCCTTATGGCGTAAGCCAAGTGCAAATACAAATTAAATTTGTATTCAGTTAATACATCAGAAGTTTGCTCCTCTTTACTTCTTCCATGGTACTTAATGTTGGGTACAGGGTAGCTTGTGCAGTATTCTGTCGCATATTGTGCAACCAGCACTTCACTGCCTTAGTGTCCCCTTCGGAAAGCACCGCATTCCGCATGGCGGGTTAGTAGAGTTGTTGTAATGAAAGTTACGTTAGAATGTAGAGAACTTACTGTGTATAATAAAGTACAAACTTGTTTTCCCAACAGTGTAGTCCTCACGCACCGGCGAACTAGCTAACTCTACAACACCGTGAGATATTATGTCGGCCAACAGGTTGCGCAGCATGATGAACATTCTAGCTAGGAATGGAATTAAGATACGGCGCTTAATGACCAGTTAGGGAAAATATGGGATTCTTACCAGAGCAGTTTGTTTGCTTTCTTCCAGTAGTGCTGCTTCGTATACATATAAACATCCATTGTGGTGAAAAGAAATGGTATATCGGCATTACTTAGATGTCGCCATTGAAGCACTGCCTCCACCTGGCACCACAGTGTGTCGTAGAATTTTTCAAATAGTCGGAGCAGCAGGTAAGTTCTGCAGGAAAGCGGCATGCGGTTATTGTCAATTGAAAACTCACCAAAGTTGTTAGCTACAGACTTAGTGGTCGCATAAATGTCTATATTTAAATCAAGAAAGTAAGCCGCAACGTTGGCAAATTCAAATTAGTGGCTAGGTAGTCAAACAATCTTTACGTGGTGTTAACTTTGCGGTTCGGGTTAATCCTGTTTAAGCAAATATTTAGGCGACAGTGTTCCAAAACTTAGTGGGTTATCACTTGGAAAAGGTTCTCCCTATTGAAAATCACAAAGAGCCGGTTAACAACACTGTGACTAGGAGATTGTGACCCGCCCCTGAATAAAGTAACCGTCCCTTCATTTCCGGAGGATGTTCCCCTCTTCCGAAAGTGTTCCAGCAAGAAGACATTTTTCCAGCACTACATTTGATGGCGGACACTACAACTACACTTTCCAGTTCAATCCCACATAAGAAACACACATGCCCTGCATACTAACAGGAATTGGTGACACCCGTACCCGGATTGGCTTGTCACGGTGGCCAGTCACAGTACGCCTTAGCCTACAGAGGGACCATGGGTGGCATGTACTGCCTCATCCACAGTTCCACCAATATACCAATATCCGATGTTGAACCGAAAGAATAAGACCCGGAGGCATATAAACGTTAGTCACGTTACACCAATGGAGACGCCCCACACTACTTAAACAAGCAAAACAGAAGCATTCTGGCCTAATTGGGGCATTTTGCATACCAGACCTAGACACGGTGGTTGCTGACCCGTAGCATGTTCCACTCAGCTTGGAACCACCCTTTGCGCTTAGCACCGTCAATAGGACGGTGCACCAGGTGCCCGCCAGCAACGACGAATGGTCTTCTGGAACAAGTATGGATGAGGTAGTGTGTAATAAACAGAGAGGCATCTTTCCAACATTCACCTCAGTTGCAGCCACACCGGGGAGGTTACACAATATGTATTTCTGGATTGCAAGATTAAGTATCAAGCAGGCAGACGTACAATATACTTCGCCATATTGCCTCGGTTATTAAATCGAATAGAAGCGTATGTATCGTGCTTCTCTTGCACGTGCAATAACAAGTTCTCCTGAGCCCAAGCAACAGCCCGTTTGCTAAGTCAACGGAATTCGCATCGATCAGTGTTGCCTTGGATTGGCAAAATCTTCTTTATATCCACTAACATAGTTGCCAGGATCCGGTTTTAAATTTGCCTGTCACTGTGGCCGTCCACAGGTGCCTGCGCCAACAGAGAGATCATGGGTGGCTTGAGCTGCACCACCCACAACTACAACCACACCCCCATATCCAGTGTAAATCCGAAGGAATAAGACCGGGAGGCATGTGGATGGGAGCAATGCTTCATCAACGGATCCGGCCCACACTCTTTCACAAGCAAACACAAGCACGTTGAATTCGGGGAATCGAGCGCACACAAGACGGTGGTTGGACCGTAGTCCGCTCCACACTGAGTGCATGGAATCACTGTTCAAACCTAACACGGTTACAAACCGGTTCACCCCCTCCCTTCCAGTAACGACCAACTGCCTCCCGAAGCCAGTATGGACAAGTTTGTGTGTGTTCTACTGGTAGGCACCTTGTAAACATGTACATGAAGCGCAGCCAGGCTGGGGTTATCATGAATTAGCCAGTCACTTGAAACGGCAATAACCATTTAGAGTAATCGAATAATGCTTACTTTCTACAAACTTTACCCCACTCACAAACTTCCAACACTAATCCACTATCGCCCATTGGACATCCGAAGGACAGGTTCTTCGGTCCATTGGGAAGTGACGGGTGAGTGAGCCAATCTGCAACACCAGAACAGATACTGTTAGCCCATTGGCAACACGTCGCACACCAAGCAGAAGCCATGTGTTAAAATTTGCGCACCGAATCGTCAGCCCTCGGTAGCTCAGTGGTAGAGCAGCGGACCGGAAATTCGTGGACCGGGGTTTGATTCCCCGTCGAGGCATATTATTGTGCGTGAATTGTAATCGTGACTTCTACTTTCTACAAAATTACCCTACTCACAAACATCCAACATTAAGAATACAGATATGCCGCAACAGCTCTTTAATAAATGATCATATGAAATAAAAAGGCTCGCCAAAATACGCGCTAGGGTTTCAAGACGTCAGAAACATATCTTAAAATCTCACAGTAGCAAAATGTTACGAAAGTTAACTACAAGTAACCTGAGATATCCGTGGAAGTTAATAGAAGGTAGTTCACGCAGGCAATAAGGAAACAATATAGCAAACCCAACACCCGGAATAAAGAGACTTAGAATGCAAGGTCGCGGTTGGTAAATGGAATGCAGCGTACCTACAAACGCCGCGCCGGTTCTGCGTACGTTATCTGCAGGCCCCGTCGTAGCTTCGGTGGTGGCCCCGGGTGGCCTCGCTCATGATTGTCTAGGCCTGACTGACTCAGCAATCGCGACCGCATGGGCTACGGCACTATGTGCTCGACCACGTTGGCGTACAATCCATTAGCGCCTGCAGCTCCTGCACTTGCTGCTTCGTCTCCGCACGCAGCGGGTCTTTCCCCTGCATCTTGGCAACTGCTTTCTTGTTCAGCTCCAGCCGTGTAAGCCCGTCAACCGCGTTCAATTCTTATGAGTAAAACATGGAGGCACAAGTCGTTTGCGTCCGGGTAACGTAAATTCCGTTTCCCCGCATGCCGCTTTCCAATACTCAGCCGACCATTTAATACTGGTATCGGTAGCCGCGTCGTTTCCACACGCCACACATGACCAAGCTACCTCAGGTGTGGCAGCAAAGCCATGCAGTCCACTGCATACATTCCTCTTCCACGCAACACCGTGTCTGCAACTCTGTCGCACTAGCGGATGTGCAGAATCCATCGCAAACACTGTTAATGGAAACGCTTGAGATATCACACATCCCGCCGATACATCATCTAGGTTTCACCACCGTATACAAGAATGGATAGCATAATGGATTTGTACACCATCAGCTTTGTGCAAACTGTAAGATGATGGTTATTCCACAATCTGTGCTCTAGCTTCTCTTATGCCACCGCTGCCTTCAGAATCAGGAATCGGAGCTGCTGAAGCTGCTGATCAATCGAAGTCACGCTCCCAAGGTTGCAGAAGCGAGAAGTGGTTTCTACTACTTTAGCACTAATGACGATTTTCAGCAATAGTGAAGATTGCACCTCCGGTGACGGCTGTCGGAGACAGACGGTTTTGGCTGTGTTGCTGGTGAGCCCGAATTTGGTCGCGGTCGAAGCAAGAGCACTAGTCACGTGCTGCAACGCGTCCGCGCCTTGTGCAAGCAACGCACAGTCGTTAGCAAACCGCAACTTGCGGATATTTGTCTCAGTGACTAGTGTACTCGCATTGGAACGACGGATGTTCAGCAACTCATCATAAACACGATGCTCCACACGAACATCATAAGCACAAGCCGTATCAAAAACACAAGGTACCATTGCATGGCGATAGATATTAAGCAGGGCCGGGGCTAAGACAAACGTTGCTTCACACCAAGGACAAATCCAAAATTTCTCCGAGGTCTGCCCACTCAGATGTACCACGCTCACATGCCGTTGTGCAGACATCCAATTAAAACTAAAAATTTAAGCTGGCAACCAAACTTACGCGAGACCAGCCAAAAGGCCTCGCGGTCAACCGTAGCAAAGGCTTAACACCATAGCTATAGTGCTGTGCCCCGAAAGGAATACTCACTGCTGTTCCGCAACATCCGGTTCCTTAACCTGACTGACGAGGAGGTTGAGCAGGATTTGGGCAATCAACTTGCTCACAGAATTCACCAAACTGATGCCACGATAATGGGTACAACGTTGCTTGCTCCTTTTGCTCTAGTAACATAATAGCAAAAGGCACCCTTCAGCATAAGAGGCACGTTCTCCCCCAACCATACGCGCTGCAACAAGTAGTGTGGCGCAGCCACCAAGGCGGGTTCGCCGTGTTTCCATACTTTAGGCGGGATCCAGTCGGCACCGGTACACTTTTTGCTTCCCAGCTGAGCGAGTGCTCTCTACTTCTCATCCAATGACGGCTTGCCTGCCAGACTGGCCTTTATGTGGTGCCGCTTCAGGCCGTTCACATTAGGCCAGTCGATCTATGAACGGTTGTTCAAGTTCCAGACGAAGTTTTCCGCCAGGTCCGCATTATGCCTGCAGTGCATGTGCTGGTAGCACATGAACTACCGTGTCACGACTGCGTACCTCACCGAACTACAGAGGAATTGGACCGAGAGTGCTGAAGGTGGTCCTTCAGTCAAAACATATGGTAGCACGGATGTTACAAAGCTGGCGCATGTTTCGTTGCAAGCTACCATCTGAGGTTCGGCTGAAGACAATCAGCGATATGCCTCCTAGAGATGATATGTCACTCAAAGAACCAAACGCGATGGGATCTATGAGAGAACAACGCACCAGTATTGTGCCGAATGAGCCCATACAAACTGTAGAAGATGACATTGACCAGACACCTTATGCTGTACGTCGCAGATCAGATACGGGACTAAGTACACGGATGAGGAATAAAATGTTAAACCCTTCACCAAGCACACATCGAAAAAACGATTAGTCGCCGGCCACTCACTGGTCGGCGAAACTTCACATATGAGTTGCACAACCTCCGAAAAATTGCTTAAATCTACGAAACTTTCATGTATGTACACTAACGCCCAAGGGCTCCTCAGTAAAATTACCGAACTTCGACTACGTCAGGTTGCCAATGCGTGGGACCTAATTTCTATTACCGCAACTTGGTTACACCAAGAGGTGACTGATGCTGAGGTTGAGATAGCCGGAATGTCACTCATCCGGAACGACCGCCCCAGCATAGTAGGTGGGGTCCTACTCTACTACCGCAGCGATCTACAATGTACAACCGTTGATGATCTGGAAGCACACGTTACTGACTCACTCTGGTGCCGTCTCCGACTGAGGCACAACGACACGTGTCTAGTAGCTGTCGTTTACCGCCCTCCAACGTCCACTCCGGAAATGGATTCCTGCTTGATCCGTGGCCTCAACAGAGTAACACGCACTAGGTATAGTCACATTCTCATCTCCGGGGACTTCAATCTACACAATCTGGAGGTTTCAGCATCGGCCAGTGAGCAGTTCAAAGCAGACTTGCAGGAACTGATCGATAATATTCCTTTGTACAATCATGTCACCACGCCCACTAGATTCAGGGCAGCAAACAAACCGTCCATACTGGACCTTGTGCTCACGAATGAAGAGCTCATGGTTGACAAGTTATTGATGGATAGTCCATTAGGGCTCAGTGCCCATGTAGTAATAACTTTTGGCTATGTGTGTTATGCAGAGTATCCTTCTGAACACTCGGAACTAACTCATACAATCACACGCTACCACGTATTGAAAGAATTCGCCGACGCATCTGCTTGGGAATTCTCAAACAAAAGTCCCCTTGACAACGTTTGGGCAGAGTTCGTTAATAAACTCAGCGACGTCGTCGACAGAGCATCAGAGACCAAACCCCTTCGTCCCGAGAAAATGCCTTCAATTATAAGGAGTAGGACTCGAAAATGCCTAGCGATAAGGGATACAGCATGGCATGCCTACAAGATTAACCCCGACTCAGAGAATTGGGAAAATTTCCTGACCCATCGCAACCATTGCACTACACTTGTCCGTGAGGACAAAGTAACTTATCAACAGAGCCTAGCCAAAAAATTCATGGCAAACAACAAACTGCTATATAGGCATGTCAATAAGCTTCGTAAAGTGAAGCATGGAATCCCCTCACTATTCACGACAGGCCGTAGAGTACAAAGCGCCGAAGAAGCAGCTAATGCCCTGCGGCTTCAATACGCCCCAATCTTCGAATTCGCAACATCTACCTGTCCCATAATATCAAGCACATTACCGACACCTTTGTTTACAAAAGTTATTTTCAACCCATCAATTGTGCTAAGGAAGTTACTCTCACTGCGTGAGCATAGTTCGCCGGCAGCAGACAACATCCGCCCGAAGGCACTGAAGGCTGTGGCCACCAAGCTAGGTGAACCATTGTCACAGTTCTTTCAAAGGTGCTTTGATGAACAACAAGTCCCCACTATGTGGAAGTGTGGCATTATCACCCCTATTTTTAAAGGCGGTAGCCGTTCTGATCCTGCAAACTATCGTCCAGTGACTCTCCTCCCTGTGCTCGCGAAGGTGATGGAAGCAGTCGTCACTGACACTTTAATGGACTACCTAGAAAAATGCAACATTTTGGTACCGGAACAGCATGGCTTCCGTCAACACCGGTCATGCACTACCAACCTACCTATTGCACGAGGTAGTTGGACGGAAGTGGCCGATGATGGGGTCGGAGTCGACGTCATCTATCTGGACTTCTCCAAAGCTTTCGACCGCCTTGATCACCGCATCCTACTTCAAAGACTACAGAGTTATGGAATCGGTGATCCTGTACTTTGTTGGATTGGCAACTTCCTTTACCAACGAAAGCTTCAAGTACGTGTTAGGGGATCACACTCTAACCCAATTGAGGTGGAATGTGGTGTCCCACAAGGCTCAGTGCTGGGACCGCGTTTATTCCTTGTGTTTATCAACGACCTGGCAAGAGTCATCTCCTCAAATTTCCTGCTTTTCGCCGATGATGTCAAGATATGGCGGGCGATTGGTAACAAGTCCGATCAGGATCTGCTCCAACATGACTTAGATCGCATTTACGAATGGTCAAAGAGGAACAAGCTTCAATTGAACATAGCTAAGTGCAAAGTGATGCATCTGCGTCACCAGCCGGTGAGCGCTTACAAGATTGGAGACCACATTTTGGCGAACGTTTCTCAGGAGCTTGACCTGGGTGTATTGGTGCAGGAAGATCTCGGGTGTTCCAAACAAGCAGAGAAGGCGAGAAGAACCGGAAATCAACACTTCGGCCTTCTTCGCAGAGCCTTCGGTCGGTTTGAACCCTCAATCTTTCCCCAAATGCTTAACGCCTACGTGCGACCTCACGTGGAATATGCTATTCAGGTGTGGCAGCCGTGGCAGAAACAGGATCTCGTTGCTCTCGAGACTCCTCAACGACGGACAACCAAGAATGTCAGGGGCCTCTTTCATCTCCCCTATCAGCTTAGACTGAAACCTCTAAGAATGTACAGCAGTCGATATCGGCTTTTGCGGGGGGATCTCATAATGGTTTACCAGATTCTGAAGAACCCAAACCACATTTGCCGTGCGCTTTTGGAATTGAACCACAACACTAAACTAAGAGGTCACCCTCTGAAACTGACAATTCAGTATAGCCGGCTTGAATGCCGCAAAAATTTCTTTTCTCTCCGCGTGTGCCAGCCTTGGAACGCCCTCCCTAATTATGTCGTCTCTGCTCCAAATCTGGCAATATTTAAAAAACGTGTTGACGTTGCATTTCATTTTATGACTTGTTAGCCAGGAGCTACAAAACGCCATCAAACGGTTTCTTGCCAAACGCCTAACTAATGGATTTATAGTTTCATATGTTTCATACGCGAACTTCTCCGCTATTCCGCATAAGTCTATGGTGAGTCCACCACAACGCTTTTCCCTTTATCATGCAATTGATTTTCACAATAATTTTCCATCCTACGGGACTTGTTAAGCAACGCTTTTTTACCCGTAATAAACCATTGTTCCATTGTTCCATTTATCAACATTTTGCGGCTCCACCTTTGGTCCATGCATTGCCTTCAAGGAGTTAAGGGAATCCATGTGCTGGCGACATTCGGCATGGCATCTTATCTGCTTTGCCCACTCCGTCCACTATGCATGTGAGTGAGGCGGAGCTCGCGGGTCAGGCGCGGTCGAAATTTGCAAAACTGACTATTCATTCCCAAGGCACTGGAGTCTGGGACTTGGGTAGCATAAGTTGCGTTCTTTCCACACCATAAGGCGCCAATGGTTGCATTGTTCTCATCTAAGAACTCAGGCCGTTTACTTTGCGCACCCGATGGTCTCCATGGCAGCAGCTGTCACCTGGTCGCAAGTGTGGTGCCACAGTTTGCCCACTGCGGTTATGCCTTTCAAATCTAACAGTCCTGCGGCCATCGCCTTCTCCAACTCAATATGTTTCGCCACAGTACCGAGGGTGAGAATGTTAAATTTACACCTTTTCTCGAAGGGAGTGCTATGCAAAGCTTTAGGAAAGTATATGTACACTTTGGTCCACACCACTTTGCGATCAGTGCTACGCTCGGCTCCACACAGTACACCTGTCATGCGCACTTCAAGCATATTAGCCGGACGTACGGTGACGGTCCAGCAGGTGAACGAAAATACTACATATGTGCGTCCAAGTTGACAAACCACTCAAGTTCAGTGTGAGCCGAGTGTTCCTGATCGTCAGACCGTGAGTGGCGCACCATGAGAGCAGTCTCTCACCGTTCGCGTTCGCGGAACCAATGCCATGCAGACCGATAACCTTTTTCCACGTCCTTGCATCACGCCTAATATGCGTGTTGAAATCACCCAGCATAAATAGTAGGTCGCTCCTCAGCAGCGACCGTATCACGCAGGACAACTGGCCGTGCGTGTCATATTTATAAGGATAACACACAATTATCTACCATACCTGATTGTATAAGCTTGATTGTGCCTACGCTGGCGTGCCTAGCACTGCTTGGAATAAACCATTGATTTGTTACACACATTCAGCGGCTCTTTCCGTTGCTGCAGAAGGGAAATGGAAAAGTTTTCAATGCTTGAGGTGGTTTTTTGTTTACATGGGAGAATTTTACCACGTGTTTAAACGTTTGCGTCTGAAACCCGTGCGTTTTCGTCACCGAAGGCGGAAAATTTTGTGATGCAGGTGTATACCTAAAGGATGGAACGTCTTGGCTAATTGTGTCAAAGGATGCAGAAGCAAAGTTAAACATATCTGCGGATGGCGCCGTTCAATACGTGGCGTCCTCTTGCCTTTGCTTTTCTTGCAGTTGAGCACGGGATTCTTCCTCTTCTTTGTCAGCGAGTAGGAAAAAGGTTGCCTTCTGGTATGTGACTTCAAAAATGTGTACTGGAAATACCTGTCGTTTGCGTGGCGTACCTATTGCAACTACATCATCAGTCTTATTCGCCAATAACGGTTACGCGTGCAGGAAACACAGAGCATGCATAATGCTTGTCATCCATAAAATAGACCCGCCGTTCACAAAATAATTGTCTGAACTGTAACCCGAAGAGGGTGCATGCGGGTACTAGGTGATGTTGCTCGGTGACTCTGCACCGCGTTATCGTGCAGTCCGTGCTGTAGTTCAAGTAGGACGGTCGTGATACCACCACACAGCAGCCACCTGCGGCTATTAACGGTTAACTCCAAAGCACGTTTAGTTCGTAAGGCTACCACGCAATACTGGGGTTGGGAAATGATCTGATGAAAATTGAAGGTGACGTTAGAAATGTGATGGACATTGCACCGAATTTCCCTGAAGCAAAGCGCCTGTGTTGCCTGTGTTGCTACTAATGTACAAACACAGTACACGTTGCAAAAATACAGCAGGGTGTGACACCTATGCGCGAAAGCGCAATATTGGCATTATTACGTTTCTTCCTCCAACCTTAAGACACACACACTCGCAACCAATCTCATTTAGTGGTAGTATTCAGACATTGGGTGGCAGGTCGAAGGCAAAGTAGTTGCCTAATTCTGATGAATGAAGGCCGCGGCTGTGCAGGTCATAAAGGTTCTAGAGCGCCTGGCATGTAATGTACGCACCGCTGCCGTCTGTGTGGTACGTGCGACGCAAACAAAGGCCTTTGGCCTACCACAATAAAGTTGGCTTGGCCAAATAGAGTGAATATGGAACAGTTGACGGTAAAATCCAGCTCCGTATGGTAAAGCACAATTCTCTAACCTCGGTTGATGGACAAACGCGCAGGAACGGTAAACGTGGCGGAAACGTAGCATAACATGAGCAGTAAATAGTTGCCGTACCTTTGTGAGATTTTTTCAGCATAATAACGTACTAAGTTTTATAACCCTATAACCTTTACAACGTTTCATTCCTTTATAAATTGTGAATTATTTTGCAACGTAAACGTCTCTGTTAACCGTTGTGCGTTCACAGACGAACGGAAATAGCTAGGCCACAGCATTCGAGAACACAGCGGTCCCCACGTACGTAGTCAAATATATACGTGCTTGTGTTATTTCAATTTAATTTAATTTATTTTCAATTACGTTCCATTCTTAGCACTTTATTAGAGTGCGTCCTATATAATAACAGTCCTTTTTACTGTAATTTAATCAGTTTATTTTCCTAAGTAATCTTTGCACTACATTTGTGCTACAATGCTGTTGTAAATAATGCTAGCCGTAAAACGCTTTCCCTCTATTCCATGTAAGGGGCGCTCCCCTTAAGCCTTGAGCGCAATAAGACTAAAAGAGATAAGCGACTTCGATTAGCAAAAGAAAATGTTATTCAAGTTACAGTTCATGGAAGACTGATATAACAGGAGAATACTGTAAATGTTCCTGTTTGAGGGGATCGTACAGTCGGAATTTGAAAAGTTGATCTGCCTTTTTCTGAATCTAAAAAAGAACACTCCGTCCGCGTCCTCGGTACTAAGGAATAAACAGTGCAACTCGTGGTCGTTAGGTCAGGTCAGATACCAACCCTACCGGCACTATGGAACACTCAACAGCCTGAAAATGGTGTCGCGGCTAGGCTGACAACTATAACAAAGTGAGTTACATATTGCTACAATAATTGCTAACAGTGTTTTTAGACAATTGGTAGTACACTGCACCTATAATTCAGTTATTTTGAGACGGAATCTGTTTAGATAACTGCAGCAGTACCGTTCATATGGTTTCGCTTTAGTCATTTGTACTCCACGTGTTTCGTTCCCAGACATATCTAGCCTTTGGTTTATCACAAATTGTTTAAGGTCAAACGTTTCTTGATTGATTGTTCAAAGTGAGGCTTTGCTTCTAGCTAACTTGCGTACCAGTCGCAGAAGCTCAACGTACATGCGTAACGCCCAGAAATATAACTCTTTTCTTTCATGCACAATTTACTTGGTGACCGATTGTACATTACTCCTTCTTGTTTTAATCTTACAACCGGCTCGACACACAACTGCCTTGTAAGTTCCCGCGCTCACGTGTACGTTCTCGCCTCGCTTCATCCGTTCGCTTCTTGTTGTAGCCCATCGAATACAGTCCGGTGTGTCCGACTCCCATTGCCTTCTGATATCCGCGCGTATTTTCGCGCACTGTCTCGGAGTAGTATTAGCTAGTCCTCCACATGTTTTACTCTTTATTCTTTATTTAGCAAGGTTGTTTGACGCCAACTTACATCCGCAGTTTCGTATGGAGGAAGCATCAGAACTAAATGCAAATAAAACTGCTGGTAGGAACAAATGAGGATTCCCCGGTCGTTCCATGCTGAATATATAGTTGATCCGGGATTCAGTTCGTTGAACGAGTGGCCATTTGTAGGCGTCACATCATCACCTGCAATACATGTCGTGGTCAACTCATCAGGACCTACGCACATTGCGCTGGCAGACCTTGCTGCGCCGGCGACTGTAATAAGAAAAGGTTGCGAAAAATTTATACTAGACATGGTGTGTGTGATATAAAATTTGCAGTGGAATATATTATGCGTGGCTGACTAGCCGCACAATCTCATCGTGGTGTCAGCTGGTGGTTTGGGTTTACCCAGTTTCAGCAAAAAGTTCGGCGGCTGTGTTCCAGGACGTGGTGGGTTTTCGCTTGTCAAGCGTTCTCCCTATAAATAGCCACATATGTCCGATTAACGACACTGTGAGTTGGTGCATGTGACTTGCCACAAACTAGAGCCACTGTCCCGTGGACATCCGGGAAATTCTATCCAAACCAGAAACACCATCCTGTTATTCTCAGATTCATGACAGTAGCTAACAGTCAAAGACAGCAATACACTAACAAGCACAATCTACACAGCTACATACATTACAATTCAAACAAATTCACACCTTGTCAGCGTGTGCGTGCTAATCGTGCAATCCTGTGCTCTGTGTTTCATTGGACGTATCCCATTACATTATTGTGCCACTTCTTCGGAAGTACTCTCAATCGATTCGGATCACTGAGCTCTATCCAACGGCGTCTATTTTTTGAAGTAAGTCCAACGACACTCTGGTACACCACAAACTAAGTCTTCGGAAGTCTATTCACTAAGGCCAACTTGAGTAACTTTGCTTATTTGAGTTTCATCAGTACTTTCGGGATACCATTCGACAGATCTTCTTTAAGGCTGTCAGACAATATATAACTTAGCACTGTGCACCAGGGTACACCATAGATACACGCATTTTTGTCATCTCAACTTACCACCATATTTTTACGTGCATCTCACTGCACAAAGCCTGTGTGATTTTGCCTACCCGTGCGCCTAGTGACGCACCATCCAAACGCGCTGACTGGGGCAGACAACTGAGGCAGCCAAACGACGTGCCCAGCGCAACCCAAAAGTGCATACCGACCATTGATCCATGGGCCGGAGAAGTTTGTCAACCGGGAATTCAGTGAGCAACAAAGCTAAGGTCAACCGTAGCTCAGCCAAGCGGGGAGCTGAAATCCGCTCGAAAATCACGTGTTCGTCCTGTGCCAACTTATATGACGCGACAAATGTGAACATTATACTTAACGAAACTAACAGCGTATCGACAGATCGCTTGTGGTTTTGTGACATAGGTTCAAATAGTCCGATAATTAAGATTGTTCAAAACTTACGATAAGGTGTGAAGCATTGACTGTTACGTCTGCAGACCAAAAGGAACTGATCGCGGCATTGGGAGGGAAAATCTCAGAACTCGAGTTGCAGATTAGTGCATTACGTAGCCCGAATCCCCAACCTGTTAAAAGGCAAAAGCTCTCTAGCAACAATGCTACCCAGTCCAGCGAAAGGCAAACACCGTTAGTGAAAAACATAAGTGAAAACAGGGCGCTTGAACGGCACCCTAAGTCTCACGTAATGCGCCAAAGCATGCAGAGTTACGCACAAATTGCATGCTCACCTCCGTCAGTAACTGGTCAACAACAATTGACCCCTACAGATAGCGCAACTAACGGTGTTGCACGTAAAAATTCTCGCTGTAGCCTTGGCGTATTGTCCACGGAAGACAAGCCAGACACCCCCACTCGACAAACCTACGCTCACAAGGAAGTGCAGAACAAACAATTACTACTCAACCAAAAGGCGATGACGGTAATATGTTCAAACGTCCCAGAACCCACTAGTCAATCGCTAAAAGGTAGACAAGCCGAGGAGCAAAACCGGTGGGCTGAAATAACCTGCGCGCTCTGATTGAAAGTTCTCCCAATTAGTCTTACACGCCTTTCACGAAATCCATCATCTCCACACTTAGGGGAACCTCGGTTACTGCGAGTAACGTTTGGCAAAACGCGGGACTTGGAAGGTGCTCTCTTAGCAAGCCACATGCTAGTGAACTCTTCTGTCAGTGCCCGCAATTTTCCTGACAAGCCATGGGCAGAAAGATAAAAGCATAAATCCAAGCTTAGTTCGTCACGTCAAAATGAGATGAAGAAAGTGGTACTGGTTCATGGTGTGCCAGAATTGAAGCATGACGATAGCAGTGAACGACAAAAGCACGACATCGAAGAATGGGGGTACATCACAGAACTATACGACATGAATAATGTCGTGGTTTTTGACGTCAACCGTCTAATTGCTTCCACAAACTACCAAGGTAGCGGGCCACGAATTTTGAAAGTTACCTTGGCTGCGCCCGAAATGGTATCGGTGGCAATCCAAGTATGGCATGACAACAGGAAACTCGGGCCACCAGAAGTACGGTTAAGACCATTCCTTCAATTAGTACAGACCTCAGATACAGATGAGCCAGCCTCAATTGTACCTATCTCAAACCAGCCAACTGTGCAAACAACCGTTTCAAAATACGTCAGCAGGCCGGCACTATTTGTGCCGGTCACTCACAGCGAACCGAGCTCCTGATGCGTCAACAAATACAATGCTGTTATACCAACACTCAGGGGTTGTACTATAAGCTCTCGGAGCTGCGCCACCGACATGAAACAACAACTTGGGACCTCATAGCAGTCACTGAAGGCTCTAAAATGACACTTGATCCAGAGATTGAACTCAATGAGATGCCAGTCATTCGAAATGATTGTCCATCTCGCGGGAGCGGTGTTGCTCTCTACTATCGAGATTATTTGAAATGTGAGGCTCATACCGAAAATTCCCTTGTTATTCCCGACGCACTATTTTGCCGACTGCAACTCGCAGGTCGAGATGTTGGTTTACAGAAGAAGAATGATGCTTGCCACTTAGCAGTTATTTATAGACCTCCGAACTCCTTAGCAGACAGCGATAACATTCTGTTAAACGCCCTTCGCTATGCTGTTTCGCAAAAGTACTCCCACTATCTTATAATGGGTGACTTTAATGTTCCTTCAATAGCAGCAATGTCCCCTGATGGGCCATCATTTAAATCTAAACTCCTCGAATTCATGGATATGGCAGTTTTGTATAACTATGTGCATCAACCAACCAGACATCGCTGTTCAAACAAGCCATCACTCCTGGACTTAATCCTGACTAATGAAGAGTTGATGGTTGAGTCAGTAGCATACGATCCTCCACTGGGCCGTAGCGACCATTCAGTCCTAACATTTGGTTATTTATTTTATGCCAGTATTGTTGCTAAAGGAAGAGAGACTCAACGCACTGTTACGGACTATCATAAGCTGCACAGCTTAGCAGCAACCGTTGACTGGGACGTACAGACGCACAGTTCAGCGAACGACGCGTGGAAAGAACTGGAAGACAAAATTTACTGGTTCATACAATCAGCATCGAAGGTTGTACCATTATGAGCTTCGCGCCGGACCAATACGTGGATACGGAGCAGAACACGTAAATGGATCAACAGAAGAGATGAAATCTGGAGGTAACATTTGCTAAGCCCATGTGATATCACATGGCAAAATTACCAAGTCATCAGAAACCATTGCATGTCGCTCATTAGAGTCGTTAAGTACGAATGGCAGGAGACAATGCTGCTGAAATGTACAAGTAATACCAAACTGCTATACAGATTTGTGAATGGCAAAAGAAAGGTTAAGCCCGGAATACCACCACTCAGGACGGCCAGTGGCCTAAAACTACTGCTGTGGATGCCGCGAACGCTCTACTTTTGCAGTTTGGCTCGCTAGCTACAAATGTCATCAAACCTTCGCCCTATCAACTCCCAACAAATGTCGTTGGCTTATCCAGCGTCACCTTTACTCCAGCAGCTGTTGCAAGCAAACTACAGTCTCTCCGGGAGTACAGTGCCCCTGGAATCGACATGACCTGCCCAAATGTACTAAAAACCCTTGCTCCCACCATAGCAACACCACTTTCAACCATTTTCCAATGTCTGCTTAACTCCTATACACTCCCATCTGAGTAGAAAAACGGAATTATCACTCCAATATATAAAGCAGGTAAGCGATCGGATCCTGCTAACTACCGACTTATTACTCTCCTTCCTGTTTTATCAAAAGTTATGGAATCGGTAATCGCAGACGAACTGATGAGATACTTTGAAAGTCAGCAGATAATTTCTAATGCCCAACATGGTTTCCGACGCAGACGATCTTGTCTCACCAATTTGCTGATTACTCGGGACTTATGGACCAGGGCCGCTGATGAAGGAATGCCCATGGATGTGATTTACCTGGATTTTTCTAAAGCATTCGACAGGGTCAATCACTTCTTTTTCCTCCAAAAGCTCGCTGCCTACGGTATCAAAGGTTCCCTGCTCACCTGCTTGGAAGACTACTTACACGACAGAGCAATCCAGGTAAGAGTAGCCGACACCTATTCCGAAAGCCTTCACGTCTCCAGTGGTGTTCCACAAGGATCCGTCCTCGGCCCGCTACTATTTTTAGTCTACATTAATGACCTTCCAGCAGACATTCTATCTCCAATGCAAATATTTGCAAACGATGCTAAAATATGGAGAGCTATTCGCTCAGCATCCGACCGTGTCTACCTCCAGGAAGATCTGACCCGGATTAACGAATGGGCGGAAAAGAACCAGCTCCCACTGAACCCTGCAAAGTGCCATCTGCTGACGGTGCACAACAGCTTCGTGAACACCTAACTTTTGGGACAACACGTCATGCAACACGTCACTAGTGAACGCGACCGAGGTATACTCGTGCTAGAGAGTCTTGGAAATTCGCTCCAATGTTCGAAAGCAGCAAGTGTGACGAACTTGATCTTGAGACTTTTGAGGCGAGCTCTCGGCACTTTTGAGCGACAGCTAGTACGATTGTTGATTAACTCCTACATTCGTCCTCATGTTGAATATGCAATTCAGGCTTGGTGTCCATGGTTAAAACGAGATATCCGCCTCTTGGAACAGCCACAAATAAGAGCCACAACGGCAACGCGTGGACTATTCGGCATAAGTTGCGAAATGCGTATTCGTGTACTCGGAATGTTCTCATTAGAATACCGAAGGCTTCGCGGAGATCTTACTCTCGTATACCGGATGATAACCGAAAGCGAGCATCCATGTACACCACTGTTGACTCTAGCCCCGTACAAACAAAACCGAGGCAACCACCTGAAACTAATGACGCAACACTCTCGTATGAATTGTAGAATGTATTTTTTCTCACTTAGAATCTGTTTTCACTGGAATGCATTACCAAACTATGTGGTGAACGCACCAGACATGACGACATTCGAAAGACTCTTAGATTTTCATCTTAGTGATAAACGATGCACAACACTTTGTTAAAGTGCAATGATTTAACCACTGATACTTTACGTTCCACGTTGGAACATTTTGATTTTAATTTTCTTTTGCATATCCATCCTGTGGGTCTTGTAAAGTTATGCTTTTTATCCCATCATACACCATTGACCCATTGAACACTTGCACATATTTGACTACACTTTGTTATGTTAACATGGTCATGCGTGTAAAGTTGTGTCTCGCGTTCTCTAGAATAAAACCGTTTATTTATTCTAGCGAAACAGAAAAGCAATCACAAGCTTAATTTAGTGGAGAAAGGGAGGATTTAGTGCCACAACTTCAGGGCTTC
>OX104063.1:70856381-70981039 GCA_944474145.2 Dicrocoelium dendriticum
AGGAAGACATGATGTAACGGTTCGCATTGCAATTTGCTGCGGAGTGTGCCTTAAAATTTCCATAATCCTTTGGAAGGAATGATAGCAGAAGTTTAAGTAATCGGAGAAGAGCATTCAAGAAAGAAGATGTTACGCTGTATTTCCATATCATGAAAAGAACCTGCGCGAGCAAATGTTCGTCATCCATTACCGCTAAAAGGAGCTGCTGTGCATTCGAGGAAGCAGCCTTACAAACTAATGGGGAATGGATTATTATTGAAACCTATCAGTACAGTTGGTAATTGAGGAAGAGCAACGTCCGTTTGGTCACTATTATAGATAACCGTTAACGGCACAGGATATGCCCTGCGCAAACTCCGGGTAAGCCGATACACGGTGCATCGCAAGGATATCGTCGCTGTCGTTTCAAGATCACGGCGCACTTGTCTTTTTCCATTGTCCGAGCTTCTTCCTGTCGACAGCTTTGTGTGGAGCAGTGTTTGAAGAACACTCATCCAAAAAATTTGAATTTGTCAGTTTCCCTTGTGATGCAAAAGGATTTGGAAGTCTCTTTAGGCTCAGCCCTTAAATCAGCGAACATAAAGAGGCTAGTTACGTTCGACCACCGCTACCTTCGCCATTTAGCTTACATCTGGTGGGAACACCGCGTGAGCAACGAGCGTGTTCGATGCCTTGTTTACGGCACAGGAAAAGGAAATGAACCGCTCTGTACCGTTATTTCACGCACCAGGCTCCGATGGCTCGGCCAAGTGTTACGTATGCTATCCCACCGACTCCCGTGACGCACGTTGTTTGCACGCCGGTGGCGTGGATGGAAGAAGAGGAGAAGTGGCCAAGCAATGACTTGGGCGAGAGGAATGAAGGTCCTCACTTCTGAGCTGGCCTCAGTTGGAGCGTCTCGGCTTCAGGGGTTTGAGTCCGAAAGACGATGAACACGTTGGGCTGGATACACTTTCTGATATGGCTAGGAGCCGACCACAGGGGCTTTCGTGCTGTGAGTTTCTTTGTCCCACCCTATCCCTCTTAGCCTATCCTTCAATCACGATCTCAGTATATAGCATTTTATAATTTTCCATAGTAAATTATTTTTTTGCTGCATGGTAGCCGGCAGACAGCTTACCGGAACGATGCCTATCCGTTACCGGTAGCTCAGCTGGTTTGCACTTGTTGCATTTTATTCCCTTTTTTAAGTATTGCGGCACAGTAGCCGAGGTGTTTGCCACCTCTAGCTAACGTGTATGGTTAGTGTGCGTGTGTTTGTGTTTGGGATGCATCAGCTGCATGTGAATCTGTCCAGTCCCTTCGTTCTGCGAAGTCTCGCACGGCTCCAACGGAGAACAACATTAAATGCTTATTCCACGTTGAATCCTGTTATTGTCTTCGTGGATATTTGGATTAATTTGGTTTTTCTGATTGATGCTATCGTGGATTGCGATGTAGACTACCGTACCCAGGTTCACGCTTCACTTGCCTCCTCAAATGTTTCATTTTCCTGTTGCTTGCCGGCTAAAATATCGGTTTGCAAGTCGTTCGCGGACCCATTAACCGATTCGTCAGCTGTCTGTTGTAAAGTGAGTTGCTTTGAACTAGTTAGCAGTTCTTTGGATGGAATGCAATGTAACATCTGCAGTCGTTCTTTTTATGAGGTTGCACTGAGTTAGAAAGCTAGCAGTATATCCTCCTAGAAAACAGCGATGATTGACCTTAAAACTGCCCTGACTGTTCAGCGTAAAACATATTGTTTACTCCCAACTGACGATTTAAAGCCTTTGGTGGATAAAGTGGGTAACCTTCTATCTTTTTTTAGCTTTCTAGAGAGGAAAGTTGATCAAATCGCCTTAAGGCTTGAACGTGCAGGAGTTCTCGAAACCAGCGTGCGTTCTCTTGTCTCAGGATTATGACAGCTTAGAAGGATTCACTAACTCTTGAGGCGGCGCCGAAAGATGGTAAACATCTGGTCGGTATATTGAACACATCTATGAGTGCGGAAGGTTTACAGAATGTTTCTGTGAAGAAAACGCGCAATACGCTAAATAAGTTGGTCAGTTTTGCAAAACGGAACTCGAAATATCCAGCGTAGTGCTCTATTGATATCCCATCGACGGTAACGGAGGCAGAAAATGCTTCAACCCACTCCTCCTTCAAACCAGCTGTTCTTGCAAATGATTATACAAACTCGGGCCCAGCGCCGGAGACTGCTACAGTGCAGTAAACACTCCTCGTCGTGGCGATGCATTTACGGACAGCAGGGTTATCATTATGAATATTGCTGAATCCCGTGCGCTCTTCCGAAAGATCACACACTTAATGACTCGCAATGATACAGAGTTTGTGATTCTGATTTACTTCCACCCGGGTTGCCTGAGGTTACGGTTAGAAAACTTAATATGCTTTGGAACCTATCCGGTGACAGTACTAACCGTAGGCCCTGTCTAATGCGGGTGGTCCTGTCTATACCGGAGAAGAGTCAAGTTTTGCGCTTCGCCTTTAAGGCAAAAGTTCCCGGAGTGAGCAGACAGCCGGACCCACCTTTAGCGGATAGTATAAAGGTTAAGGAAGTCAGCAAAATTATAAAGCGCGTCGTGAAGCTGACGAGAAAGGTTTATGTTTCATGGGTTTTCGGATAGTCAGCCGACAATCCACTTCTTCCCTACCAGCACCCATTCTGGTAGCACGGGACCCGGGGTTCTCCATACCACACACTTTCAACTGGCTCTCAGTAACGAGCGTAATCTGCGAAACAAGATGTGCGAGGTTGGTAGTCTAGTTGACGATTCCCATCCAGACGTGCTTGCTTTCACCAAAACTACTGTTCTCCGAAGTTATGGACAATGAGGCACACTTGCCAGGCTACGCACTACTGAGAGCTGACCGCCCTCCCGCCCTTCGCGGAGGCGAAGTTCATCGTACGTCAGTACTAGTGTTAATGATTTGAAAACAACCATGCTTCCTCTTCAGCTAAAAGGGTTGAAGCTCTTGCGGCTGCAGTAGATATAGAGGCTGTGAGGTTTAAAATACTTTTAGTGTACAGGTGCCCTGAAAGCACCTCAAGAACCTTCATAGAGCTTACGCGCACTCACTCAGCAAACAAGTGTTTTTCGCCGGGTGATTTCATTGTACCTGAAGTAAATTGGTTGAACTTCATGAGTGCAGGGGCTGGTGGTTTGGCTGCTGAGCTCGTCGACTTGGCACCGGAGGTACCTTTGCGCCAGTTCGTAGGTAAACCCACAAGGTTCTTAGAGCATCAGACCCGTCCATCTTGGATCTGATCGTTGCAAACTCCAGCGACGTTGTCGGCGACTTTGGTTATAGCCGCCAACTAGCAGACAGTGGCCGTGTTTACCTGTCATTCGGCTGTGCATTTATTAGGGACTGTGTGGAGCTTAGCTCCAAAAGTCCAAATATATGACATGTTAACTTTCACGCCAAGATAGTTAAAGCAAACATTTCCTTCTGCGTCGTTGCACCTGACGAATATATACAGATAGCTTGGGATAGATTTAAATCTACATCACTAACATTTCTCTTCCTCACAGTCCCTTGTCGGTCAGACGGATTATGAGGGTAAAGCTAACAGGGCTTGACTCAGTTGCACGTAAATTGCTCAACAGACGGAATGGGTGTTGACGTACCTATTTGTAGACCCCTCGGATGACACTCTTAGGCGCCATCGCGAAGTGCGTAATCCTTGTAAGAGTCATTTACGAGCCAATCGGCTCCGTTAGGAATTAGAAGCCGGCTAATTCAGCCTTCACGAATTCTAAAACAGTTTTTCGATTATGTCAAGAGACGTAGTAGCTTAAACCCATCTATACCGGTATTGCTCAAAGCCGAGAGCAATGCTGCACACACGGATCAGGGCAAGGCTGCGTTCTTTTTGAACGGTATGTCAATTCATGTGTTCAAAGTCATCAGTTTGCAACTAGTTGATTTATGTTTGAGGGTTCTACAAAACTCATTTCTATCCGATGTCACTGTGTCTGCAACTCAGGTTCTCCTTCTTCTAAGGAAGATAAATCCTACTAAAGCTGCTGGTGGGGATGCGATTCACCCTAAGCTTTTGTATGAACCAGCAAGTGAACTTTCTGGATCTATCAATTGTCTGGTTGAAATGTCGCGTAGGAGTTGTACTCTGCCCAAGGACTGGAAGCAAGCTGTTGTCTGCCTTGTCTTTAGGATGGGCGACAAGTTGTTACTTACGAATTACAGACCTGTGAGTTTTACGAGTGCTCTGGTCAAACATTTAGTGAAGGCTATTATCGCTGGGCTTGAGAACCATTTGGAGACATTTTGTCTGGTCAGGCCGTTACACCATAGCTTTTGCCAAGGACATTCCTGCCTGACCAATTTACTGATGGCACTAGAACCGTGGGAGTACTCTCTACATCAGGGTCAGGCTGTGGATGCTATTTTCATAACGTTTGCCGAAACATTTGATAACGTCCCGCATTCTCGCCTTTCCTCAAGTCTGTAGTCATTCGGAATAGCTGAGCATGTACTTCCGTGGATAACAGCATTTTTCGGAGGTCGCGCGATGTCCGTCAGCGTAGGTTCAAGCATATAATTTTGACAGTCGGTCCTCAGTGGGGTTCTACAGGGATCGGTGCTTGGCTCACTGTTGTTCTCCCTATAAGTAAATAAAATACCCGAAATGTTAGGCTTACCGCCTCCCATGTTTGCAGATGATTGGAAATTCTGGTACCCAGTGACCAAATTTGATAGTTCCTAGTATTTACAAAGGGCCCTTGATAGACTACAGGACTAGTCTACCCTGAGGCAAATCTCCATTAGCTATGCCAAGACTAACGAGAAGTGATCCCTCCACACTCTGTCTGCTTGGAGTGCATGAGATACCATAGGTTTCCCAGCAGGTTGAACTGGGTGTTGTTATTTCTTCTGATTTCAAGTCTAGTGAGCACTGAAGGAAGGCCACCAGCAAAGGTTTCCTAGTGCTGGGGATGATCCGCAGGTCGTTCGGAATCACTGCAGGGAAATGTCCACCAGGCTGTTTCCGTCCTTCGTTAGGCCTCCCCAGGAAATTGCGTCCAAGCTTGTTCACCGTGCTTTGTTCGTGATAGCACGTCAGTGGAGCTGTCCTTAGGGTTGACACAAAAATAGTTCAAGGATTACGTCACCTTCCAGATCCCGAGAGACTCCCTAACCTCGAAAGTTATCAACTCACTATCGCCGACACCGTGGCGACTTGATTTTAACAGGGAAGATGGGCCCTGCTTAACCTTGCCTTTAAGAACCAGCTCTACCACCATCTCTCCCTGGTCATTCCATGAAGTTGCACGAAACCCGCTCTGATGAGGTTCCGACCAGCGTTGGACTGTCACGCAAAGTAAGTGATTCCTGGAATGCATCACCGGAGGACGTGGCGTCATCACAAACAGTGCTTGCGAGAGCTCAACTTCGTATGTGCGAGGTTGAGCAGGGTGTCAGCAGTGGGGAAGGGATACTGAGCAGGATGTCGTCCTACGCCCGGCGGCAGTACGCGCGGCGCAGTGTTCGAGTTCGCATTCGCAGTGTTAACCAAGACGGCGGGTTTTGGCTGGTGGATGACGAGCGCGTTGGCATGCAACGTGTCGTCATCGAAAATGGCAGCGCATGCGGATGTAGATTTAATCGGCAGTGGCGCATTCCATGTGCGCACATTATTCGCGTGGCAAGCCTACACGCCTACGACAAGGGGGATGTGATTCGTGGTTGCCGTTGGGTGCTGCCAGCGGTAAGTATACCTGCACCGGTCCTATCGGAGGACAGGGAAAGAACGATGACGGTGGCGCGGGTGCGATGCCCCAGTGATGTAGTCCTTGACCCGCCCGACAAAATTCGCATAACTCGGGATATGCTTGCTGGTCTGGAAGCGCAGATCCTGAGTATGGGCACGGAGGAGTTTCAGCGTACAATGGGCGTATTTGCATGCATGCGTGAGCTGCTCGCTAGTCACAGTAATGTGCAGCTGTACGCGCGTTTATCCAAGTTGGAACAATTACAACGGTAATCCTTGGAAGACCTGCCGAGCTTCCAAGGATTGCAGGCGTCATCTCCCGGTGCGGCTACCCAGGTGACGGCAGGCCATAGTACGCGTACCGGCAGGAATTCCCCGGAAACTGACGTTAACGCAGCGGTCCCCATGGTGGCGCCAGGGGCTGGTATTTCGCAGGTTTCTTGCAACGACCGCAGGCGCCGGAAATGGAAGCCACCATTGTTAGCCCGTGCGTTACAGGTAGTGGATTCCAGCATAATCTCACATGATTTGAAATTCCGTACCCTGAAAAGGAGAACATCCGCGCGTTACCGCACATATACATGGCGTGCAAAGAGGGGCACTGCTGCCAAAGAAGCGGACAGCGCCGTTTGTGCTTTGCGTGAGCAAGAAGAGGAAGCGTGTGGAAGCGCGAAGCATGTCGACTGGATAAGTTGGCATGTATGCTGTAGATGGTTTCATCAAACTTGCACAGCATACCATGGGGAGCCGGCATTCACATGTAGGCAATGCTGCGGGTAAGTTACGTTTCACGTATGTAACATTGCTTTTCTTTAGGGATGCAAAAGAGGACAATGTAAATGTTGCGTAATGAAGTTATCCAACTGGGAAACGCTTACCATTGGTAAGTGCGCATGGCATTGCTTTTCGCTTGGAACTCCATACTTTCTTGCCTATTTAGTGACCATTGTAACTGGGACCTCCGTATTATTCATAGTTAGTTGTCGCTTCCAATTACACCGCTGCGCCGTGTAATTGCAATCCCTAACATGGAGAACAGTGGGTTGCTGGACCAATGAAAGGCGCAGCAATGTTATAGCCGGTGAGAGTGGTTTGTGAGCGCTACATTCAAGGGGCTTTCTCTTCATGTTAACTGAATGCACGTGGAGTAAAAGGGTGCGATTGCACTGGGAACTCTGAACCACACCTGAGAAGGAATTACGTACGGGAAAAGTAGGGACGAACCTCCATCTAGTTGGCTGTCCGCGGATTCGTCAAGCGATCTACTGTCACTTGCAATTACGCCGTCTGTGCAGGTGTGTGAGCATCAGTGCGTGTGCAGGTTGGTGGTCCGACTGTGAAACTATGTTTGGGGCAAGGATGGGGAGGGAAAACGCTCCGTGCACACTTACTTGGAAGGTACGGTGTGAAAGGCGTTATACGCCAGTAATTTGCGGGATCCTTGCGGGTACGGGGTTCGCAGAATGCTGTATTAGTCCCACATTTTCAATCATCGCGAGCTTCGCCTTGCTTTAACACGTGCATGAGCAGCATCATAATCATACAGGTCAGCTGTAGGTGGGATACACTTCTGCTGCTGGGCCGCAAGACATAAGAAATCGGTGAACGAAATGCAACCGGTGCAGGCCCACTGATCTACCGGTCACTTGGTGGGCATCCTTGCGGTAAGCTACCAGCCGTGTACTGTGCATCCACAGAAAGCACTAGCGAAAAATATATCATGCCAAAGAATGAGTTTCGTGGTAGCATGGTTAGTGCTACGCGGGCTACAAGAAGCCGCCGTTATTCCTAAACCCAACGTTCCTCTCCAGGAGGCTGCTTTTGTCTGGCCTGTAACCACTGAACAATCTGGTATGAGTGCGGGTGAAGGTGCAGAAGCACCCCGCAGCATAGCTCAGTTGATCGCTGAGGCACGCAAACCATCGCACCATGGTAAGGTCTAGTCTCAATGCTATTCATTTGAACTGCACTGCCGGTGGTGTGCGACGCCTCCGTCGTTGTTGAAAGCCGTATTTTTCTGTCTTGCTAACCATGAAGCGCTCCTTTGCAGACGATTTGCTTGACATGCTTGTAACATTGCTTGTCCATCCTGATTTCTCTTTCAGAGCCAATGCGATATACGCCGCCCATTGCCTTCCGACCTGACGTTGCCACTCATCGTCCTCCCACCTACTGCCGCGGCCATGCAATGCACCATTGGTACGCAGCCACAGGTGCCACTTGTTTCCCATAATAAATTCTCTTTCAGAGTCTATGCGCGTTGAGCCCCCCATTGCCTTCCTACGTCACGCTGACACAAAGTCTCCTCCTACGCACTGCTCCCGGCATTTGGTGCAGCAATGATACCTAGCCACAGGTTACCTCGATCTTCCATGCTCACCTGTCTTTCAGAGCCACCGATATGTGCCGCCCATTACGTTCCTACCTCACACTGCCACTGAGCCTCCTCCTACCTACTGCCACCGCCATGTGGTGCAGCAATCATACCTAGCCACAGGTAACATTGCTCGTCCTCCTCACTTCTCTTTCAGAGCCACAACGATATACCTCGCCCATTGACTTCCGACCTCACGCTGCCGCAGAGCCTCCTCCCACGTACCGCCGCCGCCGTGTGATGACACAATGATACCTGGCCACAAGTAATATTCCTTGTCCATCCTGCTTTCTCTTTCAGATCCTCTGTGACGTACGTGCATTCGACGTCTCCTACCACAGCACCGTGTCCGGTCTTCCTTTGCCTTCCGGTTCCTTTACGTTTCCCATTCATTAGAGAACGGAGCAGCAGCGCTTCTCAGGGCCACCCCCTGAACCCGTGTCTTGTCGTCCCACAACCCATAGATAGTTTGCACAATCTGCTATTTCCTAGCGGCGGACTACAAGCTCACAGGTTCAATGGGTGGTTCCATAATCTCCAGAAAACATATCGTGGAATTCAAACATCAAGATGTGTGACGCAACCCTGAGACCTATGCGAACAACATGCTCCTCCAATAAGAACGTGGTACGTGAAACTTATGCAGACTTTTTCATCCACTATCTTGCCCATGTACTTGTTCTTTGTTCGTAAACCTTGTTTCTGTAGTGCATTGACACTTAACAATGTTTATCTCCATGCCCACTCCCCTCCTGCGATAACCATATTTGATAAACCATTTTTCAGTATTCTCGCTTGGTGGGTGATGAGCGTTCGCAACACTCCCCATTTAGACGAGAATATTTGCGTATGGTTTGAGCGTACCGTCTGCCTAACTCATATATAATCATAAACCACCTTAACAACTGAATGGGTAGCTCAGTACAACGTAGCCATGCACATCCGTCAGCATTATATGGACAATATCTTGCGCAAAATATTAACATCTCATTCATGACGCTTTGTTAGCCCACTATGCAAGCGGTATACTTGTACATATATATATCATTAACGTAAAATACACTGCCTCTTCAGTTCAGCTTAATGCACACAGAGCGCTACGTATTAGTTACCTTTTGCGGAAAGGTTTACAGAATTCCATTTTTCCCTACTTCGTAGAATACCATTGATAAGGTCCGTCACCCTTAGCGACGCGATTTTCTTTACACCATTGACAATGTTTCCAGAAACCACATTCCCGCATAACACCACTTAACCTCAGAAATCAGCGATTACCCACTTATATGCTTACATAACATCATTTCAAGCAAACTCATTTTCCCTTGCGTAATTGAAGGCAATCGCATTTACCAAAGGTAAATGGGAACAGTCTGATTATTCCTATGACAAACCTCCGCAGTCCAAACTCTTATATATATATATATATATATATATATATATATATATATATATATATATATATATATATATATATATATATATATATATATATATATATATATATATATTACGCCTATACATGTCAGCATCTATAGTTTAATGAAGTTTGTATGGGATATAGGTTATATCATAAGTCGGAAATGCGTATGTTAATTGTTGTGTTTGGATAAGCCTATCTAATCCTGCAGGACTTTTGCATACTACAAGTGAAATGAGATATCGAGGAGATTTCCGATTTGGTATGTTGACAAAGATGAAAATCATGTTTCTTTACAAGCATATATATATATCGCTTTCCAATGCACTTCCCATGCTTACACACACACACTGCATTATCTATCCATTAGCAAGGATTCTAGTCATCATGTCGATTATACGGTTACCAAAGCCATATGTAAGCTCCACTGAAAATCAATCCCCACTTATAAAAGCAATCTGCTAAACACGGATTCCCCTGTGTCTTGGACAATTTACCACACATTCTCGCCCTTCCTTCTTTTTTCGGATACATACCGCGGCCTTCCATAAACAATATTTATATTCCGTTTCCTTTTTAACCACTTACGTAATGTTATTTTTCAACTTCACTTTTATTCAACTTTGCAATTAAGCATGGTACAGTTCTGTTTTTGGATTTTTGGAGCTACTGACCTTTATACAAACACGTTGCGCAAAAATTAACCCAATAAAACCCTTACTTTTAGAGAACTGAGAAACCGATTGTCCTGATGAACAACAGCCCGTGTTCCAAGCCGAGCCAGTGGCGGATACGACGGTCCCGCTAAATTCTATATCACAAATAACTATGTACCCACTTGCCAACAATATTTTGTCATTAGTTACCACGGCATTGATGACCAGAAGAAAACCTGGCATTGTCACCAGTGCAAACTGGAAAGAATGAACTGAAAAGATTGAACGCAGTCTAACACTAATGAATTTATAATAGTTAGGCCATCACTGTAGATGGTGGGTTTAGTAAACAAATGATAACATTTCTCCATATGAGAAACAAGAAAAATGGGAAGTGTAAACAGTAACTATAAAAATCGATTATCGGGCAGTTAAATATGTTGGCTTAAATTTTGCGATAACTTCAGTTATGCGTTGCGGTCTCTTGTATGTCAAACATACTTCCACAATCCTACTTATTCTCTCAATTTACTTGACTGAAATTTTCAGTGTCATGAAACACATCTTCCATCGCAACTCTCACTTGTCATGGTACTATGGTCCATACTCGTACTATCTATTAAAAGCGTGCTAATTCACAACTGATCTGCAAATAGATGACTGGAACCTTCCCATTTCCTGTAAATGGGGGGAAAGCAGATTTAAATTTGTGGGACTAATATCATTCGTACAACAATTCTTTGGCATTACAGCTAAAATTCGCATTCGGCAGGGTAACGGTAATTTGATAGACCGAATCAATGGCCCAACCTGCTTAGAGTGGTCTTTCCCTTTTCACTAATGTACGTTATTGCGATTTGCTTCCAAGTCCTAGGTATTAACACAATGTGCGCAACAGCCTTGCGATAGCAGACAGATATAGGTTGAAGCGTTTGTCAACGACCTCGAAGCTCAGCATGCAGATGGAGCACAGGGTCCTTAAATGGTCGGAGTCTACGTGGCAAGTCCACTGTCCACTACCAGAACATTTTCTAGCTACGCACGTCCAGCGGTTGGTCGAACCGATGCCGTTCGAGTAGTACTCAACAATCTGCATAGCCTGTGGTAGAAGTTATGCTACGGGCTTCGCGAGTAGAATAATGTCGCCCAGATGCACTTGCATTCGATGAAACATGGAGGTCTAAGGAAATAACGTAACTAGAAGTGTATCTGCTTGGCGGAATACTGTTCCGCGCTGGCCACCAAGGAAATGCACGCATAATAAAAGTGGAGAACACAGAATAGTCGGTCACCGATCGGCCGGGTTTCAGGACGAGGTGGGTTTTTGCATAAAAAGTGTTCTTATTTAAAAGTGTTTTAAAAAGTGTGTGTTTTAAAAGTGTTCTATTTAACGACTCTGCAACTTGGCAGATGTGACTCGCCACTAAATAAATTCACTGCTCCCTGCCACTCATTGACAAGTTGACTGATATTACATTATGCAAGTTCTGAGCATATATTCGCTAGCATACATCCACACGTTCCTGTTTAAACAGTGACATGCTGCTATGCTTACAACGTTTTCCAGATTGGTCCAATGTCTCCCTTAGCGGACCCGCACTGTGTACACAACCTCATCAGAACAGTTCCTCACTAACTGTACTTCACTCCAATGAACATTGTAATTAGTATCTTTACACCTCGTACGATGCGGACCATTTCGCCTACACAATACTGATTACGCTTGGTGACTGGCGCCCTGGCGGTGAGTACCTCGCACTAAATCGGCTAACCATCTCAGATAGGTAACCCATTCAACACACGCAAGACCTTATCGCATACCTCACAGGTAAGAGGATCTTCAGCAAGATCGACCTGGTTCGCGCTGATCACTAGATCCCTGTAGAAGAAAATTACATGCTCAAAACAGCCGTTCTCACTCCTTTCGGCTTGTTTGACTTTTTAAGAATGCCATTTGAGCTTTGCAACACTTCACAAAGCTTCCAACGCTTCATCCACGATGTCACCTTCGGTCAAGCTTTTGCTTATTCCTACCTCGATGATGTTTTAGTAGCCAGTTCAGCAGAACAAGAGCACCTCGAGCATCTCCGAACTCTCTTCCAGCGATTGGCCCAACATGGTATCACAGTCAACCCGACTAAATGCGAACTCGGCAAATACACGACAGAATTCCCAGACCACCTCGTTTTACCGTCAGTTAGAGAATTCTTTCCACATAACATCCAAACAATCAAGTATTTCCCAGCTCCGACTTTGTTTAAGCACCTCCATGGCATTCGTGATTTGATCAACTACTGGCGAATCGTCCTCTTGCGCTGCGCAAAGCTCATACAGCCACTGACTGACCTACTCAGAGGGAATGAACGTTAGTTCGCCTTCCCTGACACAGCACAGACAGCCTTCGCAGAGATCCAACGTAGCCTCCAACGTAGCCCTCCTCGTTCATTCTGAATCGACTGCGCTCCTTGCTATTACGACTGTTGCCTCAGACATCGCGGTAGGAGCCATCCCCCAACCACACGTTTGTGGCAATGGCAACCCCTTGGGTTCTTCACCAAGCGCCTGAAGCCAGTGGGGCCCCGCTACAACACGTTCGGCCGAGAACTGCTCGCCATTTACCTGGAAATCCGGCACTTACGGCAGACACACGAATGCCGCTCTTTCACGGCCTACTCTGACCACAAGCCCCTCATCTTCGCCTTCAACATTACTTGCGGCAAATATTCACCATGGAAAACAAGACACCTGGACATTGTCGCGCAGATCCATCCTGACATACGTCGTGTCTCATCTGTCGATAATCCCTTCGCCTACGTTCTCTCACGCGTCAACCTCACGCTTCAGGCTTTGCCTACTGTCGACCTTGCCACAACGGCATCCGCTCAGGCTCAAGCTGAAGACATACAACGCGCTCTGCAGTGCACTTCACTGAATGTGCAACTTGTTCCCTTCCAAACAACAGAAGGAACCATTCTCTGTAACACTTCCACAGGTTGTCTCAGACCCCACTTGTCCGTATCCTTCAGACGTAGAGTCTTTGACGCACTACACCCACTATCACATCCCGTTATCCGTGATGCCTCAAAACTGGTCACCGAACGTTTCGTTTTGCCAAGCGTAAATGAAGATATTTGTACCTTGGCTCCAACCTGCCTTCAATGCAAGCGCTCCAAAATACATAGTCACACCCGCAGTCCTCTCTTTTCATTTCATTTCCCGGACTCTCGGTTCTGGCATGTTCACGGAGATCTACTAGGTCCGTTGCCTCCTTCACGCGGATTCGTATACGTTCTTACATGTGTCGACCGCTTCACCAGATGGCCAGGAGCCATTCCCGTAACAGACTGCATAGCTGAGACGGTTATCTTGGCCTTCTTGTACCAGTGGTTCTCGCACTACGGATGCCCATCCAACCTTACAACTGACCGACGAACGCCTTTCGAATCTTCACAATTCGATACGTTCTGCAACATTTTGAGCTGTCGCCGCATCCAAACCACAGCGTATCACCAGCAGCCAACAGGTTGGTTGAACGCTATCATCGACAGCTTAAAGCCTCTCTCTGCGGCTCCTCCGACCCTAGCTGGAGCGCAAACGTTTCACTCGTACTCTTAGGCATTCGCAGCAGCATCAAAACTGACTTGCAACGTGCAATAGCAGAGCTAGTTTATGGCACAATGCTCAGGTTGCCAGGAGAACTCTTTTTCTTCTCTCAGTGTCGCGTTTGCCTCCGCCTAACATTGCGTCTTCCCTAGCTCAACGCATGCGTTTATTATGCCCGTCTCCACACGGTAAGCAGACTAGAGAGGTAATAATACACAGCGGACTCTCTACCTGCACCCACGTCTTTCTTCGCACCGATGCAGTGCGACGCACTCTCCAGCCTCTCTACACTGGCTCTTTCACGTTCCTGCTACGGACTCCGAAACATTTTATTTTAGACCATCATGGTCACCGAACAACCGTGTCCATCGACCGACTCAAACTGGCTTTCTTTGACGAACCACGTGCAACTCATTCTGATGCCATCACACAAGCACCCGCACCTGCGGCTACTTCTTAGGCACTGGATAAACAGAAGCCCTCCGTTCCCCTTGACTCTCAACCCAACTGCACATCAACTCCACTCAATCGACCGACGCGGTAATCAGGTAAAATGACCGGCCCGTTTTTCAGAGTTTGTACACTTTGGCTATTTTCATCAACACGCCTTTTTCGTCTCGTGGTATTCGTACGTCTTGTTCACAAAACTTTTGCAACGTCCACAAAACCCCAAAACTTTTTAAAACTTAAAAACGTATTTGCCTTTATTATTCATACAGTTTGTCCTCTCCGGCGTCAAGCCAAATTCCCTGACCCTCGCCCAACCCCTCTGAGTTCTACCTTTCAGCAACTCAACCACCGGAACCGCCAAGGCAACTTTCGGTTGACTCGCCAGCCGACCCAAGGCCCCTTACGTGACCCAAAGAACCGTCGGTCGCTATCGGCCGCAGACAGTCACGAACGGTTTGGTCTCCAAACGCCTGGCTAGGCGTTGCCGACGGAGACGTCGGATTTCTTCGTGGCACGAGGACGACTGCATTTCTTTGTGGGACGAGGACCGTGGACTGAAGTGCGCTGGGGGGTGACACATCTCAAGCGCACCGTCGGGTCTACAGCTGAGGGAACGTCCTGTCGGCCTTTATTATGGTTCAGCCAGTTTTTTTACAGTGGTCAACGGCCTTGACGGCCCACTGATGAAGCACTCTGGTCCACACCATCATCATAAATAATCATTAACAAAAGCCTGGCCCCAGTGAACTTTGCTACACACCCCATCTTAGAAGCTCTTGTTCAAGCCCATGCAACTGTTCGCACATATCCTCACCTTTCGTTTCCCCCACTAACAGCTACATCGCTGGCTTCCATCGATCAAACTTCTATGGGGAGACCCTTGTAGTGTACCGGAAAACACGCTCTTTCAGTATTTTGCAACACTGGACTTTAGGGTTGTTTTATCCATCAAACCGTCCAATAGTTTTACTGACGACATGCGTTTTCACAGCTCGTTTTCGTGGGCACCACGCTGCACCGTTTCTCGCTCTGGTTGATTCGCTTCCTATTTTTGTAGTCTTAACAAAATAAGATGGGTTCAGTCGCCTCCAACTTCTATACTGTCCCGTAATTGACATGTCTCTTAAGTGTCATTGATTACCGACTAGTATCTAAGGCGCCACCGAACACTTCCATTTGGCTTGTGGCGTCGCAGCGCACATGATACTTTGAACCACCAAAACTTTCATCATTTCATCGCCACCTTGATAACATTACGAACCCATATTCTTAGCAATCACTATTCCCGCAATCTGAACGCTGATGTCTACAATAATTTCTTAGCCAACTGCATCTCTTTTGTACCATTATTCTGTCTGAAATTGCCCTGTTAAGTTTATCATGCGCTTCTCTCACACTTCGCTGTAAATAGATGCAAAGCTTTGCCTCAAACTTTCCTTTACACAGCGACAATTTCTTCAGGTAAGAAGATAAGACGGCCAAATTTCTAGCTAAAAAGAAGTACAAATTCGCCCTTACGGATTCCATAAATGCTATGTCGATTCATAGCTGCCGTAACCGAAAAGTCATGACGCCGAAAGTTCAACCGCTGACATCTGCATGGCAGGTGCCTGCATGGCATTGGAGGATGTGTCGGGTTATATTGCAGTTAGCTAACAACTCGTGATGGTCGGCCACCGTTACACACGGCTCAGTTGCATAAGCAACGGGCTAGTTAGCACAAGCCACTAGCAGTCATGGGTTTGATCCTCCGCAAAGGACCTAGGGATGTGCACCACTGACAATACTCAATAGGGCAAAACGGCCGTCTGGTTCTTTTCCGAATAGAAATTTGCCTTATCTGCAATTTCAGCTGATTGCGACGAAAAACTACTCACCAAATCCTTCAACTCCTATATAGTATAAATTCGCTCTTACGCATTCCATAAATGCTACGTCGAATAATAGCTGCCGTAGCCGGGAAGTCCTGACGCTGGAAAACCAACCACCGCCATCTGCATTGCTGGTGCCTGCATGGGAGTGAAGGTTTGGTCGGGCTGTATCTCAGTTAGCTAACAATTCGTGATGGTCAGCTACCGTCATCCATGGCTCAGTTGCATGAACAACGTGCTAGGTTGCGCAAGCCATTAGCAGTCATGGGTTCAATCCTACGCAGAAAATTAAGAAATGGACACCACTGACAAGCCCCAATAGGGGGAAACCGACACCTGGTGCTTTGCCGGATAGGTAATTGACGTACCTGAATTGTCGGCTCATTGCGACGAAAAATTACTCACCAAAATCCTTCTACTCAGATGTAGTACCAATTCGCCCTCACGGATTCCATAAATGCTATGTCGATTCATAGTTGCCGTAGCCGGGAAGTCCTGATGACGGAAGGCCAACCGCTGCTACCTGCGTGGCAGGTGCCTGCATTGCAGTGAAGGATGAGTCGGGCTATGTCGCAGTTAGCTAACAATTCGTGATGGTCGTCTACCGTCCTCCATGTCTCAATTGCATAAGCAACGGGCCAAATGGGACAAGCCACCAGCAGTCAGGAGTTCGATCCTCCGCAGAGGACCGACAAATGCGCACCACTGACGAGCCTCAATAGGGCGAAACGGCCGTCTGGTGCTTTCACTGATAGGTAGTAGACTTAGCTGAATTGTCGTCTGGTTGCGAAGAACTAAATAATTCACCAAAATTCACCTACTCAGAAGTAGTACAACTTCGCCCTACGGATTTCATAAATGGTATGTCGATTCATAGCGGCCGTAACCGGAAAGTCCTGACGCCGGAAGGCCAACCGCTGCCATCTGCATGGCGGATGCTTCCATCAAAGTGGAAGATGGCTCGGGCTATATCGCAGTTAGCTAGCAATTCGGGGTGGTAGGCTACCGTCCTTCATGGATCAGTTGCATTAGCAACGGCCTAGTTCGAACAAGCCACTAGCAGTCATGGATTCGATCCTCCGCATAGGACCGAAGGATGCGCACCACTGACGAGCCCCTGTAGGGCGAAACGGCCGTCTGCTGCTTTCCCGGATAGGTAGTTACTTATCTGAATTGTCGGCTGAATGCGGCGAACAAAAATACTCACCAAAACCTTTCAATTAATAAAGAGTACCCATTCGCCCTTTCGCAATCCATAAACGCCATGTCGATTCGTAGCTGCTGCAACCGGGAAGTCCTGACGCCGGAAGGCCAACTGCTGCCGTCTGCGTGGCAGGTAAGTGCATGGGAGTGGAGGTTGGGTTGGGCTATATCGCAGTTAGCTAACAATTCGTGATGGTCGGCTACCGTTCTCTATGGTTCAGTTGAATACCAGCGGGCTAGTTGGCACAAGCCACTAACAGTCATGGGTTCGATCCGCCGCAGATGACCAAACGTTGCGCAACACTGACGTACCCCAATATGGGGAAATGGCCTTCTGGTCCCTCTCCGGATAGTTGGTAGACGTATCTGAATTGTCGGCTGATTGCGACGAACAAAAATAAACACAAAAATCCTTCTACTCATAAGTAGTACAAATTCGCCCTTACGGATTCCATAATTGCAAGATCGATTAATGGCTGAAGTATCCGGGAAGTCCTGACGCCGGAAGGCCAACCGCTGCCGTCTGCATGGCATGTGCCTGCACGGCAGTGTAGGATGGGTCGGGATCTATCGTAGTTAGCTAACAATTCGTGGTGGTCGGCTACCGTCCTCCATGGCTCAGTTGCATACGCAAAGTGCTAGTTGGCACAAGCCACTAGCATTCATGGGTTAGATTTGCCGCAAATCACCGTAGTTTTCGCAAACCTGACGAGCCCCAATAGTGCGAAATGGCCGTCTGGTGCCTATCCGGATAGGCAGTTGACTTATGTAAATTGTCGGCTGAGGGCGAAGAACAAAAATACTCACCAAAATCCTTTTAGTCATAAGTATACATATTGGCCCTTACGGATTACATTAAGGATATGTGGATTCATAGCTGCTGTAACCGGGAAGTCCTGTCGCCAGAAGGCCAACCGCTGCCATCTGCATTGCAGTTACCTGCACGGCATTAAAGGATGGGTCTGGCCATATCGCATTTGGCTAACAATTATTTAGTTCAGCTGCCGTCCTCTATGTTTCAGGTCCACAATAGTTGTACAGTGATTTTGGCGGCGATAATTACGTTATTTTTTCTAGGTAATTGGCTTTCTCTCTTTTAGTCGGTTAGGCAAGATGTTTTGTGGAACAATACATTGTTATTTTTGGGCTTGCTTCTAGTGAAAGGACTAAGACACGTTTGGGCGGCATAATTGCTTGTGAAACTTGATCATGCCTGTTTTGATGTGCCTCCTTGAATTTGCTGGGTAGCTGTTTTTAAATTGTAACGATGGAAATTTTAATAGATGTGTCCACTTGACACCCCACAGGTCCGAAGTTACAAGATGTAGCCTTGTCAGATACGCTGATACTTCTGGTATTCACATTCCTCCAATTCACGTGACCCTAACTGCAGTACGCGCGTTAACCCCGTCAAAACTTGGCGCAAACTGAATTTTACAATCCCCCAGGAATCCGAATTTCGTTTGAGTCCCACCCCATCCGTCACCACCTGACAAAGAAATGGTCCAGGTTCTCCGCGGAACTTTTGCGTTACAACACCCAAACGAGCGACATCAGAGTTTGTCGAAAATAGCATCAGAAAGCACATCACCAACGACAAAGTCCAAACTATTTGGCGTAAATTGGGATCCCGTTTTCAGGGTAAGGATATTTCTATTTGTTTATTACCTACCCTCAAGTTGCATCCGGTTATCAAGTCATGAAATGGACAAATTTATCGATTGGAAGCAACTGTACTCTCCACTTCCATGCTTGTTCCAGTTTGGACAGCTGTACGCGTAGCCTACACAACCCGGGGAATATGCGACAACAAAAGAAGTCAAAGTTATCAATTCGTACAGTTTACTCACCAGCACAGTTCTTCATCTGTTTCCTAGACTCTTAATCCTCCTCCACCGGTTCCAACGACAAGTAGCGGTTCCTGACTAAGCCACGCGGTCACTTAAAGGAGATATTTAAACCTTATTTGAATGGGAATAACCAGGTGGAAAATTGGTCTGTAGCACGCCTGTCACTTAAACCATACCGTGCAAGCAGATGGACGGCAGTATTCCAGGACGTGGTGGGACTTAACCTAGCAATTCTTCTCCCTATAAAACGCTACAAATATCCGTTTAGCAACACTGGGAATTGTAGGATGTGGTTCGCCACTGAATAAAGTTTAGTTCACCATTTCATGCTGGCCCAATCGTAAGACTACTAGATGCAGCCTCTGCAAACACTGCGTGAGATGGCGAAGTGAACCGGTGTTGATATGGTGAATGCTTTAATGAAGCCATTAATGTTAAAGAACTGTAATTTTACCCAACGTTTACGATGGCTCCTGTGTTCCTGATGCCATGGAGTACAACATAGCGAAAGCACGCAAACCTCCGGTTGTTGCTACAACTGTTGTAAACCTGATTTTACCGCCCACCACCGTCATCATTTTTCTAGATTTTACTATTATTTGAGAAATTGCTCCTAGCTATAAACTACGAAATATTTACTTGTTCCGGTTGTAACGCAAATTTTACTGTCCACATTAGTCATGCTTATAATCATATTTGGTCAAGCCTACACCGGTGTGCATTGTTCTATCAAGGATATACCACTTTTCTGTTTATTAAAACCCAAAAGCGCGTGTAATATACAAGGAAAGCCTAAGTATGCCCGTTTCGTTCCTACGGCAGGAACAAACAGAAACGTACTGCGTATTTCCAAAAGTTGTCTATGTACGCGCCACTCAACCTAATCACCGCTTAAATTATGGCTCAAAATACGAGTTTATTACAAGTTGCTGCTCCAAACTATACCAAATTTGCTAACGGACGGGACGGGTTACGGCCGGTCAACATTGAACGCTCGGTTTGACCTAGTTAACTTCCCCTAGGCAGCCGGGTAGACTAAACTATTTGCGCTCCTCTGCGCTTTAGCTGCATGTACTCTAACTTCAACCTCATTCCTGCATGCTTATATACAGACATTCCACCGCGGCTTCCTAAATCCTCCTTACCTATATCCTCTATACCAAACCAGGTTGACTCAAGCCGTCTGCACACTGCGGCGCATTAGCTTTTGCTGCCACTATGTTCACTTAACCTATTCTGCAAACTTTTTGACCCTTCACTTTAAGCCGGTTTCCAGCTCTCTACTGGCTATCATTAGCTAGGTTTGCCTTAGCTCTTTTCGCCTAGTTTGCTAGAAAGTCACAACCGTCTGCGCGCCGTTGCGTTTCATCTCCATTTGCTCTAACTTCAAATGCTACTTTCCAGCACTTTTATATGCTGCCGCACTATGCATTTTATTCAATCAAACGTTTTGGCTCCTATCACACAATCTAGGACGACTCAATGTTTTCACACACAGTTGATTGTTAACTCCCTTAGCCTCGTTGTTTGTTTACCCCATGCACACCGCAACATTATTGACCCTGCCCATTTTACAAGAGCTTAGCTCTAGCACTGGATTACTTTAGCTCACTATGTGTTACCTCGCTTCTCCCAACATGAGAAGCTTAATTAACTATTTCTGCACAGCTGCGTTTAGCTCCAAACGCTCTGCCATACACATCAACCTAACTGCATGCATCTAAAATAATCCTCCACAGCCTAGTTAATGTACCTTACACGGCTCGCTTCTAGTTAACTCGGTTGACGCACTTGTTCTGCTTGCTGCTGCGCATCAGTCTCTCACGCGTTGACCTCCACTTATCCCCTCCGCCATGCACCGTTCCTCACCCTTCACCTTATACGAGAGTACAGCCCTATTTCTGGCTTTCCCTAGCTCAATTTGCAATAGCTCATTTATCCTTGTTAGTTAGATAGAGTTTAATGGTTGCAAGCCACTGCGATTCAAATACCCATGCCTTGAAGTCTTTAACAACTTTCCTGCATGCTTCCATCTTGCCCTTTCATCGCATATTTAAGCAACATTTTTTATCAAACAACAGGATGACTTATGCTGTCAGCTATTATGCTGCGGCGTGCTAACCTACAGTCTCGAATTCAACATAACCTCATTAACTCTTTACTTTCCAATACTACAGCTCTATCACTAGCTCTCCCAAGTTCAGTTTTCCTTGACAATATTCACTCAGCTCGCTGGGAAAACTTAACTGTTTGTGTTCAGCTGCGCTTTAGCTTCATTTACCCTGACTTCTTCAACAATCTACCTGCAGGCTCAAATCCTAACATCCTATTCCTTTGTAGCCATGCCAGTGCTCTTCAACTTTTTACTCTACCCTACGGTTCTAATGGTAGTTCTTATTTTGCGTGTAGTAGAAAAGTAGCCTATGATATCTTGATATTCATTCACCATATATTTGCTGCCATATATCTGCTGCTGCAACTTTTCTCTAACTCCACACATTAAATAAGTCACCGTAAACCACTATTAAGTGGCTCGTTTTCAGTAGCTAGGTTTGTGATCTTTCAATGAAAGACAGCGCTCCACCCATGTAACTATAGCTCTTTACCCTAAAACCAAACCTAAGTTTTCAGCGTATCATTGGTTGTGCATTTTACATCAGTTGGTCTCTGTTCAACATATGCATAATGTAAGCTTTTATATCTTTGGTTTTTACGACTATTCTTTGCAGTCATCTCCCGGGTTGTCACTCTCTTTCCCACTTTATTCGAGGTCCATAAACGTAGTCGAGATCTATCTGGGGATCCTACACTGGACCGAGACTGAAACCAGCATTCAACCGTATACAACTCTTTGGCACAAGTTCAATGTGGATAACTGGACACCAAGGCCTCTATATTTGGAGAAGTTTACCATGAGATGCTTGTACAAACATCTATCAAGTTGACAATTTTACGTACCATCGTACTTTTATACCCGACTCTCCATGACCGGGTTAACCTTTCCTTTAGCGTCCCCACGTAATGATAGACACGCATGAAGCCATGTGGCAAACCAACAGATATTTGGTCACAACGAATGCTATTAGCCAAGTGAATAATCGATCGTTAAGCTGCATCGCCAGTTATAGCTTTAATAGATGGACGGAAATGATCCATGAAGTGGTGGGATTTCGCCTGGCAAATGGTTCCTCTATAAAAGCCACAAATGTCCGTATGACAAACCTGCCACGTGTCGGATATGACCCGCCATTAAATGATGTCACTGCCCAAAAATTCACATTGGCGAGTCAACCTAATTGACATTAAACTACGTTTAAACGTTATTTTTGTAACGCACACTGAAAGGATGTTTCCTTGTATATACTTTCCGTCACCACTTTATATATTACGATTTTATTGCTCAGCTTTACATCTTACACGTAAACCCAGACTATCGCTACATCCCTAATGTTTTTCTACATGATTTATGTAGCAAATGGAAGCAGTTGAGCGACCACATTTTACTTTTCTCACGCCTTATATCAACGAGCACTTCACCCTAGTGCATTTCTTAACGCTTACGCTCAATATTGTTATATTTTACAATATGTAATTTATCAAAGTATTCATCTAAGCAGACGTTTGGTAGATGACCCAGGTATAGTTTGATTTCATTATATTTACTCCAATCATCCTACGTGATGTGTCAAGCACTTGCTTTTAGCCCGTGATAAAGCATTGTTTATTGTTCATTGTCTTGTTCCTAAATAGTACATCTCCCGTTACCGGAACCTCGTTATATTGCGGGAGCAGCGCATTTTATGCATAGCAACTTACCTGTTGCCAAATATAGTCGCCCGTGCCGTCTTTTACACGCCTGATTTAGTGCGCCTAGATGACCTTGTGAATAAACTCGTTATTTATTTATTTATTTACCTTGGTATTCCGGCATGCTTAAAGCTGCTAACCCGGAGTTCCGTTTAGAGAGTCATAGGCAAAGCGTTGCTTAACTAGGCTCGAACTTGACATCACTGCCAACACTATAAGGTCTATGGACACACCTATAGGCATCTCGACTCATGTTATTTGCTGAATTCGTAGTATTAGTACCTAAACCCAGGCGCCGTAGCATACTTGCCTACCTCTCGTGGATCCGTGTGCACGCTGACTATTCTTGACTGCTTCACGTGATGGCCAAAGCCATCCAAGTATTAGATAGCACAGACCAAATAGTCGTTCGCGCGTTTTTGAAAGTGAGTTTCACAGCACGGATGCCTAACTGCCATCCCTACCGACCGTAAAACCTCATCCGAAATTGGGAGTGAAATACCAACACTTTTGCCGCTCAACTTGGACAGCTCGACCTGTGTTTACATTTGAAAGTTTTACAAGAAAATAATACCTCACTGTCATCTAGACGCTGCGCTTTAAACCCGTGTGTTAATTGATTGGAGCAATCTTACGTCGCTCATTTCTGCTGCATAGGCAGTGAAAGGTTTTAGGCGGCTGCAACGTTTCCAGCTGCTGAGTACGACAGGATTCTGCTGCTCCCATGAAACGATGGCAAGCCCCAAATTGTTGCGGTGTCGCAGCCAGTTGCCTCAAATACATACTGAAGCAAAATTACCGGATTTAACAAGGGACCCACTTGCTTTTCTCTAAATACCAATGAAATAGTTACAGCCCACGGTCTCTGCATTAACGGTCCTTATCGTGCCATTTACTTAAAGTATACAAATGATAAGGGGAAAGCAAACGCAACGTAAGATAATGCATTTGAAAGAAAGGGGCAACACCAAAGGTGAGGAAAATACAGAAAATATATCGAAGTATGATGATGGGATTTGGTCAAAAAAAACAAATGTTTTGTGTCACCACCCAAGCTCGTCTAGTTGACGCTCAAATCCCTTGACTGTAGATACCTTGAAAAACTTTAGGGAAGCGGGTAACAGTGCAAGATGGCGCAGTGCATTGGCCAAGTATTTGCCGTAATCCGGTCAGACCACGGTTTGTCTACCTTCATGGTACGCCCGCGGAAATCAGACAAGCTGGCAGAAGTAACAGTCAAGGAAAATTCAGCTTGACTCCAAACTAAATACATAGGGTAGTATTAGGCCCGTGCCAATCCTTCAAACAGCTATTGCATGCACCTCCAAACCGTCGGCGCTCGGGGTACGTCAGTCCACAAAACCCCTCGACCCATCTAGTAATGGTTTTCAATAATCTTTCTAGCATCACTTTGTCCCGGACAACATACCGTGTACCTAGTAAGACGTTGTTTGGGTCTGCAAATATAGTCGAAAACGTCACAAAATAGGTAAGCCTTTGTTCAGTTTGTTATTCCACATTCCAAGAGAGTAAAAGTGGGCAGTTGACGACACGCATCCATATGTTGTGTCGCGCAGAGAGGTTCAAATCCATAGATCACACCACGTGAAAGAACCAAGCGCTCCGAGTTGCGGCACAAAACACTCTGACCGGTATATGAGCAACAACCACAAGACCAAACAATCCAAGCGTCTATCAAGAGGCCGTTGGAAAGACGCAGCACTACCACTGATATACATGTTATTCCGGCATTTAGGTCCTTAACTAGTATCAGCGATGACATAACAAGCTCCACATGCCAGTCCCTTAAATAGACTACGAACTGCAGTGACCCCGGGAGCGTGCTCATTGGGCGGCCGCTCAGAAACCTTGTTTAAACGGTAGACCGCTTTTCAAGCGCGCACACACTTACCGCGTAACCATGAAAATGTTTAGTCTCTGAAAACACAATATATAGCCCATAATAGCGTGTGGTGTTCATAGTTTTTCATTTTTGCACTTTATCTTACTTGTTTTTTAATCGGTATTGTACAGTTGTTTGAATTGACTGATTTTTCCGAGACACATACAATAGAGGACATAACGGTGGCAGAATTTCACTGTAGTGTGACAAGGATCACGTGCCGGTATTATATAGTGGCCAATATTACCTATGCAAATGTCGGTTATAAAAGTTGTGATGGCGGCAAGGCGCATGATAGTTGCATAGCACAAGTGGCTTGTGATAGAGTGAAGAAAGATCCGATAAAAGTAGCAGGTTTCGCAGAGGGAACTAAATAGTTATTTTCCCTGACTCTTTGGTAAATCTTACCTATCCCACGAAATTGCACTTTGCCCAATTTTACCAGCAGTTAAGGCCCCATTTGACGATCCGCATTCGCAGTCAAATTATCCTAACGAATTAGGCTTCACTCGTTGCATCTCTTTCAAATTTTCCCACAGATACTTCCGTTGGACTGGAACAATTCTGCAAAGACTGAATGGTTCATAATTAGTGACGCAATTAATTTCCCTCGCAAAGAACACATGACTTGTTTGACCAGTACGGGAACCCAATGCGGCCACAGTAGGCACCATACACTTCAGGATAGAAGGCGGATAACAGCTGACTGCGAGTAACAGCACAATAGGTCTGCTTCAGGCCCTAACACATACCTAGAACTAATGCCAGCGCCACATAACGTGAGTAACAATATTCTTTACATTTCCATTGATAAACTTTTTCAACCATGAGGTTGAACAGTTATCACTACCTTATATCACATTATACACCTTCCAATGGCAAGACAAAAGTTGATCACATTTGATGGTTCAAGCTCAATGCCAAGTTCAAGCGGCACTGGTTCAATAGGATGAATCCCGTATGTGTTACTTCTTGAGCGGCTTGACGATCGAGGAGTTGATAGGGTGCACCGACTTCGTGATGGGCCTAAAACAAAAACACCCAAAAAGTACCCTGGTCCACCAATTTGATGCCCACGTTCCTTACGTTAGCTGTCCCTGCTATCTCAATTAAGTAAAGTAAGTAAGAGAGGAAGAAAAACCGAAGGTAAAGAGTAAAGGAAATCAATTAAACGAAGAGAACAATACCAATGGTGAGGAAAAGTACAGAAACTAGAATCAAAGTATGAAGATGGGCATTAGTCAAGAAAAAGGGGTTTTGTGTTGCCACTCAAGAGCAGCTAGTTGACTCTCAATCCCTTAATAGTAGCTTTCTTGACAATATTTTCTAGAAGCAAGTTCCAACGCTCGATGGCTCGACGCGATACCGTGTCTTCGCTCTAAGTATTTTGGAACACGGTTTGTCCAGCTTCATACAATGCCCGTGGAGACCAGATAATCTAGCTGGACTAAATAGCATGAACAAATCAGGGCCAACTTACCCAGTCAAAATACGATAGGTTAGGATTAGGTCCCCTCTAATCTTTCGATAGTGCATTGACTACATCCCCAAACTAAGTAGGCGTTCGGGGTACGTTTGTCCTCGTAACCCCTTGACCAACCTAGTACCGATATGCAACACCCTATTTAGTGCCATTTTGTCCCGAACAAGGCGGAGTGGACCTGCCTGGAGGCCATATTTTAGGTAGAATCGCACAAACGCTGAGAACAGCTTCACAAAGCATTAGCGGTTACGGTCCCGAAAAAACGACGGATAAACCACATCATCCGGAACCCTTTACTAGCCGTCTTCCAGTTGTCTCCAGTGTGTAGTGTAGAACAGTGGACGACCCCTAGATCAACCTGATGAGTCACATTAGGAAGTTCACACCCATCCAGCATATAACCTGTGATGGAAGCAGAAGGCCTGATACGCAGACTGAACACCCTGCCCGGTTTATGGGCAGCAACCACAAGAAAGACCATTCCTAGAGTCTATCCAGAGCTCGTTAAAGAGCCACAGGACATTCAGGGATATCAATAATGTGCCAGAGCTTTAGTCATCAGTAAATAAGAGTGATGGTACCTCAAGCTCTCTCGTCAAGTCATTCACGTGAACCGAAAACAGCAGCGGACCTAGGATAGAGCCATGCTGAACGCCGTTGGAAAAAGCTTGTCGAAACGAAAGGCTGCTTCCCACGCAAATACGCTGCTCCCATCCACCTAGAAGAGCTGACACCCACTGGAGAGCGCGACCAGGTAAACCATAGGCCTCAACTTCAGTGAGAGTCACGAATAGTGGTCGGTGTCAAAGACCTTGGCGAAGTCAGTTAACACCACATCCATCGCATGTCCACTTTATACGGCTTCAGCCCAGCTCTCACGAGCTACCAGCAAGTTCGTTTGACACAAAAATTCTTTACGAAAACCATGTGGCTCGACGCTAAGCAGGTTAAATATCTTTAAATGGTTCTCCACCATATCTGGTACTAATTTTCCAAGTAAATTGACGACGACACTAGTCAAGCTGACGGGCCTGTATTTTGCCGATAGGTCTTTGTCACCGCGCTTGAGTATCGGGCAGATAACATCCACCTTCCATTCGGTGCGTAAGGCAAAGCCATTGAGTTACTTCTGAAACACACAAGTCAGAGTTCCACTGCGGTCCACTGCCAATTCGTTCAACAAATTTGAATGCACAGAATCTGGCCCGAAAGCCTAAATTGGGTTTACCTCTATTAGCCACCGGAGCACTTGGGACCCAGGTACCGGAATTGCATCCAGACATCAGTCCTCAGAGACGCTTGAAGCTAATTCTCTGGGTAGCGTATTTGTTTCGCGGACAAAGACGCTTAAGTAATGCGCACCAGGCACGCATGCCTTGTCACAGTCGCTATAGGCACAGGCCCCATCTCCTCAAAGCAAAGGTAGTAAGCACGAGTTTGCACCACAGCGTCCTTTAATGTAAGCAAAGAATTTCTCGCGAATTTTTGGGGCAGTATCGGCTGAAGCCTTTTCATACTGAAGTCGGGCCAACCAAAGATGTAGCTTGCACTCATTTCGAACCAAGCTTTACCTGTCGAATTTTCTGTTCGAGGAAGCTGTTTGATACCCATGCCGGCATCTAGACCGCTTCTTTAGCGGGCCCTTCTTCGCGGAACCTATCCACGGGGGCTGCGCTCTCGATTCCCTTCTTTGTACCAGTGCGATGTGAGGCGCAGAAATGTCGACAAGATGCGCCTTAAGTTTTTCCCTGGCTATGCGAACGACGTCGGTTTTGGATATCACACATGGAGTTGACTTGGCTTTATCCCGTTTCGCTTGGTAGTCCGCGGTCCGAAGGTTCGGATACCAACTGGTAGTAGCTCGTCATGGTCTGCTAAGGGTTCGCTGGAAAGACAAGCACACGCGATGGCTAGCATCAAGAGGCAAGGCTTTTCAATGTCATTTACAAAGTCAAGTGTCTTAGCAAATGCAAGATAGAAAATGGACGGTTGCTGTTTTCTCAGGCACCGAGTGGGGAAGTCCAAGAACTGGTGTAATGGTACCTGCAGCGTTAAATCCAGCAGTTCTGTACTGAACGATTCCAGAGACGAACTGCTATATAGAGCAACCTAACAAACTTCTGGGAACTTGAGGTCTCCCAGCTCTAGACACTTGTTCGCAGAGTGAGTGCCTGTACATTCAAGCATTCCATTGGAGGTGCTCATAAGGCCCTTGTACCATAACGCGTTACAGATTTGATTGCACCTATTTGGTCACACCCTGTTTGCGTGGCTCACTTAACCCCGAGAATACATACTTTATTAGTAATTTAGTAATTATTTATACATACACACTCAACTTACCCTAGTGACTTCAACAGCCCTCCTACGCATTTTGGCTATCACACCATCCCCGCAAGGAGCTAGCAACCATCTACCGCAATGCGTGTATACTTAGGATATTGATACTGCTCCCACTACAGCAACCTCTACATGTGGCAGCCAACAGCTTCCTGCGCAAATGGTTCAGCAAACATTTCGTTTTATTACTAAACCTTATTTTGCATTCGGCTACCAGCTCGAGGCCAGTTGACCTATAGGCTGACAGAAAGAGATAAGGCCAGGCACTCCAATGCATCTCAAAAGACGGCTGTTGAACCACAACCGCTCAGGTGTCTTACCTGTACCTAGAACCTCGGCCGCACCCTTTACTGACCGCCGTAGTTGCAAGCATGTAACACGCGAGCCCGACTTTGCTCTCACTAATGACACATGCCGCGCAACCTACAGTATGCCACTTACCAACGCAACAGCAATCAACCAAAATATGCGCTATATTGGTCCACTAGTTCTTCTCTCTCGAACGTGATTCTAAGCACAAAAAGGTGTCACTCCTCAAGCGCACCGGACTACTTTCAACGTATCCCTTGCTACACCACGTTCAGCAGTGTACGCGCCAAACAATGCGGTGGATAGCTTTCTTACGTATAAAATGAATTTGGTGTGTCCGATTTTGTGCTGCAACCAATTGGAGACCCTGAGGATGCAATTTGCATCCAGCCGAAGGGAGTAAACGTAACCTCTTAATCGTTTGCATATACAACCAAACGCATATATATTTGCAATGATTACCAAACTACTACTGCTCTTCCTTGATGTTTCCACCATGTCACCACGCTACAAGTTAAGGGGTGATGACTTTATTATGCTACAAGTCTCTTGAAATGGCAGAACTGCACCTCTCATATACAGGGGCTTTAGTGACACCATGTATGCGAAGCACTTGGTCCAACAGTTCCACTTTTTGACTAAGCTCTGTAACACACTGGGCTTAAAGTTGACGCTTGGCATCACAGACGCTGTCGGTAGCTTAAAGGACAGGCTCTCCGGCGTGGACCACAAGGTAGTTCATCTCTTATTTACTCGCTTTACCACCCCAAGGATTATGCTAAATCCTTTTGTGTGTCCGGCAGTTCAGACGCGTTAACTGAGATGGCTTTACTATTCTTGTACCAGCAGGTAAGCGTGATGTATTTTCTTGTATATTGATGTGGTTACTGTCACGCGCGGTTTGTGTACTAACAGAAATAGCTGTTTAGAACTGATCCCTCCGCTAGCGAACTGGCACAGACCGAAACCGACAATGAAATCAACCTACCCAACTCGGGAGCGGCGGTAGCTTAAATCTATGCGTCATCAGTGCTCTAAGACCTGTGAGATCCATAACCACTTTTACATGCCCAAAGTCATAAACATCTGCCAACACACCCACGTGCTGTTTTTGTTACCTGTAGTACGCGCTTCCCCCAAACCAACAATAAAGGAAATTCCCTCGCTCATCGTTCAACTAAGTCCGCCCCCTCTATGAATTTGAGGAGTTCGTTGCTAATGATCCGCTAGAGATATCCGGCATGATCCATACTCAATTCTGCGTTGCTTTCACTAACCTGAACGTGAATAGCTCAACTGTTATACATGAACTGACCCGTGACTCACCAGACGTCATTCCCTTCAAACTAGGTTCCAAATTCCGTGTAATTATAGCAGTTAAACTGTCAGTAAACCCTGGTCTGGATGGTCACCCATATGCAATACTGATGCCCGGCGGCCAAAACTTTCGTGTCCTGCTTCATGCGGCAGTGTTCCAGGAGGTGTTGGATTTTTGCCTGGAAAACGTCCAACCAATAAAATACCACAAATGTCCGCTAAAACCTATGGCGACGTGGCAGATGTAACTGGCACTGAATAAAGTCACTGCTCACAACTACACACTGGCAAGTCGACTAGAGGCATACTTCAATATTTTTTTCACACCCACAAGAATAAGCTACACTTTATCTACAGTTACCGCTATCATTGCGCTTATGGTGTCTTGGCTGTTTGCACTACGCACACTTAAACCCAAATTATCCTCATCCATTTAGGACTTTATTCTTCACAATTACTTCTATCATTTCCGTAGCCTGTAAAAATTTCAGCTACTGCCGATTACATACATAGTAACGTGCGACTTGGGTAACATAACATCTTGTATATTTTGATAATACCTGATTTAATGTGCCTTGATAAATTCGAGAATAAATTATTAATTTACTTGTTTAGTTACATTCTACATGAAGTGCGTTGTATAGGCGGTCCCGTGGAAACGTTACATAGCCTTTCCTAAACATATTCAAGGAATTCGTCAAGACAGAACACTACAGCCTCAACAGCTACACGCCTATTGCTTTGTAAGTGCTGGCAAGTATAGGTGAGGAAAAGTTGCTAAACATGTTACCTGGTCCCAACCTTGGCAACCGACATAAAGAAGCATTGCTGCCTTTCAAATCTTCTCAGTCTTGCCAATTTGAGTTCCCTAGCCAGCCGACTGCACAGGTTAATGCTAAACTGACACCGGTCATTTTTTTCCTGGACACGCGAAAAGCTTTGGACAAAGTACTACACGCTAAAGCGTTAGATAAGCTCAAATCGCATGGAGGCGCAAACCGATAGTTCACAAGCTTCATATCAAACAACTCACCTTGTATGCACTCAATAAAACTGTGTTATTCTATGGCACTCTCTAAAGTGATCGCAAGTTGTGTTTTTCAGGTGAGTGTAATGGGCACATCGCTTTTCTTGTTATATATCAATGACGTTTTCCGGGAGCTACAATATGGCAAGCCCTACCTATTTGTTGCTAACAGCAAATCCTTTTACCCATCAAACTTTCAAGCCGGTCTTTCTTAGGTTCACAGCGTCCTTATAGCTCTGAATGTTTGGTGTAACATTTGGGGTGCCACTTGGCTTTTTCCACCTAGAAAACGCAACGTGCTTCATACCGATGCACTGTGCCGCCTATTAAACTATCTTTTCAAAGCACACCGCTTGGTAAAGTTCTCACAAACCAGGATTTATGATTGTATTGCCTCAGTCCTTTGAGTTTTGCAAAACAGCTGCGCTACGGCGTAGCAAACGCACGATTCCACATAAGCTACATATCCATATGCATGGGACTGCAGGCATCTGGACTTGCTGTTTACAAAATCTGGGCTAAACCCTAGCTACCATACCGGTCCATAGTGTTGCTTAACTCCAAACAATGCGACCGAGTTCCCATTGAAACGTCACAAATCTTTCACCAAAATTCTTCAGGGTAACACAACCCTCAACTGGCTTGGCCGTAGTATATAAACCGCAGTAGAATCACTATACGCGCGACGACTGAAAAGCAATCGTTCTATACTATATTGTCAACAAGCTTCATCAGGTAACGTTTCTTACCCACTTGGTAATCGACGACGCACCATTATCCGTTTGTCCCACATATTCCCATTTCTCTGAGGTCCGGGACTAAATGAGGATCCAGGATTAGACTGAGGAACAGCGTCTTCCCCGAGGCGGACGTAATAAACGACAAGGACTTAGCTGTTACATGGCTGTACACTGAAAGGATTCAACTGCCCTCACAACCGTCCCCGTGTTCCGGTGTGATTAGCTGGCCATTACGTTTTCATACTTTAACAATGTATACATAACTGAAAAACCCAGACACCAGAAACTTCTAAAATTTTGCTTAGCTGGACCGTCAACCAGACGACCCTTCGTAAATCACCCATCCTCGTGTGGTCTCAGCGCTTGTGGTGACCCTAAACAAGTTATCTGGTCAGCCAACAGAGGAAGTTGGAAGTCATTTGACTACGATTAACCGAGAGTGAAATCAGTCAGGAAGCAGCTTTGCCAGTTGTACGTTATTGTTCAAAATGCTTTACGGCAATTTTCCAGGACGTGCTAGGTTTTCGCCTTGCAAGCTTCGAACCTTAAAATATCACAACGGTCCGTTTAACAACATTGCGCCGTGGCGGTTGTGCCCCGCCACTGAATAAAGTCACTGCCCTAAACTAAATACTGGCAAGTCGACTAGAAATATACTTCAATATTTTCTTCCCACTCACAAGAAGAAGGTACACACTATCTATATTTATCGCTTTCACTAAACTTATGGTGCTTTGACTGTTTGCGCTAAACACACTTGCACCCAAAATACCCTCATCCATTGAGGACCTTATCCCTTATGAGTACTTCTACAGTTTCCGCAGCCTAAACATATTTCGGCCACCGCCGATTACATACATAGCAACGCGGCTCTTGAGAAACATAACAACCCGTATACCTTGATCATGTCTGCTTTGGTGTACCTCGATAAATTCAGGGACAAGTTATTTTGTTTTGTTTAATTATACACGAATGTGTGCAACGAGCTACCAACGTCACTTAGATGCTTTTTTAGCGCAATGCAATTTCTTTTATTTCAAAATGAATACGTTTTCACCCAGGTTTCCATTGCTTTGAACATTAACAGTCTTAAATATGATCAGTTTAAAACGGACCCGAGCAACTTTAAGCGTGTTCACCATCAGATCTCATTCAAACCTAAGGAAGCAACAGTGCCTATCCTCAATTCTTCATACCGTCGTTTCAAATTTTGCTTCATTGGTTAATATCTTCCTGCCACGTGGCTGCCATTAGTCCTCTGCGACCTAAGGTTACGGCATCGGTCACTAACAACCAGGCTCTCACATGGCTTGTTGAGTTTGCTGACTAACATTTCTTATCTTTTGCACATACGCCGGCTTCTACGGAACGTAAGCTCATGACCCTACTACTAAAAGCTAATTTCAGCGGTTGCTTGCGCCTTTAACCTTAATCTACGATCCAAGTTTACGCATCTTTAGCAATTTGGCTAAATGTCCTTTACCACCGTGGTACTCTGAACCTTAAATCCACCGTCAGTAGCTCTACATAGTCCGAGCATGGTTGGTGCCGCTCTTCTCCTAGTCTTTTCTAGCCACCGCTGGGCTATAGCAACTCAAGTCCTGATGTTTAGTAATCCCCAACTCGATGCATTTGTCTATGTATCGCCAACGTTTACAAGTGTCCGCCCCTCACTGGCATTTTGATTCAGCTTAACCTAGCATTATTTTCTTTGCACCGTAACATGATTTACTTGCCTGCACGCCACTGCGCTTTAGCCTCCTACGCCCTAACATCTTCAGCACACTTAATATTTGCTTTAATTCTACCAGTACGCTGCCCCGTCGGCAACCAATCTTCCTTAACTCTCTAACATTAATGATGACATCAGCGCACTGTCGCGCTTTGACCTGTCCCTTCCAGATGTTCAGCTATCCCTTATTCGCTGCAGCACCATCGATATTTACTCTCGTAGGAGTCCATCTCGCTCATTGACTTCCGCTTGCTCAGTCTACCTAACCAGTACCCTAGTAGCACCCTGGCATGAATTTAGTATCTGCGCGCCGCTGCGCTTCAGTCTCAGACGCCCTGAAGCCTTCAACCATCCTACTGTATGCTTAAAATCTACTAGTTTGCTGTCATTTGCTTAATTGATCTTCTTTAGCTCCCTTAAAGTAACCAAAGAAAAATTTATCAGTCAGCGCACAGCACTAGGTTAGTTTATTCTACCTAATGTTTAGCCCTTATACATAGGCCTATGGCATAAATGTCTTTATGCACACGCGCCCTATCTCACCTCTACCTAGTTATTATTAAACCGCTTCATCTCTGTTCTAATATGCCAGTGTTGCTCATTAGTGTATGGTATACTTATTTTCATTCCCCATTTATTTGAAACCACTACTTTGGCTCCCATTTTCCCCTCATTTTTTATATTAATTGTATCACCGTACACCAAGCTTTCGCAGAGCGCCTTTCGGCGCAACGCTTTAGCTCTCTCTATATAGGACGGTGCGCCACCCATGCGGCCATCATTCTTTGTTGCATAGCAAGCCTTTCAGCATATCAGCTTTTGCATACGTTACTTCAGTTTACCTGGTCAACATATGCAAAATGTGGGATGCTCACGTAGCTGATATTACTAACTATCCTTTGCGGTCTCCGCACGGTTTTTTCTATGTGCCCTTTTTACCGATGGCTGAAAAGGTTAGCAAGAACATCCTGGGTATCCCACACAGGACGCAATCTCAACCCAAAAATCCATGCACACACCTCACCTTTACGCAAGTCCAACGTGGATAGCTAGAGGCTACGCCCTCTCAATCCGGAGAAATACACCTAGACTGAAAATCCAAACCTCTATTAACTCAAAGTTGTACTCCCATTCACAATTATTTACCCGGTGATCCAGGACTCTGCTTCAACTCCGAACAGTATCATCAATCACTAACGGAGCCTTAATGTGCTATCCGGTCAGCTAACATAGTATATCCGGGCACCAATCGACTGCGAATAGCCAAGAATAAATTTATTCGGTAGAATGCATCGCTAGTTACATTGAACGGAGCACGTGGATAGAAGGCAGTGCTTTAGACCGCGGTGTGTGAGCATACGCGCAAATAAGAACCAATAACCAGTAGCAATATTATTTCAAGGTGCAGGTGGGTAGAAGAACCAATTAAGAAGAAAAAGACAACCGAAGCAGATGGAATGCACGTTTTCGCGCACGAGATGAACGGGGAGCAGTCGCGAGCGCGAGAAAGCGAGTAGTCAGAGTACGGTCAAGATCACATCCGGGGAAACCAAGGGAAGAATGGGTGGGTCCAACAACGCTGGCTGTCCGTGAAATCCTCGGCCTTCTGTTACCTTAAAGGGTCTCTTCGGAATTTGCGTGCCAGTTGCCCTAAAAGAGAACACGCAATGTGTTAGTCGGCAAACAAACGCTTGGTGGTATGCCACTTTATGCTCCTTCGTCATCAGGCGCTGTCCTCAGCGCCAAAGTTTTCCCCGCCGGTTTTAGCAGGTTGATTTGTACGACGGTGGATGCGGCAGGAGCGCCAGATTGCATGATGCTATACGTTATGTCCGATGATACGTCCTCCACCACATGTAACCCCAACCAACCGCGGCGGAACTTGGTCGGGACGCCTGATGGTGTCGCCAAAACCTTCAGCCAGGCCGCATTACTAGGCTTAAACGGACTCCCAAAAGCCTTTTGGTCAAAGCACGCCTTTTGCTAGCGCTGCGCTGGTTGTAATTTAGAATGTGCCAGCTGATGTACGCGGACCAGGCTAGACTGCATCCAAAATATACGGTCGGGCGAAATTAGAGGTTCATGATAACTAAGTGGCAACAGTGTATCTGAAGGTAGTCGTAGAGCACGCCCCGTCATCAGGAGGTGTGGTGTTTTCCTCTGGTGAAATGAACGGAGGCGCGATATGCCAACATACCTTTGGATAAATTCGAACCCTATTCTCAGGGCGTCTCCTCATTCAAAAATGACTTTAGCAGCAGCTTCAACGTACCGTGGGTGCGCTCAACTAATCCGTTCCCTTCCGGGTGATATGCAGTCATGTGGGATTTCCGGATTCCAAATATGTAACACATTTCCTTCATCAGTACACCCTCAAAATTCGCCCCTCGGTCGGAATGTAATGGATTGGGTGTTCCCCACCTTGCCACCCAATCGCTAAAAGAAGCGTTTGCTATACTCCACGTAACCACAGTCCGCAGCGGTACATCTTTGCACCAATTTGTAATGTAACCCACCATAACCAAGACATGGCGATGAACTCGTGCTGTGTCTAGCAATGTGCTGATGATCTCAATGCCTACTACCTCATAAGCAAACCTATATGGCAGCGGCGGTAACAAGACCACGACGAGTATTTGCAGGGTTCTTGATTCTTGCACCGTCAGGACATGCTTGGCAGTAACTGACGATACTATCTCGCAAATGTGGCCACCAAAAGTGACGCCGGATTACGGCCTGCATTTTGTTTTGTCCTGCGTGACTTATTACTGGTGCATGCGTCGCAAAACTTCCTGAGTTGCGCAAGTTGGGTCGGTTATTCTGCGTAAATAAGTACGTTCGTTTTGAAAACGCACGATGCCATCTATTGCTCGTAAATAAGACCAGAGCGACTAGAGGCATTGCGTTTCCCAACTGGCGCCAGACCGTCCTTGTTGTGTTGGTCGGTCCCCGTTTGGAGCGATGCAAGTGTACGGGATGCTCAATTCTGGGTCGGTCGACTGCATACGGATCCATTCCTCGGTCTCTGGTGCATGGAAAATGACGGGGGATACACACGCATCTGTGCACGACTGACACGGCCCATGCTTTCTGTTAGGTCTTCATAACACGGCGCCTGCGTTCCCGTGAAATATACCCGACCGCTGATGGCACTCAAAGTCGGATTCCTGTAGCTGTTCTTGATACCGGGCAATATGACCTTTGGGGTCTTCGAAATTCTGCAGCCAATCCAATGATGGAAAATCGGGGCGCACGATAAACTTTCGGCCAAGGTGGAAACGGCGAAATGGCCTGATGAGTAATAGCAAAGTGAGCATTTCTTTACGTGTTGCGCAATAATTGCGTTCCCGTTTTAAATGAATTCGACTAACGTCCGCAATCAATGGTTTCTTTCCACCTGGAGTCCGCTGCGAAAATACAGCTCCGATGCTTGTGCCGCTGGCATCTGTATCCAATACAAAGGGTCCCTCAGATGGACGCCTATCTTGAAACGACAGTACCGATGCTTCACACAACGAATTTCGGAGACATTCAAACGCTTTTTTCTTGAGCTTCCCCCAAGTAAAGGCTTGATGTGCTTTCTGGATTTCATCAAAGCGGTAATATTGGCAGAGTGCCGTACAGAGCGCCGGTAGTAAGAAGCGATCGCATAAAAGCTGCTTACTTCATCGGTGTTCTTTGAGCGGGTCAAGAACGGACACGCCTAAATTTATCTGGGCCGCAGCGTACTCAATCACCAGAAACGATGTGGCCTAAATAGGCTAGTACATTTTTAGAACTTGGCATTTAGAGGGTTTGAGTTTTAATCGCACTTGCCTCAGGCGATTCAACCCTACACCCGGATTCTGATTGTACTCGGCTACCGTCCTTTATTGGAAAAGGATGTCATCCAAGTAAAGTAGACAACGCCCGAGTGTCATTCCTGGCAATGCCGTGTGCATCAGCCGCTGGAACATAGCTGGGGCGTCTGTGAGTCCGATGGGCATCGTCTGGAAATCACACAAAGCAGATTGCACAACGAATGCTGATTTACAGCGATCGTCTGGATGTAGCACCACTTGCCAATAACCAGAAGTTAAAGCTAACGTAGTGCACCAATACGAAGCTGTGAGAGCATCCATGAGGTCGTCTATTCGGAGCAAACGGACCGAATCTTTCCACGCGCTAGCGTTTAATTTCGGGTAGTCGACAGCCAAGCGTAAGTCGCTACTGTTCCCTTCACCAAAATTATGGGAGAGGCTCAAGGGGACTTGGACGGTCGCATAATATCCCGTGTAAGCATATCTTCGATTAAACATTTCACCACTTCCTGAAGGTGCACTGGCACGCGTCTGGCCGCTTGGCGAATAGGGTGCGCAAGGCCCATATCAATGCGCTGTTGCACAAAACTGCACCAACCGGGATGGCCATCTGTCCACGCAGAAGCTTGTTAATAATTGTTCAGAATTTCCTTTAATTATTAGAGGGCTGAGCATGGGATGTCCGCAGGAACGTTGCAAATAAGTCTTGCACGTGGGTTTCTTCTACCACATATGATGACTTACAAGCGATAATCCAACCAAACGACCTTATCTGCTCCCCGATTTCAAGTGTTTTGTTGGTGTGGTAGATTCTCTCATCGCGCTCCAAAAGAAAGTCGGCCCAAAGTATCATATCCCATGGTAGTGTATCTACTATGATCAAGCTCTAACTGGTAGAAATGCCGCCTAGCGATCCAGTAGCAGTAGTTCAACCTAATGAATTAACGGAAGAACCATTGGCCGCCACCAGATTGACAGATCTGTCGGTATGTATAGAGGTTCCTTTTGGTACCATACGTATATAGACCAGAAAAGATGTAGCTTTAGTGTCAATTGGCATACCAACACGCTTAGACCACACAAACCTGACACAACAGTAGTTGAGATGGCATTAGCGTAGGTAACAGCAGGAACCATAAATGAACATCGTGACTCACTTAGTCTAATACGCCTGCCATTGTAGGCAAATCTTCCGAATCTGCGGCTGTAGGGGCAATCCATTCTAGGCCTTATAGGCGATTCTTTGGTAAAGTGAGGAATGTTGTTCCACTGAATTGACCAATAACCAGACAATTGCGTTGGCCTCGCCATTGTGGATAACCAGGCCGAACAACCGATACCAATTCAGCGTAATCCGATACCCGTCGTGGTCCGTCTCGAGCGACCACAGCAAGCAATTTCTCTCGGCGAGTGGCGGTGTCTACAGCTTGCTACAAAGTGGCAGGTGGCTTCTCTAGGAAATCCTTCTTGAGGTCAATGTTAGTCGTGCTTTTAAGAGCCTGGTGAAAGCTCTTCTTCTCACGACTGGCCTTGTCGGCATTTTGGTAATCCAGCATGGCAAGGTGCGCAGCGCAGCAACAAATAGAGTGAGTTGTTTCCCGTGTCCTTGAACGCTAGTGCAAAAATGTCGACGGCATCCCTACTCACAAAGGGGCACTTGCAGGGCTTCCTTTAATTGCGTAAATGTTGTTCCATCCACATCCCTAATTATATACGTCGAAGATGCAATATGATAAGCATCGTTGTTTAGGAGACTCGGAAGTGCAGCGGCCCTTTCAGTTTCGGAAAACCTGCCAAAGTGACACCGTGCTGGTCGTTTTCATCGCACATACTTAACCCTAATGAAACGCTTCTCGGGAGGAAACGCTTGGGGTGGTGTTTGTACCCCTACCTGACCACCATAAATAAGTGTGCAGCAATCCCAAGTGGGCGGTTACCATTCATCCAAATACAGTAGACGCGCTGACTGTGGATTCAGGAGCATTCAATGCTGCTCTGGACATCAACTTTCGGCATAGGTTTTGTTTTACGCGGAAAGCGCTAATTCTTATTGCCGCCTCTGGCAGGGTCGCCGAATATGTGGTAGAAGTTAAAGCGGAAGCGTGGGTTCACAAGCAAGTAAGAACCAATAACCAATAGAAGTATTGTTTCACGGCGCTGATGGGAAGAAGAAACAATTAAGAAGAAAATAACAGCAACAGAAGCAGCTGGAACGCACGTCTTCGCACACGAGAAGAAAGAATAACAGTCGCGCTCGGGGGAAAGCCAGTAGTCCGAGTACGGTTAAGGGCAAGTCAGGGGAACCGGGGGATGAAGGCATGAGTCTAACAACGCTAGCTGTCCGTGAAATTCTCGGTCTTCTGTTGCCGTAAAGGGTCGCTTCGGAATTTGTGTGCTAGTTGCTCAAAAACAGAAAAAGACAATGTGTTGGTCGGCAACCAAACACTTAGTGATATGCTACACTCTGACTACGCCGTTCCGTCCGCCAACAAACAATAGCCGGTGACCACTCGACTGCGAATAGCCGAATGTAAATTTTATTGGTAGGATGCATCGCGGTACACAATACTTTTCAAATGGATAGACGGCAGTGCCTTAGGACGAGGTGCGTTTTCCATTGGCAAACGTTCGTCAATTAAACGTCACAAAAGTCCGTCTAATAACACTGAAACGTAGCTGAAGTGACTTGTCAAGGTATACAGTCACGGCCTACGGTTTCACCCTAGCAGCTTGAATAGGGCTGCGTTTTACTCTTTATACATAAAATGCAAGTTCTCTACACGCACCATACAGCACCACATCACTTTCTACGGTTTTTTGTTCATCTCTACACTGCATACCTTTGCACATACACTGTCTTCACAGCGAACGAATTTGCTATTCACCATTAAGTCTCTGCCTTCTGCAACCTTTAAAAAATAAAATGGCATAATATATATAAGATATATATATATACCTAATAATACAATAAATAAAAATAAACAACATATAAAAATATAAATACTAATACTAAAGAATAAAATAGCATAATGATAATAAAAATAGAAGAAAATAGAAGAAAGTTCCGTCTCAGAAACGGGATTTAGACCCTACAGGCATGATCATATGCTACCAAAGCGTAAACAACAATGTATAAGCATACAACCTGCTTGGCAGCACGGTGGAGAAGTGCATGGAAGTGTGTATAACTGTGTATATTTGTTGTCTTGTAAGATGCCTTTGTAACTTTGCCGCGGTCTTTGAGACTGTGCCAGCGTCAGGTATGCAAGAAAAGACGATTGATCTCCGTAGATTGGATGAAGGTATCCAGATATCCACAAGGCAGTGACTATAGTTTGTGGCGAGTTACATTCACCAACTCACGGTTTTGCTAAATAAGCACTTGTGGCTTTTTATATGGAACGCTTGCTAGGCAAATACTTACCACGTCCAGGATTAATGCCGTCAAACTATTTTCTGGAATGGGTTACACTTCAACCACCCAGCTAGCACCACGAGATGGTTGTTTGGATAGCCAGCCGTTAGTCATCTTCCAATGGCTTGCAACGCAACGCGCTTGCTGCTAATAAGTTATTGTAAAATTTTGATCATGCCTCATATAATGCGCACTGATGAATTCGATAATAACATATATAGCTATTTTTATACAGATTGGTAAGTATACATCATTTATGCTAGTTCCCTGTCTTTTAAATGCGTAACCTACCTTAGCTTTCTTCCAGCAAGAAACCTCTCCAGATATTTAAATACAGAGGGTTATTTTGCGCACCAGGCTCCGATGGCTGGGTTAAGTGCTGCGCATTACAGCCCACCGACTACCGGGACGTAATTGGTTTGTTTGTTAAGGTTATGGATGGAAGAAGAGGGGAAGTAACCAACTGCAGAAAGTCTAGAGGAATGAAGGCACTTACTGCGAACTTCGCCTCGGTTGGAGTCTCGGCTCTCTGCTTGGGAGCGAATGAAGAGGAACACTTTTGGTTGGATACACTTGTTGGCATCGCTGGGCATTGACCTCAGTGTTGTTTGGATTGTGCGTTTCTTTGTCCCACCCCTTACCGCTCAGTCTTCTATCCAACCAAGATCTCAATGATTGGGATTAATACGACTATTTGCTGCACGATAGCCTGCCGTTAACTCTCCAGAACAATGTCCATCCGTTACTGGTGACTCGGCCGACTGCTTGATTTACGTCCCCTTTTCGTTGCTTTTCTGTTCCACCACAAGAGCTGAAGTGCTTTTCACTTGCAGCAAACGTGTGCAATGAGTGTGTGATACAAATACGGTTAAATGACAATTATAGCGTAAAATGTAGTATATGGATCTGGTAAGTTCAATGCGCCTAGGCATTACAGTCATATAAGTAAAGCATACGCTCCAGCACATAAAAAGTTGGAGAATAAAGGAAGGACACATTGAAGGCTTTAGATATTTGCTTGATGCCTAAATACCCTCATTTTTGGTAAGCAAACGCACAGAAGGCAAGAAACCGACGGACATTGGCTCTTGTAATGAAAGTGAAGGAGGCCAGCAGTACTTCATTTCTTAGTAATCCAGTCAGTCATTAGTGCATACTAGAGAGTTGCAGAATTAGTCAACAAACCAGAGCAAGTAACTGATGTTGGCAATCCAAGGGACTAAAGGGTGGAGAGCAGTGTGGTTCCAACAAGTTCGGAATATTTGCAGGGCTGCGTGGAGCCTACGTCGACTCGATTAGCTAAACATGATTATAGATGGAAAGACCAGCGTGATAATGGCGCTGGTAAAGGAAGAAACGCTGGCTAGCAACGCTACATGGATTAACGCTTCTAGCAACAAAGGATACGTACTTAGTCAACGAATTAGTCGACAAACCAGAGAAGGTGACTTATGCAGACAATCCGAGGAACTAAACGTTTGGAGAAAAGAAGTTGCTCTTAGCCTGTTCAGGATATGCGTAGAGCTGCGGAGAGTATACGTTGACTTCTTTTAACTAGATAAGAGTACGAAATGTAAGACGTGGTAAAACTTTGGCGCTAGTACAGAGCGTACCACTGTCCAGCAATGCCACTTTGGTTAAGACTTCTGGTAACTAGTTAATACCGACAGGGACACAGCTTTATGCAGCAACTCATCCACGGTATGTGATGCATCCATGCCAGGAGCTTGAAAGATGGAAAGAATAAGGATGGGCTTAGTGCCATTTTCAGATATATGCTTAGGCTGTGAGCTTAAGTCCCGTCTCTCAAAATAATTAGGAGCAAAAATGCAGGTAGGAAAAAGGGATATTAGCGCTAGTAGAGCGAGAGAAGCTGGAGTCAGACATGCCTCACGGCTTTAGTTTTCAAGCGTTTAGGGTAAACATGTTTTGTCCTAGGATATGTCGATAACCCAGCGATGTCGTGTGTTGCATACCACACTCGCCACACAGTCTATGTACCGTTGGTAAGTATTGGCTTTCGGCTGTTTTACAGGCTTTTCCATCACTCGCTGCGTCCCAGCGCTCAAATCCTAGGAGCCTAGGACGATTTAGTTCACCGCGCGTCGCAGCGTTTTACTTTTATATATCATTATGCTTAATTACAAAATGCCACAAAGTTGCTCTATTATTGATACATACCTGATTTTAACTCCATAACACGTTTTGTATTACCCGGGGTGCCCTAGCTCCTACACGTCATGATTCTGTGACGACTCACCACTCGGTGCGCTGCAACGCTATGTCTTATAAATCCGCTGCTTAAATATCGTTATTTATACGAGGAATTTATGCTTGAGTCCCGCCGCTCTCCTGATGATCTACCTATCTACCTGCCTTAACTATTTTCTTCCAACAAGCTCAGCAGACTTACTTGCTTCATGCTAGGGGGGGGGGGGGCCGTATATAGTGTGGGGACGGGATTGGGGGGGTGGAGGTGGTGGGGTTGGATGGGGTGGATCCGGGGTGATGGATGTGGACATTGGACTGTGGGTGTGGGAGGGGTGCTGCGGAGGTGGGGGGGGGGGGGGGGGGGGGGTAGGTGTGGGGGGGGGGGAGGGGAGAGTGGTTGGGGGGAATACGTTGAGAGAGGAGCATATGATTAGTGTGGAAAAGTAAGGTAAAGGGAGTTGTATAAGGGATGTGGGTGGGTGTGGAGAATAAAGAGAGTGGGGGAGTGGAAATTGAGTGGGGAGGGGAGGTATTTTAGTTATTAGGTATGTAAAGATGGGGATAGAGTTGTTTTGGGGATTATTGGGGGAGGGGGGAAGGGGGATTTTGATTTGTTGGTTAGGAGGGGGGGTTTGGGGGGTTTTGGGGGGTGGGTTTTGGTAGGGGGGGGTGGGTTTTGGTAAGGTATTAAGATTTATGAATTGGTATTAGGGAGGGGAGTTGAAAACGCATTGTCCTACCGCCTGAATGGGGTGGATGTACCCGATTAGAACTTTGCTGCAATGTGCCACTTTGTCTGTGGTTCACGCACCTGAACGGACATACAACTACGAAAATGCCAAGGCTGCAGCTTGTTTGGGCATTTACCGGCACTCACCACCTTTCCAACCGAAAGCAAGTGTAGGTAGCTGGACATAAAGTGTTTACATGTCAAGTACGTGCACCATGGAAGCAATTACAAACAACTGTGCGAATCCCATCATTCACGGATGCCTTGGCAATCATTGACAAGCGCCGCAATCAATATTCCAAACGACTTTGCTTCCAATCCCGCTCTAATTATTATCCTGCTTTTTACCTCAATCTTTCCAGTGTTTACTTTTCTATGAATCAACCATTTCCAGAAAACGCCGCCAAAACGGAAGGTCTTATGCGGACGGCCGACCACGCCTCCGTGCCGAATACTTAGTTCCAAATGTTGCTGCGGTTCCGGTGCAAAAATTAAACCTTATTCTTAACCAGTTGCATTGTGGCTGATGCTTTCTTTAGTGCCATCATCTTACGCTATGCATTAGTTAGCATACCTCGCATCTATCGAGAATCAACTTCTGTTCATTTATGTTCTAAACATGATCCACTTGTTACTTACGTCCAGCTGCTTGACACTACTGTGACCGTTAAGCCCCAATGCGTCACTTAGCATCGGTCTCACCTCTTTTAGCATACTAACCGAGTGCCATTCGGCTTGTGGTATCGCAATGTACACGATAATCCGACCCAGCAACGCTTTCAGCTTCTCGCCACCTATTTGATACTGTTGCCACTCGGCACCCGTAAGATTATCTGTTGTTGCAGTCTGAACGCTGCTGGTTACAATAATTTCCCAGCCAAATGCACCGTTTGAGTGCCATTACTCGGTCTGAAATCGCACTATGTTCTTCAGCAGGCAGGTCAGCAAAATCAATTTGCGCAACTTAATGCCATTGCCACTCAGGTGTTCATATTGATGTACGTGATACTTCATGCACTTTTAACATCTGCTGTAACTAGACGTAAAGCCTTACCCCAAGCTTCCTTTACTCAGTGTGGAATAGCCCTCCACACTTAACAAGCTAGAGTAACGCGCCGCAGCGTCTTAGCTGCGCATCTGCTTGTCTTTACATAACTTTAGCATAACCCGATTGTCCACTTTGTTAAAATCGGGTATCCAGACCAACCACTTCCGTTTGGTTTCTTCGTCTAAAACAACACTCTACTCCTGCGAAACAAGGACTATTGGATCATCTTGCGCGATGCAACGAATTTGTCGTGTATATACTAGTGCCCACAAACGCTCTATCTAATTATCTTATGTTTTTCTTTAAACTTGCACGCAGCCTTACCTTACGTTTTCGTTTAAACAAATGCATATTTATTCTTGATAAAGAGAGGCATGACTTGTGCATTATCAGAATAGTGCGTTGTTGCACATTATAGCATAATGCCCATTGCAATGAGGCTGGAACTTACCGTGGTGCCGAGGTTTGTGTGCCTCAGTGACCCATTGAGCTATACTGGGTGGTGCTTTTTCACCTTCAGAGCCACTCATACCAGATTGGTCAATGGTTAGAGGCCAGACAAACTCAGCCTCCTGGTCCTCCAGGTTGGGGGTTGGTATGAGGGTGGCTCCTTATTCCTTAAAACGGACTCCTTGTAGCCCAATGCATAACCCGCTGCCATGCGGACAGTTTATTGTACCAAAGGCTTTGGTTGAGAACCCTAATCGTTCTCCTGCCTAGGCCTGGGCAACTTGACAGTATCCTGCCCACGCACTACTCCGAAACCCACTTCAAACAAATTTCTGATGCTCTGGCCACCGCAGAGGATAATCAACGGTGCCCTATCTGCTGCATCGGGCAGGGTGGATGGGCGGTTAGATGCTACAGCTCAAGCCTTCCCATCTTCTTATTACCCTTCTTGCGCTTTTTCACCCTTATCGTCCCGTTCCAGCTTTACTTTTAGCCCCCCTGTTTTCAACCCTTAATTCTCGGCCCTCCCCCACCTTGCTTCAACAGTCACTTGCCTTTTAGCTTCAACTCACATGAGAACGCGGAGCTTCATTCCTGCGCTGTCAACAGGCGCATGTCTAAGCAAGCGGCCCATCCCAGTTCATCGGCTTCCATTTGGAGCCCTCGATCCTCCTTCAGACTGGCATGCGTCAATGTTTGCACATTGCTTCAGATCGGTCAACAGGCAGCACTTGCCCGAAAGTTAGAGACCCACTCCATCGATATATGCTGCTTATCGGAGACCCGCCTGCAAGACTCGAGCTCTGTACTCACTCTGCGATTCCCTTTAGGTGACATTAGCAGCACTTTCTTATTGCGCCTATCCGGTGAAGATGCAGCTTCGAGCACTGGCCAAGCCTGTGTTGGCATTGCATTGGGTTCCCGAGCAGAAGCTGCTCTGTTTGCTTGGACTACAATCAGTAGCCGGGTGTGTGCGGTCCGATTGGCTGGCTTGTTCAAAGTTTCGAAGTCGCGTGGGACTAACAGGTGTCTATTCGTTATCGCTGCCAACACACCGACGAACTGTAGCGATGACCCGGTAAAAGACGACTTCTATCGTCAACTGACCCAGCTCCTTAGCCACAGAAGAAGCTCGGAATTTGTATCGCTGGCCGGGGATCTGAACGCTTAAGTTGGAAAATTATCCACAGCTGAGCTGCACCTGAGGGGCTAAAATGGTATAGCTCCCGTAATGATAACGGTGAGCGGTTACTTCATTTGTGTGAGGATGCTCGCTTATTTCTTGCGAGCACTAATTTCCTACACAGCACCCGCCGGAGGGTGACTTGGCGCCCACCAGCCTAGAACCAACTATGGACGCAAATGGGTCACATTGCTATAAGTTACCGATGGAGAGGCTGCGTCCAGAACTGTCGCTCGATTTGGAGCACAGGTGTTGACACCGACCATGCACTTGTATGTCCTGACTTGCAGATGTGCTTTGGCGGACGCCCCCGACGATGTTGTGAGCGCAATGACACCGGCCAACTTGCGAAGCCAGCTGCTCTGAATGCTTATCAGAGTACGCTGCCATGCGAGTTGGATAAAGGTTCACTGGATGCAATTGAAGGTTACTGGTCTCATATTCACCAGACCTTACTAGCAGCAGAAAAATCCTCATGTGGTTTGTCTAATCGTTAACTTGGACATTCGGTCTCTTCACAGTCTCGGGAACTTATAGATGCTAGCCGGCATATTCCGGCTGCAAGCGAACACAATGAAACTCGCAAAGAGCTCCGGGCGAAACTCCGTGCTAGCCGGAAGAGAGACCGCGAATCCTGGTGGTCTCATTGTGCAACATAGATGGAAATGTCAGCTGCCCTTGGTAACTATCGTATATTATTCCGTATGATACGGGAAACGGGTAGCAGGAGACCTGCTGTTAGTGAAACTATACGTGGCGTGAGTGGACAGCCTATCCGCAAGTTATTAAAACGCTTGGAACGTTGGGTTGAGCACTTAGAAAGGCAATTTAGTAGGACGGAATTGAGGATTTCTTGCCGACCAGTGATTGCCCTGCTCCGTGGGCTCTTCCTTTGGATCAACACTCTCGCTCGGAAGTCGAACATAAGATCGGATTGTTAAAGATAAATAAAGCCGCGGGACCAGATGGTCTTCCTCCAGCCGTCTTCAAATTCGGGGGACCTGCTCTTGTGAATGATTTACACGAGTTACTAGTCAAACTGTGGGAGCAGGAAAAGGTCCCAACCGATTGGAGCCGCCCCATCATAGGCCCAATTTTCAAAGGAGGCTCACAATCGGAATGCGGCAGCCATAAAGGAATCAGTCTGATCTCCATCGCCTCAAATTGCTTGCCTCTGTCATCCTTCACAGACTGACTGGCACGCGTGAAAGCCATATTCGTGAAGTGCAAGCCGATTTCGTCGAGGTCGTGGCTGCATCGACCACATCTTCACCTTGCGTCAGTTGTTGGAGCACCGTCACACATATTGGCTGCCCACCGTTGTCGTGTTCCTAGATATCAAAGGTGTATTCGGTCCGGTGGATAGACATGCACTTTGGGACGGTCTACTCAGGAAAGGTGTACCTGAGAAATATGTGAATATTAACCAAGCATTATATGCGCGTAGCTCGGGCAGAGTGAAGGCTTACGGCAAGTTGACGTCGCCCTTTAATACCTCTAGCAGGTTGAGACAAAGATGCCCGCTGTCACCTTTCCTCTTCAAATTCACTGTTGACGAAGTCATGGAAATTGCGATCACAGGACACGGCTTAGAAGGCGTGGAGCTACTCCCAGGAGAACGACTTCTTGACTTAGAGTATGCTGATGATATTGCCCTAATCTGTGACAGCTCCCAGACGTGCCAAGCGGCGCTGGACAGATTAGCGCTAGCTGTCCGTCACTCTGGGCTTTGCTTTGCACCCTCGAAGTGCAAATCGTTCCTCCAAGCTTGGTCTGGACCGCCTCCTACACTGACCCATGGTGGGGACCAGCTAGAAGTCGTTCAAAAATTCAACTACCTGGGAGGTTGTATCAGTGCCCGTGGGTTGAAGATGAACTCACCAATCGTATAGCAAAAGCTCGGGGCGCTTTTGCTTACTTTCGCCACCTATGGCGCCGGCGCGACATCACTCTTGCCCTGAAGGGTAGAGTGTACAATGCAGCAGTACGTTGGACTCTACCTTATGGTTGTGAAACCTGACCGGTTAAAGCAGCGGACCTGAAGAGGCTAGTTACGTTCGACCACCGGTGCCTTCGTAATTTAGCTCACACCTGGTGGGAACATCGCGTGAGCAACGAGCGTGTTCGACGCCATAAATATATGGCACAGGAAAAGGAACTGCACCGCTCAGCACCGTTATTTCGTGCATCATGCTCCGATGGCTCGGCCACGTGTTATGCATACCAGCCCACCGACTCCCGCGACGTGCGTTGTTTGCGCGCCGGGGGTGTGGATGGAAGAAGAGGAGGGGTGGCTAAGCGATGACTTGGTCCAGGGGAACAAAGGCCCCACTTCGAAGCTAGCCTGGGTTGGAGCGTCTCGGACCCCGGGTTGGGGTCCGAAAGACGATGAACACGTTTGGTTGTACACACTTGCTGATATGGCTAGGAGCCGACCTCAGTGGCGTTCGTGCTGTGAGTTTCTTTGTCCTACCACAACCCACTTAGCCTCCTTCCAATCACGATCACATTATTTAGCCTTATTTAATTCTGCATAGTAATTTGTTTTGGTGCACAGCAGCCGGCTTGTAGCTTAGCGGAACGATGCTCATCCGTTACCGGTAGCTCAGCCAGCTTGCACCAGTTGCATTTTTTTCTCCTTTTTTCTATGTATGGCGGTACGGTAGCTGAGGTGTTCCCTACCTCTAGCTAACGTGTATGATGATGATGATGAGAGTAGCATAATGCGCAGATCCAAAGTAAGCAGCAATAGAGATGTGGTTATTTGTGTATGCCTATATTTCCCCAAGGCGTAATGAAGTTCATCCTCGAGGGTGTCGAGGCATGCCTTGGTAGGCCTAGGTGAAATGGTTCGCAAGTTGCCAGATGTAACGTTTAGAATTATTTGGAGCAAATTCCAGTATAACGTAACGTAATTACCCAGGTTTTTACAATTGCAGTAAAAATCTATTTTAATACTGAATCAACTGTGTGGTTGAACAGTTGGCATCAACCTTGTATCACTTCTTACAATTTCCAATGTTAAGATCAAAGCTGCTCACATTTGCTCATAACAGATTTGGTTGTGCATAGTTGATCATGCTTATTTGGCGTGTCTCGTTCAAAACCGAGAACATAAAATTTATTTTTTTATTTATTTAATTCATCTAAGTAAATTATGTTGATAAAGAACAGGTCCGATAAGGTTGTATGCACAATGCGGGTCGGGTAAGTGAAACGTGAGGGGCCCATCTGTTAAATCGTTTTAAGAGTAGTGACATGTCACTGATCAAGCATGTCTAAGTAGTTGAATAATAAGGGATGTATGGACAGGACTTGTGCCCTGGGGTGTCGGTCAACGTACTAATGCGTGATAAATGGCAGTGACCTAGGTGATTGGTGAGTCACATCCGACAAGCCACATTGTTGTTAACCAGACAGTTTTGGTTATTTTAGATTAAACACTTGACAGGCATAAATCCACCAAGCCCTGAAACACTGCCAACTTGAGGTAAGGTACAGCGGGCTTCCTCATGATTGTTTGTGTTTGCGGTTATTGGCAGCAATGGTTCGCCAATTGGTTTCCGTTGGCAGTGTGGTTGGCTTCTGCGGAGTCGACCGCGACTGATTGCAGCTGGTGAAGTTAGACGACTCATGTGACCTGTATTTAGTAGATCCGCTTTCCTAATTCCTTTGATGTATCATGATTACGAAATGTGTATACTTTAAATGACTTGTATTGGTTCCGTGACCAGTGGAGAGGCACAGGTAGGTCCTTGAATGCATTTTATGTAGCATGTGACATGCATTAGAAGGAAGAAAATATAAATGAGGCCTAGAATGCTGTCACTAAAATGAAGCAGAACAATGCAAACGCATGAGTAAGAACTGTTTACTAACTTTGTGGTGAACGAAAGCATTGGCTTGACTGAAAAATGTTATATAGCAGAGCTGTTGATTTGCTTGGGACTACCATGCCCGATCATTCTTAAATGAGAAAGATAACTGCCGTCGAACTTTGCCTAGCAGAAATATTAGTTGCCCGGTGTAAAATTCGGTAGTAGCAGGTGTTGTTATCAGTTGAAGGAGCTGAGGGAATCTAAAGAGCCTAGAAAGTACTGGAATATGCGACCAGTAGGCGTGTTGAGCCATCAGTCGCCAGTGATGGAGCTGGTTGTCCGAATTTACAAAAAGAACCAGAAAGTTTGTTAAGCCCAGTTAGAGACCCATGAGAAGATTATTGTAACGAGTTCAATAATCGGATGCAATCAAAACATCTGGCAGCTCCTATGACCCGGAGAGTTGGAGTAGTTGCTACAAGTGGGTAGTAGATGGACGTCTGTACTGGCTAAGTTTCAGCGCAGTAACTGGCACATAACCAAGAGTACCTAGCAGCTAATGCGTGGAACAGGGATAAAGAGGAGTTGGCTGCCAGCTAAATAGCATTGTGCAAGCGTGTAAGACATCTAAAGTTAAAACTTAAATAATAAAATTGATGGACATTGGAGCAAGAAGAGTTGGCCAATGTGGGACATGGAAATATATATTGTCGTCGTGTGCCCAGGTCAGAAAAAGTTTTTATGCGAGAACGCATTGCTGCGTCGCACTGTCTTTGAGGCGACTTAAAGAGGTAGAATGAAGAAAGAGGCCTTCTGATATTTACAGCATGTGTCCGTGGTCTAGATTATTTTAGGTGCAAGATAACGTCGAACAAGACGAGGCTTAAGCAAAGGAGTTGATGAGTCATCTAAACATTAAGTACTGGGAAGCTGTTGCTGGAAAAATGAAGGAGGCAGCCTTATAATAATACAGGGATGTGACAAATGCAGATTACGTCCCAATTCAGGATAGTAGAATAAGCTTGATAACGAATAATAGTCGCAAGGAATGACTCGTGAAACAGCATAATAAGCTTTAACTTCCCAAGTAGAGTAGCCAAAATAACAGATAAAAGCGTTGATAGGCTTACTTAAAAAGAGACGAATGGACCGCGCATACCCAGAATATATCAAGCAAGGATAACAAGTAAAAAGCTAACTTTATCTAAGCAAGGGAGGAAGAGAGCTGGGACCACTTTATCTTCCGGAGATGTGAAAAGAATAATGACCTAGCAAACAGGAATTCAGTCAGACGAGAAGCATGGAGTGGAAGCATTAGTGAAACGGTAGAGAATAGTTGGAGATTGTTAATCACGTATAGCCAGGGCAGCCGAAATTGTTCAAGAGTATTAATAAGTGCACGCAAGGTATTAAAATGCATCTAGCGAGGATTGGGAAGTTGCGCGGCGCCAAGTATATATAGTCCAGTAAGGAACGGCTAGGAGATAACCAAAGCGACGGGCCGAATAGTGTGAACAGTAGATGTGGGCAATCTAAACATGTAAAGAGAAAATAATGCGAGGCTAGTACTGGCGGAATAAAGAAAGTTTAGGTCCAATAGTCCATGTAGACGAAAACCACAGTGTACGGAGTAATCCAGCAAAAATAGTAGAATGGCACCAAATAGTAAATAAGATGGGTGAGGATCAAACTGTGCGTGACAGAAGGTAAGGTGAAAGAATTGCCTTGGTCGGGGGGCCAAAGGGCAACAAACAAACAGCGACCGAAGGATTAATGTTGGACGTGGAGGACCAGACATAAAGAAAAGAGATGTAGCGACTTGTGAGCTATATAAAAGCTTAACGAATTGCTTAGACGCGATTGCCCCAAAGCACATCAATGTACGCAAAATTCAGTCTCCCAATGACGCAACCACGCGCAGCGTCTCTGCCAAGCGCAAGAGAATGCGCTTCACCCCCAACAAGACCGAGGACTTTCATCTCATACTTCGTCAGTATGAAACCTGGGCCAATTGGTGAAACAAACTGAAAATGGAACAGATAAAAGCTCAGCATCAAACGCTTAGTACACATAAAAAGGACAATCTCTTGCTAGACTTATGAAACAGGATCGACCGAACCCATGTACCCATCACCTCTCTCATACTCGCTGGCAAAGGGATACTTACTGATGCAGTCGATCTATGAGATTACGTTAACAATCACTTCTGTGACTCCTTCACCGCCATAGATGTGCTAGTAACAGGAAGCATACTGACAATCTGCTGCATCCTATCGACCTTAGCCATTGCGAAATCACGCAAGCACTGCATTCGCTGAAAGTGCCACATTTTCCTGGTTCAGGCGGTGTCTCCTCTAAACTGCTGAAACTTGAGGGTCCGGACATCCCAGTCCTCATTCTTAATGTTTTCACCGTTTCTATGATGAGTGGCTTTTAATCAAACATTTTGGAAGCAAGCGACGGTTGTTTCACAACATACACGAGGTGATCGTCAAAATGTTGACAACTACCGTCCTATCAGCCATATACCTATCGCCTCTAGGTTAATGGAGGGAATAACTAAGGAGGAAAAGCTTGCAATCCGGCTGCATCGTAACCTCGCTAACATGACACAGCAGTGATTTCGGCCATCAACGTCCTGCCGAACTTGCCAGCTTGAATTTTTGAACAACGTAACGCACTCCATAGACACTAGGCAGGCGCTGGTCATTGTCTTCCTTGACATAAAGATGCACTTGACCCCTTCTCACACAAGGGGCCATTCACGAAGTTAGCCTCATTTGGCATGTCAGGTAATCTCCACTCTTGGGATTGACCCAACCTCGGCCACTGAACACAGTCAGTGCAACTAAGTAGCATCACTTGGAGGAGAGCTACCGTTACCGGTAGTGTGTTCCAAGGAGACGTCCCTGGTCCCTTAATGTTTCTACTCTATAAAATAACCTTTGGGCGTTTTTACTCACGGTACACAATACACGTTTACTGGAGATGTGGACATGATGGTTTTCTTTGATACTACTGACATGCAAACCAACCTTTCCATCATTTGAAGTGACATCAGCGCACTGGAAACCTGGTGCGATTTATGATAACTTGACTTCTCCTCATCACGGTGCAACGTTCTCTCCTATTCTATGACCCTCAAGTTTTCAGAGAATATGCAGTATCAGGTAGCAAAAGCACGCAGAATGGTCTTCCACATAGACCGCCACATTAACCCGGCTGAAGCACGGTTGGAGCTTTACCGCAGTCATGTTCGTCCGCAGCTGGAATACTGCCCCTTCCTCTTCAGTAAGTTGCGGAAATCAGACCGCATATTGCTCGAAAAGGCTCAGCGGCGGTTTACCAAAATTGTAGCCCCACAAGGCCTAGCGCTTAGTTACCTACAGTGGTGTATCCATCTCAAACACCAGCCTCTATGGCTGCGACGCATTATCTTAAATCTGTGCTTCTTACATAAGTTAATATACCAAGCAGTGCACAGTGATATCCCCAGCCTGACACTGAGAAGAGGATCAGAATTCAACCTCCGAAACAAGCACTGCACAGTTGCCCCGCTGCCAGTGAGGAAGAAACTTCGTTCACGTTTCTTCCTTGTCGCTTATGTAAATATCTGGAACAAATTACCCTCACAGCTGCGGGTGATTCACAATCCACAGGCTTTCAAGCAGGACGTACGAAAGTTTATGTGCCTGGATAACATAAGACGCCTTTTCAACATCTGTAATTTTGATGACAACCTTTTTGAGACCGGCCCCGATGGGGCGTAGATCACATCTTGGTCAGCTCTGGCACAACTTTCTATTGCGCTCAATTAGGCTTCATGACAGGAGCATCTTGGGCTCACAAGTCCTCTCCATACTTTGCGGTCCCTGTCACACTACGTGAGAGATCTTGGCCCGATCAGTTGCACTCATCTTACAGATGTTAGGACTGCTACTCCGACCACAAAAGGTATTCAGCCTACCCCAGTAGTAGCTGAGCGCTTTACTGGCTCCCACCGACAATTAGTTAAATGGGAAGTCTTGAAATAGTAGACGCTACCGCAAAGACAACCTGGAAACATTAATCGGTAGCTCAAATCTCTTGAAAGCTCCTTCTTGACGTCCAGTTTCTTACTGCTCAACAGATCAGCACGTAAAGCAGCCTTGTACTATTGAATGGGAGCATCGTAAGCCTGTAGGCACTGAACAGGCAGGATATTGCATAGCAATGGGGAAGCAATCCGAACGGACAAACTTTACTTCACTTCTTCCTTCCCTTCTACACTTTGGTTCCTTCGTCTCCATCTTTACCCCTTAGTATTTTTCAAGTACCTAGTCCCCTTGGTCTCTTGCGAATACTTATACTTGTGACCCATGAGTCACGGCTACTAAAAGCTTTTTAACAACATTAAGCCTCATGTGAAATGCCAGGTTCTAGCGTTGTTGTCCACACATATGGTGCACCCGTAATTACCATTTATCTGTCTAAAATAGTCATATAAATTGCCTGCTTTATAGGTATTTCTACTAGCCTACGTAATCGGCACCTACTAGTTGCCCATAACTGATGCCCTCCCCTAGGTTTAAGTACTCGCGACTTTACACCACTGGTCATATAACAGGGCCACCCACCCACCTCGAAGGCGATAACACCATAACCTATATGCAGGCATTTACTCTCCACTTAAGCTTTCTTGGCCCGTACATTTAGTTTTATCTGAGTTATACGTATGCCTAGCACTATCGGAAACGCTGGTAGACAGGCATTATGAAAAACCAGATCCTTTTCTTCAATCCTTTATGCTTGCACAACAATTTTTCCGGATTCCCTTTCTCTGTCAAAAAGCTAACCCTGCGGCAGTGTGGCCCCTGTCACCTGGAAAGCTAGACACCCAGATATTTTGACAACCACTTCTTCTTTCCTTGGCCGATCGTACGTAATTTTAACCTTTACCTGGCTCCAAAGCCTACCATGCGTAATGCGTAATGGTGGGTGAACAACCAGCTCCCACTTGTTTTCCGTTATCTTCTCTGCTTGCGATATATTATTGTCCATTCATTTTGCCTGACAATGTGGAAGCTTCCCACCAGGAAACCTCCAAGTTAATAGCTGTTGTTATCTCCCAGTTTTCTATTACCTTACACTGGTGAATATCACTTACACTTGCATCGGACTCCCAGCCAAGAGCGTTAGAGCTCAAAATAGCAACGCGATGCAGAAATGGTGTGCTTTAACACATGAGGCCCACCAATCCTTCACAAACCAGAAAGTGCAACCTCTATAAGATGAGGTGATCATGCCTAACCAAAGCGGCATTCGCGGTATTTCCCACCTGAATGCATTTCGCTAAATTTTTGGACACCTATTTCTCTACTATCAATAGAAGACATCTATAGCTCATTAGCAATGGTGGCACATCCATTAAGATATATAACATAACGTCAAAGTGCTGAAACTGATGATATTTCTCCAGGGAACCATTGCGTTATTCTGGTCCAACACCACAGGCACTTGCATCCGACTCTCAGCTAAGAGAAATAGAGCTCTAAACTAGCTACTTAATGCACATTTGTGTGCTTTAGCACCTGTGGCCCACTAATCGGTCATGCTTGAGATGGCGCAACCTCCAAAAGAAGTGGTATTCGTGTCTAACCAAAGCGGAACCCAAGGTGTTTCTCACCTGGACACATTTTGTAAATTTTCTCACATTAGTTTTTTTATTATCACTGGAAGACCACCCTGGCTCATTAGTGTCAGTGATACAACCATAATGACGTATAAAATAGCTTCAAAGAGTCGAAACTGGTAATATTTCTGTAGGAAATGCTTGCGTTTTCCTAGTTCAGACGGGGCAAACGATTTTATGTTCCCTTGTCTTATCCATATGGACTCAGCTCATGCGGCTTTGGTATAATTTTCGCATCCACATCGGAGCATTAAAAATGTTGACTTCCACATTCATAGTGGATTCTGCGGCCCAATATACTCTGAAAATCGCACCTGGTCGCATTCTGGCTGTGGACTAGCTACACCATATCCTGCGTAGTTCTACCTATATAATAATTCTCACAGCCTACCTAGTATTTTCCTAAAACCTTTCCGTCTGTTTTCCCAACTTTTACTACGTTTACTGAGAAGGTAAGCTTTTCGGCCCACTGCGTCATACTTCGCTACTGCAGCGAATTACATGTTAACTTAGGCGTTCCCAGTTCCTACTCCATATTCGGAACTTATCACGCCTAGCCGTTTTTTGTATTACTTCTTTCTTTTTTCTGTATCTGCTTCCAAAGCAGAACGTGAATTTAGCGGAGGCTCGAAAGTGGCACTATCCGCAGCCAAACGCTAAAAATGCAAATATCTCCATAACCCCTGCACCTAGATTAGTTATTTTACCTTTGTCGTAACCAACGCCTAGGGTTTGTCCTAGGCCGCCCACTGTTGTCCCGTTTTAGTTAACGTTTCGGCTCCAAAACGGCGTTTATTCCGCTTGTTTGGAGATTTACACTTTGAAATTCGCGCCAGGTTTGCGGTTCTGGTATGCTGTTTCTGGGCTATATTTCGGCTCCATTTTCCAATATTAATGTAGTTTCTGGTTAAGTGGGCCGGCCTTTCAGTCGCACTTTTCTAAGAAAAACTAAATTGTTAGCCACTACTGTTTTTTCCCTTTTTTCCACCCTCCACTTTTACGATCTAATTTTGGCTTGCTTATTCCTTTCCATGAGCCCGATACTAATGGATGCTCAAAATGCGGTGATGTGACCAAAGAAAATGGATCAAATTTCCTCTAGTGGTGCATTTTCCATCGAAAATAACACAATCCATTGGCATAATAGATTGATAGTTTACTAATGGAATCAGGCACCTCAACGTTTGGCAGCGATAGCGGGTGAAAAGCGCAGAATTCGTACGTAAGCTACGGAGACCCAAACTACTGCCTTCAAAAATGTCGAAGCCCACGAACCGTTTGTATTTATCCCTGCTTTACTGTTCGGAAAGACAAACACGATCAAACGCAGTTGTTAAGGATATTTCTTCTCCATGCATGAGCATGGATGTTATGTATAATTTGATCTGATTCCACGCAGGAACAGCATCTAGCGCTTGTCTAGAAATATACCTATATTTATTTGTCCTGTACCATCTAACACGCTTATCCTTAACGGTACATCTCTAGCAGCCTGCTCGGCCGTTCGTGACGTCGGCGTGCACTACTCAATATCGTTAAATTTTGGTGAACATGTTAGCTATAGTTCTGAAAACGCTAGGGCAATTATTCGATACACCTACGAATCTATGAGCTTAACAGAAGCTCGACACACTCTTTACTAATTACGGGTTCAACCAATTTTAGTATATTGTCCGTTACTCGTTGCAAACGCACGCAAATTCGATAGCAGTGTGCTCGGGAAGGTACAGCGCTACGCCTATTAAGCCTTACTTCACTCAGTTACCAAGACCGGTGCAAGCACCTCTCGCTAGATCCACTATGGCTACGCAGACTTAAAGCCAAATTTACCTTCCTCTATAAATGCGTCCGTGGCTCTAACTCAGGAATTAGCTGCTTGTTCCAAAGTTTGGGGGCACCCATACCTTTCGAGTACAAGGCCGCACAATTTTCTCTACCTAAAGCGTACGGTTCTGTATTTTAATTTCTTCCTCTACAGATAAGCTAGCGTATGGAATAAGTTACCAGAAGCCGTCAGTAAGTCTGAAAATGTCATTCTGTTCTCCGCGTCTATAAAGAGCTTAATCACAGTCCCAAAGTAGCGGAAATATTGAGCGCCTAGTTAGCTGCAGAGGATGTCTGGAAAAACAGACCTACCCATATATAGCTGCACAACAAATGTACTCTACTTCTGCCGGTCACTAAAAGCTACCTTCTACCCTCACTTTAGTACCTTCCCTCTATCCACACGTGTATACTCTTCAACTACCTACTGCAGCGGATCCGTATAAGTCGGATTTGTACATCACCTCATCGTTACCTTGGCCAGGCTCGTCTGAGCTGTCTCGCCGGCTCTTTGATTACAGCCAGGTGATTGATGTATAACACCACATGTATCGCATTTCCTACGATAATTTTCTGCTTCCTCAAATAAGAATGTTGATCCTCTTCACACCTTCCTTAAAGCCACTTCAACCTAACCAGTTACTTATCCGTCTCTGCCATTTATCCAAATGCTTAGCTCCCCTAGATTGCCAGACATTTGCCTGTCGCATTTGGTTCGTATTGTCTGGCATAACTCTCCTGCTTCGTGACCGCCCTTTGATCATAGGGGACTAGATGCCTAAGCTATTGCAGACCCACCACGTTTCTTTATCTCACTTAGACCACACTGACCTTATAAATCTACGCGTGCTGCTGGATTAGCTCTGTAACATCTGATTCCTCACACACAGTCTCCCTGACCTCGGTATGTGGCTTTTACTATACTTTCTCTCCGATGTTTTGTCCTGAATGGCTTCTTGCCTTATGATGTCGCCCCCATTTCTCCTGGTCCGAATAGTCTCTTTCTCTGCCTAATCCAGCCTCCTCTGAAATCTCTCGCCTGTTTCCTGACAGTTGCTAATCTACTTAGAGTACTGACTCACCTTGGGCACTTCCAATGACCTTTCATGTTCCTTTACTTTGGTTGTTGCGTTTTCTCACCTTTTCCCTTAAAGCCACTTCGATCCGATGATACACTTATTTGTTCTTGCAACTTATCCAATTCTCACCTCAGCTGGCTTGCTTAGTATTTGCTTGATGTGTTCGTCATGGATTGCCTCACAGGCCTTGCTGTTTCATCATCTAGCTTAGTTCATGGGGACTTAAAGGCCTAAGATAAAGCCTGTTCACACGTGGGATTTTGCTAACATAAACCAGGCCAATTATCTTTCACGCGCTCATTCCAGGCCCTATCAGATTGCACCCACGTAAACCTGCCCGTATACTCTGTTCTCGAGCCCGTCTCACCCTGACTTTATGAATGTACGCATGTTGCTCAGGATTAGCTCAGCAACACTTGAGAAATCACAACTACCTTCTCCCTTACCGCAGTATGTTACTTTTCTTAATGTTCGTCTCAGACGTTGTGTCGTGAATATCTCCTTGCCTCTTTAATCTCTAAAACAATTATGCTGGTCCGATTAAGCACTTCTTTCTGTCTAATCCAGTCTCCTCTGATCTGTCTCGCTTATCTTCTGACAGCTGCTACGCGATCGAGCATACTAACTTATGTTTGACACTTCCACACATCTTTCATTTTCCTTGGCTCTGATGTTTGCTCTTGCTCACATTTTCCTCTAAAGCCATTTCAGTCCGATGATATGCTTATTTTTCTGAGAACCTTAGCCCACTCTTGCATTACCTGGCCTGTTTGTTGTTTGCTTGATGCGTTCCTCTCGAATTGCCTCACCTGTCTTTGATGTAACCTTACTCCGCTTAGACCAGTGTGGCTTACAAGCCTGGTTTACAGACGAATCGCGCAAATCTTTTTTAACCTACTCAGATTAAATCTCTTTCCCGTTAAGTTTTCACGCAATATCATCTTGAGCCTTTGCAAACCCCTTTGATTACTCTGTCTTTAATCTTGCCTCACCCTGACCTTATAAAACTATGCATGTAACTCTGTATTAACACATAAACACCTGATTCATCACACCTTTCGTCTCCCTGCCCTTGGTAAGTAGCTTTTCTTCAACTTTGCCTCAGAGGTTGTGTCCTTAATTTCTGCTTGCATCCTCAAATGTCACCCCACATCCGCTGGCCCGAATAGTCTCTTCATTCTGCCTAATCCAGTCTCCTCTGAGCTCTTTCGCCTGTTTGCTTACATTTGCTAGGCTACTGAGGTATACTGACGCATATTTGGCACTTCTGCTGGTCTTTCATTTTCTTTTGCTTTGATTGCTGCTTATCCTCACGTTGTCTTTTATAGTCGTTATAAGCAGATAACACACTTAAAGGTTTGAGCTACTTATCTCACTCTCAGATCACTTCGCTTGCTAGTTGACTTCCTTATGCGTTGGTCTCGAAAGGCCTAACTTGTTTATGATGTTTTCTTAACTCGTCTAGACCAGTGAGGCTCAAGTGCCTGGTTTACTGCAGATTCTCCTGAGATATCCTTTACCCTTTACCATGATGATCCCTTTTACACTACCTTTCAAAGCGCTATCATCTCGTGCCTATGCATACCTGATTTATTACTTTGTTCTTGATCGCGCCTCATCTTGACCTTATGAATCTATGCATGCCGCTATATTAGCGCAGCAATGCATGATCCATCCAACCTTTCATCTCCTAGACCTCGGTATGTGGCGTTGCTTAAACGTTGTCTCAGATTTTGTGTTCTGCATATCTTCTTGCCTTTTGATTATATTCCCCACTTCTGCTGATCCCAATAGTCTCCCCTTTCTGCCTACTTTAGTCTCGTTTGAGCTGTCACGTCTATCTTCTGATAGCTGCTAGGCGAATGAGGTATACTAAAATCTGTTTGGTACCTCCCCTGGCCCTTTCATCTTCCCCAGCTGTGTTAGGAAACTTCTACGACAATCGAAGCGAGCCCAGCATAACCTGCACTCAGAGAACAGAGCCGCCGGCGCCTCCAGCCAAAAGACCCCATGTATGGACCACACCACCGAATTCACCTTAGCCGTTGGGCTCAACGACACCAACTATGAAAATAAGAAAAGCGGAGATTCTAGCGCCATATAATGCTGCGTGAGGGAATAGATGTTGTGGCGCTATATTGTTCAAGGTTCCAGACGATAGGGAGGTGGACGCACTTCGGCTTGTAATCATTGCGGTTAATAGCATTCCATAGAATGCACTGCAGGTTACTTGACTGCCCAGGGGTGTAACCACATTTCCCGCTCCCATCAAGCTGCATGTGAAGGTGGAGGCAGTATTGCGTACTCTCACAGCTAACCGTGAACAAGTTTTCAGTGCAACAATGCTAAATTAGCTTAATTTTGGGCCGCTGAACAGAGGCATAAGTTGGGCTGCGACGAATCCCAAAACCAAAACAGACTTTAGTCAACGAGAGCCCAGCGCATCCAGCAAGAAACAACGAGTGACATCTAACCTCTTAGACAGCACCGTGACTAACCGTAAGTGGGCTCCTAGTGCCAAGCGGGCTTGCAGAGGGAACCTAGTTAGCCAGTCGCCTACGATGGTTGTGTCACCAACACGTGCCCTAGATATATCTAGATCCGTAGACAAGCAGTTGCCGCAGCCTGGTTTAGACAAGGCGAAGTTCAGCGTACTTGCAATTAATGTTCCGGATGGCATATCGACGGACGAGTTTAAGAGCATAATCTTTACAGTCAACGGTATTGCGGAAAGCGCTACAAGTTGAGAGATTGGCCAAAAGGATTAAGAAATTCCCAGCCCCAAACAAACTGAGGACAGACGATAGTAGAAACTTGTGCACCATAATATTGAATTGTGTACAACTCCGCAGAAATACCAAGTTAAGGCAACCGTATTTCGGCCCATCAAGACGGCCTCTACCTAACCGGAACTTGGATTAGTGTCGGACGGCAACGCGTACCCCCACCGCAACCAATGCACCTACGACGAGCACTACATTTGACAACCTACACAGCTCCGCTCAAATTCATGCGCATCCAGGTTGCTGTGCTCCTGCTACAACCCTCAGACTTATGCCGCCGGTCCAGATACATAGACCAAGTAGTCCACTACTTACTACCCCGCAACCTGCGCATTTTTAGGCCAGGTGGGGATGAGCCGCAACAGTTTCAACTCGGCACCAAACACCTCGTCGCCCAATTAACAACTGCACTGGCTTCTCACTCACTTCCTACAACTACTGCGGATAGCGGAGTAACTATCAACAGCATCATTTCGTCATGTATAAGGGTAGTAGACTCCAAGAGTTCTTTCTCACTCCTACTTATGAATGCGAGGTCCTTAACCAACAATATGCATACCCTGCGTCCTTTGCCTGCCCACGCTGACCCTGATGGAATATTTGCCACGGAAACATGGGTTTTCTTATGCTTCAGAGGTGGTTTACTCACTTCCTGACTATCAGCAGTTTATGCTATCTCGTTTGCGTAAACGAGGGGGCGGGTTTGCTATTTATGTTAAAAATATTTACCCAGCAAAAATGTCCGAAATCATGAACGCGGTTAAGGCGATGTATGCAGTGTGGATAACGGCTGATATCCTGGGTTCGACGGTGTTATGTGGGTGTGCTTATGGACCATTTGATACCTCAGTTAAGGGTGACAATGCATTTGTGTTTACTTTGCGCAAAATCAAATTTTTACCGCGATTAATACTGATTGCAGGAGAGTACAACCCGCCTGAGTTGAACTGGTTCCCATCTGCTACATCATCGAAGTATGCAGGCCTATTAGCATGGATCAATTTAGGCGGCTGGACGCAACTGGTACTTGCTCCAACCAGGGTGAAGCATTTTCTTGACCTAATATGTACTTTCGTCATCCCAACAAAGCGAGTGTCAGTCGGCCGAGGTTTTCCGGGTAGTGCTCACGGATTTGTGCATTGCTCGGTTTAATTAACGCAACCTAATGCTTACCCAACAGAAACAGACGCAATCGTAGTATACTGCCCGATACAACTCGTTAACTGGACGCCCGTTACTATACTCGTCCGATTAAGAAATTGGGTTGGGTTCCTTATGTCTGATTCTGTGGATCGCTTGGCTGAGCTGTTGCATGAGGAAATACTTCACTGTCTCGACTCTCTATCTCTATGTCTCATTTAATGAGGCAATCATCTAAAAGTGTGTAGCTGGCTAGCCGAACAATCTAGCTGCCTAGCCGAACAACCTCATCGTGGTGTCAGCTGGGTGGTTCGGGTTTAACCCATTCCAGCAAATAGTTCGGCGGCAGTGTTCCAGGACGTGGTGGGTTTCGCCTGGAAAGCGTTCTCGCTATAAAAAGCCACAAATGTCTGCTTAACAACCCTGTGACGTGGCGGTCGTGACTCGCCACAAAATAAAGTCACAGCCCCGTGGACCTCCGGATAATTCTATCGAACCCACGGACACCAATCTACTACTCGCATATTGTGGACGATATCAAACCTTGAAGATTAGAGCAGCACAACTACAAACACAAAATGCACAGCTACATACACATACACACACAAGGAGATACATACATAACCCCTACAAAACACAAACTGCTATGGCAAACATATCAGATTTTGGCACATTCTTGATCATGCATCGTTATGTCAAAATGATCATGCCTGTAAAGGCGTGCCTCACCTTGTTGAGAATAAAAGATTTATTTATTTATTTATTTATTTATTTATTTAAACCAGCATGCGTAAAAGAATGCGTTGGCCTGAATGATCCCATGACAAATCCTTCAATTGTATCTACATCATGAAAGCGAATGAGAATGCACAGCAACTTTCTGCCAGATCTAGGCCGCATCAAACCAATCAAGGAAGAGCCGCAATAACTAGTAAGAACAAAGCTAAAAGTCTCAGCTTGTGCTGCGCTCTCGGACCCCTAACTATGGATGACCGAACGCTAACATAAAGCTTGGTCCCAACGACACTCCTAGTGACGCCAGAACCTTATTTGCAGCCTTCAGCTCGCGTTTTAAAGAATTGCCGTGTTTAAAAATAGGTACAAACTTTCAAGCCCTGCAAGTACCCGGTAGCCAGTCCCTGTCCTCTGTACTTTTTGACATAAATATTGTCCGTTCTGCGAGTTCAACTGCCAAGTCATCCTCGAAACCTGGTCCAGACGGATGCCACCCAGTCAACTTAAGATTGGTGGCGAAGATATTGCCATTCTTCTTTTGCAAATTCGCTTTATCAATGTATAAATAAATAAAGTTTTATTCTCGACCATGCGAGACACATCTTTACATGCACGATCATGTTTAGCTAACAGTGTGATCAATAACCTACAAAAGTACATGTTTGGCACAACAATATATGTAAGTGTACGGGTGTATATGCGTATGTAATTGTGTATGCATGTAGCTTGTGTCTTTGAATGTGCCGCAGCATTTTTGAATGTTTGTTGTCGTCAGGAATGTGAGCATAAGCGAATTATGTCCTTGGGTTGGATAGCACTTTCCGGATATATACGGTCAACGTCCGACAGCTTGGCAACATTCCATCCTTTTGCCAAGGCATAAGGGCGGAAGCCTACAGGAAGTTGATAATTATCGTCCTATTGACCAAACTTCTATTATTTTGCGAGTGATGGAGTAGTTGATTAAAAAAACCTGATGGACAAGCTTTAAGCGGGCGAGCACATAAATGAATCGCAGCGAGCATTGCTACGTGCTCGTGCAACCTGTCAGATGGACTTCCTTAAGTCAGTCACCGTGACCATTGACTGTGAGCTTTTAGTTGTAATTCTTTACCTTGAATTGCAAAAGATGTTTGACAGGGTACCACACATGCGCCTAATGCATAAGGTAAAGGATTACGCGGTAGACAGACGTCTATTATACTGGCTGGGTTCTTATCTAATAGGACTACGCAGCCAGTTAAGCTTCAGCAAACTGAATCCACCCCGACCTTAGCCCTCAGTAGAGTGGTGAAGGGAAGCGTTCTTGGTCTTACTCTATTTTTGATTCATATTATTAACTATGTAGGAGTGTGCAAAACGGTTGCTCCTTTATCTTTGCTGACGATGTAAAGGGGTCTACGTTCTACTCCTGGTGCTGAATTATACGCAATTAATAGTTTCTGTAAGACTCTTAAATCACTTGAATAGTTGAGCAAACCCTGGCAAGTGACGTTCTCCGCTCAAAAATCTGATGTCACGAGCTACAAAATTTTTATACCTGCTGCGTGCCTAACAGTAAACGGCATCGCTATCAAACAGAATGCCAAGACAACAGCTCTGAGCTTGCGCTGCTCCGGGTGCCTTAACTTTGCAGATCGAGTTCATTATCCAGTGGCAAGATTATGGGGATAATATTTGTATATACGCCGGTACATAACAATTGCTCGAAATTTATAAGCGCCATGTCCGGCCACATCTGGAATATTGCTCTTTTATATGCAGCAACCTAGGGAGGTCGGACGGTGTTCTGCTTAAAAATGCGCAGCGGCGCCTTACGAACACTTTGACTGCATCACAGCAAGCGCTGAGTTACCGACAAACGTGCGAACACATTAAAATTCAGTCCCTATGGCAAAGGCGCATTTTCCTTAACCTGTGCTACTTAATTAAGCTAATTAATAAGAAACCGCACAGTAATATCACTTGTCTTAAAATAAGGAGCGCACCTGAATCTAAGCTCCAAAGCAAGAGCCATTCCATTACGCCGCTAAAGGCATGGAAGTGACTGCGATCTCATTTCTTCTTAATTGTGTACTTGAACATATGTAACAGAAAGCCATCCAGACGAAGAGAAATCCAAACCTTGCAGGCATTCAGGAAGGAGATACAAAGGTTCCTGTTTTGACAATATATAGAGCATCTTCCATGTCTGCGATTCGCAAGACCACTTCTTTGAAACTGGCCCTGCGGTAATTTGCGGACACTTATGTTGTAGTGCATGACATCTAAACACCTTGTGCTCACAACTCATCTACATTCATTGTCGTTACCATCTTATCACCTAAGTGAATTTAACGGTATCCGCTGCACTCAATTTCTAGGGTTCAAGAATAGTAATCCGAGTACAATATAAGTCCAGCCTTCAACAATCTATCCTTGCCCTGCTTGAGTTCTCCTACGGACAGTCACGCCTACTGATTGCACTATGGAAATTGTAGACGTCACCACAAAAGCTTCCGGTAAGGGATAATAAGGGATACTTCCCATGAATTGTCTCCAACGATGACCCGTTGTTTTTAGCTTATCTATTACCGTACTCACAACACCCAATCGGATCAGTCGCACACATCGTACAGGTGATAATATTAGAATACTGCATGCAAAAAGTAGTTAGCCATTACCGGTTTATTCCTGACTGCTTCGGTTGACTCACTCCCTCATTGGAAATAATGCCAGGCTTATGATCTTTGAGGTACGCTTAGTAGAGGCATCCTACCAGGCTTAAGCCTTGGGTAATATATTGAAAGCTTTTGTTGCAGCAGATACACCTGATATAAGCAATAGAATTGGCCAAAACAGTCTAAATACTGGCTTTAGTTGAAGATTTATGTGCCTTCATAAATATCGGTTGCTAGCTGGCCATAACTGATGTGTTTTCGTGAAGCCTGCGCACCAGCTACTTTTCTCCACCGTTTCCAACTATTATCAGTATGTATACCGCAAAATAATAAATAGGTCTTTCATATTGTCGACAAAGAGAGCACTTTAAAAGTTCTAGGCCCAAGAAGCAGACATGTTACTCTCCACTTATCCTCTGTTGGCCCCGTATGCTTAGATTTATTTGGTATACATATGCCCATAACTATTAGCAACACTAGTAGACAGGAATAATAAAATACCAGATACCCTTTCTGACTGCTTTTGCTACTAAAACACGCGTTTCCACATTCCATTTTATTAGCAGGTAAGCTAACCAACGAAGGAGAAGCCCCTGTCACACTGGCCGGCTGGACCACCAGAAACTTTCGACCACCACTTGTCTTATCTTGGCAGCACGTGCGTCATTTATCTTTTAGCAGGCTTCATAGCCTACCATGCGTTACACGTAATGGTGAGTGAACAACCAGCTCCCACTTTTTATTACTATCCTACTCTTGATTTACCTTATCACTCTTTGCTCAGGGTGCTAGAACAGCTCCTGCCAGGAGAACCAAAAAGGAAATAGCTGGTGCGACAGTATAATACTGGGTAACTTTACCTCCCGTATGAACACAGCTGGCACTGGCTTCAAAGCTTAAAATTAGAGAAATAGCTCAAAGTTAAGCAAACAGCTGCACAATAGTGTTCATCAACGCTTACGGCATAATAATCCGTCATATTCGAGCAAGCTCAATCCCCAGAATTAGAGTTCGTAATGCCCCACCAAAGCAGACCCAAAAGGATTTCACGGCCCGAAGTATTTAGCAAAATTTTCCTAAATTTTTCCGTACTCACTTCTTTATTGGTAGTAACAGGCTCCTCCAGCTCAAGGGTGTTAGAGAGATAGACTCATGAATATAGAAAAGCGGTTCTAAGAGCTTTAACTTACAATGTTTATCTAAGGAATGTGTGTATTTTTCAGTCCAAAACGTGTCAGATGATCTGAAAGTCTCCTGTGTTGTTTAGGTAGACCTAATTCATGCAGCCTTGATATAAACTTTAGAACGACTTAGCGGCTTAAAAGGGTACTAAGCTCTATATTCTTAGTGGTTTAATTGGCTCAGTATCCACTGAAAATGTTATATTGAAGCCTTCAGACCGAGGGTTAATTATAAGTTCTCCTGAATTCCCATGCATACATAATATTGCATTCCGCATTGCTAGTGTTTTCTCAAGAAAATTATAGCCTGTTTGCCTACCTTTGCTATGTATGCGTGAGTAGTGTGGTGGAACACCCACGACGTACCTACTTGTTGCATCGTACTACGGGCTATATGTAGCATTTCTAGATAATCATGCCTGTTTAGAAGGTATACAGCTTCGCTATATTTTACATTTTCTTTTCTATATTCTGATATCTGCTTGCAAGCAGAAAGCCACTTTTAGCGAAAAAGAATAATGGCGTTATTCGTAGACTACCATTCAACTGTGATTAACTCGCAAGCTGTGGCACGTATTGCGCTGTGTTTATTTTCAATGTATTCAGCGGTTAAAATTTGACCTAAGTAACCTATGTTTGAGGTAATTAGTTTATTTTCTGGCCGTGGAACAGATTTGGATTTTCATCTGAGAATTACTCAGCTTGAAATGTGGCGCCAGAAACCAATTTGGGCGCAAGAAATGTTTGGCTACATTTTTTGGTAATATTTATTGTTCTGGTGAAGCACGCCGCCTTAGTATGTCACTTAACAACTTTTGTTTATTTTTCTCTGTATTTCCCGAAATAATGTTTTAACTTTTCTTATCCCTTATAATTCCGCTACTCTTATTTCTTCCATGTGCGCACCAGTAACCGCGGCCACTGAGAGGGCCAAAATAGTCCAATAAAGTTAAAGTGAAGTTGTGGTGAGTTGGAGCCTTTTCCAAAGAAAACCAGCACAACAACGGCGCGGCGCAACTTTCACAACGAAGGAAATCAAGGATCTTAATATCGCCAGAGGGAACCAGAAGAATTTCAAGGTGGACACCTGCGTCCCTATCGGCTGTACACCAAACAATGAAAATGCTTTTGTAATTGCCAAAGAGGAACATATACTCGTATTTTACCTGCTTCCATGCAAGAGCATAGGGTTAATGTAAACAATGATATGAAGCCTTAAGGGTACAGCCTCTAGGCAATCTAGAGATATACCTACTTATTTATTTATTTATTTATAGTTTCTCCTCCACACCATTTTCCATGAAAGATTTTAGTACGTTGATATGGTTATTTGTTTGAGCTACTTGTCCCACCTCGAACTCAAGTGACCCGCTTGTTGTCTGCTTGATGGGTTCAGTTCGAGTGGCCTCACCTGCTTTGCTGATTTGTTACCTTGATTAGGCCAACGTGACTTTAAAGCCTTGTTTATCGCAGATTCACTCGAGCTATTTTTCTAACCTTAACCAGGCTACATCTCTTCACACTAACCTTCCAATCCCCATCATCGTGAACCTAGGCAAACCTGCTTGATTACGCTCTTCTTGTTCTTGCCTCACCTTGACCTTATAAATCTATGCAGGAGGCCCTGTATTAGTACATTAAATCCTGAGTCGTCACATCTTTCGTCTTCCTGCCTTCGGTAGGTAGCTATTCCTGAACTTTGTCTCAGAGGCTGTGTCTTTAATTGCTGCTTGCGTCCTTAAATGTCATCCACATCTGCTGGTTCGAATAACCCCTTCATTCTGCCTAACCCCGTCTCCTCTGAGCTCGCGCACCTGTTTGGTTACGGTTGCTAGGCTACTGTGGTATACTGACTCATGTTTGGCACTTCCACTGGCCATTTATTGCGGCTTAAATTCCTGGGTTATAGCCTATTCACCCATGGTACATTTGGTTTTTGTTTTTATTTTCGCTTGTCATCTTTTCTTTTTATCCTCAACCATCCTCTTATTCCTGCTTCTAGTTATTTTGTTACCTTCTCCTGCATAGTTTGTTACATGGTAATAGAACACAAAATAACAAATATCTTTTGCCTTTTACATAGCTCATTTTTACCATGTTGTAACAAATATGACGTTTACATTCAATCCATTTGATGACACAGGATTCCTTGCTGGGCTCTGATGCTTTCATGTTCTTTACTATTCTCTTTCTTCCCCTGGGGCTAAAGATCTCAAGTAAAACTTACCAAGGATCCCACCTTCTCTGTGGATCTCCTACTGATTTTACCCACAAGGATAAAAGTGAATCATATCAGGCCTCCAACACACTAACCCCTTTCTGAGTTACTTGCACTAGTCAATTGGAACTGGATGCCCATATTCAGAGGATGCAAGCTGTTATGACCTACAGACAAAAAAGCCTTCTAACCAACTAATTAACACAACTTACCTGAATCAAACCATGATTAACTACCTGTGGTTCTGCTTTTCAAGCGTTCATTTACTCGCTTTTGGCTTGTCAGCAACCTCAGGCTGCGCAAACGACAAGGAAAATGGGATTTCCCGGAAGTACCCACTGTTTAGCGCATTGCTGTAGGACGTGGTGGGTTTTCGCATGGCAAGCGTTCTCCCTATAAAAAGACACGTATGTGTTTTTACCAGCACTGTGACTAGGTGGATGTGACTCGCCTCTAACTAAAGTTACTGTCCCATGCTTTCTCAACCAACCACCCTCTTACCATGGGCGTCACCCAACCATTCTCACACTATCCACGTGCTCAATCGCAATCGCAGTGGCCCGTATGCAAATCCGTTTAACGAATAGACATATGCACTCCCATATGCATGTATGAACTCAGATCCAAAGTTCCAGGCTTACGCACCATTTTCGCACCTTCCTGATATTCGTTTGTAGCGTTAAGGTGATCGTGCCTACATAAACCTGTCTCGCATTGCACGAGAAGAAATAATTTATTTATTTATCTCAGGCCCTATCTAGCATTATGAGGTTGTTGCTTTTACGCAAATGAGAACCGTACTCAAATAGCAGAGTTGTGACCACACTAGTGGCCGGTGAATAAAGGCGAGGGTAGGTGAACCTGCTGGAGAGGAATTGGGGCAGGCAAGCATTAGAACTTGAGAGCCCAGACAAGTATCGAGAGTATAGCTTGTTTATAGGGCCGTGGGCATATGGGGCCTAGAGGGCTAAGAAGGACAGGCGAACTGGTCGATTGCATCAAATAAGGACTAGGATGTTGCGCCCGCACTAAGAGTATATAGAACGTTATATAACTGTTAGAAGCTGGACCAACTAATGGGCCAGGTAGTGTAAAAGTAGTGACGGGCAAACCAAAAGAGTGGATGCGCCTTGCGAAGAGCAAGTAGTGAGAAACTGATGCTAGTGGAATAAAGGTGTCTGTCCAATAGACGAGGGATCTTACCAATACAGGGTACGGTATATTCCAGAATGGATAGTAGAATGTAGCCAAAAACTGCAAAGAATGGGCGGGGACCGAAATGCGGAGTGCAGACAGTAATGTTAAATCAAAACCTTGGTAGGGTAGCTGAGAGGCAAAACTTAAGCAGAGACGGGAGGTTTCAATTAAGATGGGGAGGATTGTGCATACTTAAACTAGATCAATCTTGGCCTAGAAGTTAGAGGCTAGTGTTATCTACACAATAGAAAGAAGACCCGCGACCACTTCATCGTCCGGATATAAGAGAGAGTAATGGTCTAGCAAACAGAAAATGAGTCAGGCAAGCATAAAGTGGGTAGTGCAGGTGTAAACATGACACAGACTTTGGTTGGAAGCTCGTGGCTACTTGCGGCCTTAAATGCCGGACTGGTCGAAGAGGTTTGAGATTGACAGACCGGAAAGTGAACAATACCTAGCGATGCTCGGGGTGCTGCGCTGGTGCTAAGTGTATAAAGAACACCATTGAAAGGTTAGGAGATAGAGCAAACAGCTGGCCGGATAGTGTATGCATTTCATGAGGACAATTCAAATAGAGTGGAGAAGATATGTGAAGTTCAAAGGTTGCGAAGCTGGCGTTGAAGAATAAGGGAACCTTCGGCATGTTAGAAGAAGGATGTGGCCAACACTGAGCAAGGTATATTCTAGAAAGGAAAGTAGAATCGAGCCAAACAGTGCATAGCGTATGCAAGGGGCAGATTTTTTATATGGTTAAGCAGGACAGACCAAATAAGCGGATGAGAAATGAGAAAAGCAAAATGGTGCAAAGCTCTCGCTAGCGGAATAAAGAGAGTATCGGTCCCATAGCAAAAGGATGTGAAAACTAGATCGTAGGGTGTATTCCAGCCAGCTATATGTATATTTTTACTCACTTATTCTGTGTTCCATATTGAAGTAGGCTGGCACCCTGATATTCGTTCACCATTCAGTCGGCACCTGTATTCTAACTCACTTTTCTCCCTTCCTACGCCATTGTTGAGTCATACTAAACTGATATTTCGACGATTGCTTACTGGTACAACGCTCTGTTTTCTACGCTGATGGTAACAACTACCCATACGGCCTTTGATTCTATAGCATGTTCAAAAGGCACTTGCTGCGAAATCATCATTGCACAATGTACATGAGTTTGTCTGAACTCTAAATGCTTTATCATAAGGCTTTAACAATGTTTAATTCCACGCCTGTTCGGTGCGACCTTTTTTGGTTGTCCCCCTCTTTCTCATTTCTCCGAGGTCCGACCATTTGGGAGATCTGTGATTAGACTGAGGAACGGAGTTTTCCTCCGGGGCGACCGAAATAACCGACAAAGACCTACATGGAGCAAGGTTGTATATCAAAGAGGTTCAACAGCCCTCACCACCGCGACTGTTTTCAAGTGTGGACAGCTGGAACCCTGTATTCACACTTCGAAATGTATACATAAGCTGAGAAATCCAGACACCAGAAACTTTACTCACCTGGACGCTCAACAAGACGACTCTTTGTGGACCTCCCAGCATCAAACGGCCTCGGCGACTTTGCTAGCAGAGTGTACCGTTCCCGAGTAGACCTGTGACGCAACGCACCCCAACTATGCTTGAGGTGAATCGTCTAAGCAAAAGGCGCAAGTTTCAAAGCAGCCAGGTCTGCACTTGAGCCGTTCATCAGCAACTAATGAGAGTGGTGAGATTGTCGCTATATAGCAACCAATTAAAGTGCACCGACCCAACCAAACCGATTACAGCTTAATATCGGAAGTAGGAAGGGTTCCAGCTGCAACATGTGTAATTGTACTTAGGCGCACAGTGCGCAACCAGTTTTCGATGACTTACGCCACGCTTGCAAGCGGTGTACCGAAGCGATTGAGAAGGCTACTTGCGAAGTTTGAGCTCGGTATGCTGCACTTACCTTGCATCAGTGAATAAATAGTAGTCCGGCAGGAGGAAGGCATATTTCGGCAGCCTGTGATATTAATCTGTGAGACCAAGTGACGCGTCAGTATGCGTTCATCCAGGCTCCTCGTGCATGCAGACAGATTTTCGACGGGAACTCATTACAGATATGGTACATTTGCAATCTATAGATGATGCTTATTAAGCAACTTAACAATTCGTCCTTTAGAGCGCCGTCGATGCGGGAAGCATCAAATGTAGTCGGTCCTTCCACCGATGATAATGGCAGAGGCAGAACTGCTGGAAAATGAGTTGCATGCGAAGCTCAACGTTTTCTCAGATAAGGTCGGTAATTCTGGCAAAAATGATGCATATAGTAGTCAACGTCGGCAGGCTTACTTGCTCCTTAGTACAAAACTACAAGGAACACGATGCTTACAGTGGGCGAAAGTGCACAGCAAGGAGTGTGCCAATTCTGCACCGGGGAAGAGCGGAAAGGCGTGAAACTATCCACATGCAGTCCATGAAGCAAGGTACGGCTATCTGAGATTCCTCGCAGCTTGACTGTGCGATAGACAGCATTTGGCGCCAATGTCTTACAGTGCGACTGTTGGGTGTATTGAAAGAGCAAGGTCATTAATTGCTGAGCACAATTATTATGCATGAAAAATAAATATAACAATTGGCAACCAAATAACGCACTTACTCTAGAAGGATTGAATGCGGATGAAGATTAACGATAGCAAGTGTATAGTGCCGGAGACAAAAGTAGCCTTTGTATCCGCAAAGAGGACATGTGCTAGTCGCTTTCCTACATTATAACAAATAATGGGTCATGTTACGCTCAACATGGTTGGAGCAATAAAATGGTTACTAATTTTTATTCCTTTAATACATGTTAAACGACTTTATTGCCATTTAACATATAATTTCCGAAGACCTAACGTTTACCCACAAAGGACTCATTATGCTGCTTTTTACACCTTTATGGACAGAAATTCTTCTTCTACGTTGGCCCTGACTAAGCTATCTGATCAGCCAACAGAGGAAGATGAAAGTCACTTGATTGAAATAACCGTAAATGAAATCAGTCGGGAAGCCATTTTGACAGTTGTACATTACTGTTCAAAACGCTTTACGATAGTTTTGCGACGTGGTAGATTTTCGGCCGGCAGGCCTTCTTCCTATAAAAGCCACAAATATCTGTTTAACCACTCTGCCACGTGGCGGCTGTGGCCCGCCACTGGAGAAAGTCACTGCCCACAACTACCTACTGGCAAGTCGACGAGACGCATATTTCTACATTTTCTTGACACATGCAAGAATACGATACACTATGTATACGTCTTCTGCTCTCACTGCACTTACCTTGCCTAGGCTGTTTGCACTACGCACACTTGAACCCAAAGTATCGTTGCGAAACTCAACGGCCTGTAAACTTTGCTCATGCCTGATTTGCTGTGCCTCGCTAAGTTCGAGCATAAGCTATTTATTTTTTCAGTTATTATATAGTAGCATGCCACTGAAAAGTGCACCGAAGGGGCAAGGAGAGAAATGAGCGAGGCAGAAGTTAACGTGAAAGAATAATCTTGGTAGGGATGCCAAAAGGCAAGGTTAAAAGAGACCGAAAGAGTAAAGTAGGTTAGGGAGAACCAGGCGTACAGAGAATAAATCAGGCGGGCGCTTGCATTATGAGGTTGTTGCTTGTACGCAAATAAGGGCCGTAGGCAACTAGCAGAAGTGTGACCACCTTAGTGACCGATAAAGTCAGGCTGGAAAAGGGGAGCCTGGTAGAGAGTAAGTGGGGCAGGCGAGCGTTAGAACGTGAGAGCCAATATTAGTAGCGAGACTATAGTTTATTTATAAACTTGCTGACATATGAAGCCACAGCGACCGTGTTGGACAAGGAAAGTTAAGAAGGATGGGACGGCAAGCTAAACAACCACTTCGTGGTTCCAGCTGACTGTTCCGGATTTACCCCTTTTCTGCAAATATTTGGGCAGCAGTGTTCTAGGAGTTGCTTGGTTTATGCATGGCGAGCTTTCTCCTAGACAAAGCCGGTACTGTCTGTTTACCAACACCGCCTCCTGGCGGACGTAGGTCTCCGCGAACTAAAATTACTGCCCCGTGGATATCCGGAAAATACTAGCAAACCCACAGATAGCTATGTCCAATTCTTACATTTGTGACGATCACAAATGGTCAAATATGCTGTGGCACATTTGCAACACAAGTTACACGGGTAAATTACTACACTATTATGTATGCTTATACGCCCTTACTAACATTCGCTGTTATGCCAAACATGTATTTTTGTACATTTTGGTCACACTGTGGTAGATGGACATTATCATGCCTGTAAAGACATGTCTCGACAACGTCTCGCATTGTCGTGAACGAAGGTTTAGTTATACAGTGCCACAATTTTACAGAAGCCATGTTCGTCTGCATCTGAAATACCACTAAGCTTTGTGCTGCCACCAAAAAGTTGAACCGTGCACCGCCTGAAAACACTCAGCGTCGCCTTACGATGTTGCTTACAGTCCCGCACGCTCTGAATGTCAGCAAACTGCATACACATTAACATTTAGCCCTATTTTTAAAACAGCATTAGCTTTTACCTGTGCTTCCTACACAAACTAATGCATAAAAACCTGCACCGTACTACCACCTGCCTAAACATAAGCAGCGCATCAGAACCTAAACCTTGAAACAAGCGCCACTCCTGCACTTTGCTAAGTGCGAAAAAAGACTGTTGGCACTTTTATACTTAGTTGTGTTTGTAAATATGTGGAACGGGTTGTCTTCCAGACGAAGAGCAACCCATAACCTGCAGACATCTAGAAAGAAGATACAACGATGCCCATGTGCTGACAATATACAACGCATCTTCATTATCTGCGATTCCTAAGACCACGTTTCGAAACTAACCCGGTGTAGCTTGAGGAGGCCTAATCTGTTTTGCACGGCACCTAAGCGACTGGAGCTCCTAACTCATCCACATACTTCGTGGTTCCCGTCTTTGCACTTAAGAGACGTTAGCGGTATCCGTCGCACCCATTTGCTATGTTTTAAGAAAAATAGGAGAGTACCACTTGTCTTAAATCAATACGGACCCCTTTTAACTCTTTTGCCTTTTTTACAGTCACGTTGGCCTAAGGACTACTCTATAGGAAGAGTAGCAGCCACCACATAAGCAACCTGCAATCGTTAATCGGTATCTTAATCCCCATGAATAGTCTCCAACCTTGGCCACCCTTTGTTTTCTCCTTATCCAGTATCGCTGATACAACACCCCGGAGATCTCAGCCGGATCCGTTACGAAGGTTAGTCTTCGTTTTGCTTCGTCAATGACGTATCTTTACGAAGGATAGCCTTGGTTTACCTTCGTTATGAACGAACCAATACGAAGGTAGTCCTTCGACTTCCTATGTACATATCTGCTTGGTCCGAAATCATTACAAAGGAAGTTGTTTGTTGAACAATCAAAACTTACGTATAATTGCGTAAAAGGATTATTAAGAAAAGTATATTGCACAATTTTCTGCATTTAAGGTAAGACTGCGGGTTCGTTTGCACACAATTTAGTATCGGAAATGGAAGTGCGCCGTCATTTGATTGCTCCCAGGTTTCTTGTTGCTTACCTTGTCGGTACGTCCGTTGTTTTCCTCACCAAGGTCTTTGTGTCCAACAAACATTACGTAATCGTGTATTAAGTTAATGTTTCATGTCTTAGAGATGCGTAGTCGTTTAACCAGGCGTAGTTGTTCCTTTTTCGTTACCTTCGGCATGCACATTGAGAATGCGGTTGCTTCTTTTGCGTAGACTAGCTGAGTGCAAAGCAGTCCGTGTGCGCGAATATGGCCATACTAGTAAAGTGTTGACGTTATTTCAGGAGGTAAGTTGTCCAAGCAGCTTTTTAGTGTGATGGTAGATCGTTGCATGACGCAACGGAGTATCCTTTGGCATGCTGTCCATAATGGCGCTGAACCCGTATCTACCGATGTAAGTTCACTTCAGTCCTCAGGGACGGAAACGGAGAGTGAGGAGGTGGAATCAGTGAGTTGCCAATCGGAGGAACATGAATGCACGTCTTTACATATGACCACCTCACCAAACGTGTGTGAAGAGGCACGGAATTTTCTGGCAGCATGGGTGCTTAATACCAGCACTTCTGCTTTTGCTGTTAACTAGCTTCTTGAAGGCCCGCGTAAGGTTATACCGTCTTTACCGAAAGATAACCGCAGGTTAAGGAGAACTCCCAGAACCACAAACGAGATCGATGTAAATCTAGGTAGATATAGGCACATGGGGATTATTTACGGGCTTAAGATGGCTTACCCGTGCGAAAGTGTGTCTGCGTCCGAGTGCATTGACCTGCAGTTGCACGTGGATGTGTTTTCAGCATTTATTTCCTCCGGTGTGCAACCGTAGCCCATTTTGTGTAGGTCGGTGGCACCCTTGTTATCCGATCCCTTTTTGGTTAGGGTGTACTAGGGGCCACGTAAACCGTATAATGTACATCACTTCTTGGCTTCACTTATAACTGAATTGAAAAGATTACTTCGCACACGCGGGCTATTGCCCGGTCGAAGTACACCAAACGCCGTCCGTATCTCTGGTATCATTTGTGACGCACCAGCGAGATCATATGTAAAGCGTAGTAAAGCTCATTCTGGGTATGGAAGTTGGGATAAGTGTGTGCAGCAAGGTGTTTATGTCGCTGGGAAAGTAACGTTTCCTTGCACCGATTGCCGCCTGCGTACCAATAAGTCGTTCCGTTTGCACAGCCGTAGAAAATGGTCACCATTTGTATACTTGCCTATAGATATGGTAGACCAGTTTCCCTTTTCCGGAGGATCATTCACACATCACGGACGTCATCTGATTCAAAGCTTTCCATTGATTTCCCCTTTGATAGCGCACACAACAAACAAAAGCACTCACAGTCACATTTACCTACTCGCACAACATGTCCCCTTCCAAATACAAAGTTAAACATAGTTTTACATCTCAACACACACATAAATTCCCATGCTATTGGGCAAAATGTAATAATTTGTGCAATTGCTGATCATACATGTCTGTAATACCTTGATCACGCTCTTGATGGTGTGCCTCGCGGTGACGAGAATAAACTATTTATTTATTTATTTATTTCATAGATTATATGCATGCTGTTTGTTTGGGTGTTATGAGAGGCTTGATATCCTTGTGGACAACTCCAGCGGCTAGCAAGGACTTTCGCTTAGATATAGACAATGTGGCACGTCTTAACGATGTGCTGTACAACAATCGCTGTCATTGGCCACGTGATTTTCCACGCCGTTGTAGAAGCGTGGATAAGTTCCGTTGGTGGAAAGCGACTGAATTCCGACAATTCTTGTTGTATGCCGGACCCGCGTTTCTAGAACATATTTTGCCTGTGGAGTATTACATCAATTTCTTGGATTTGCATTTAGGTGTTTATCGGCTTTGTCATCCGTTGATATCCAGGAAATGTTCCGCTTTGACACATAATGTACATATGGTATTTATTTCGCCTTTCTTCCATCTTTATGGTGCTGAAGAAATGACATTTAACCTGCATTCCTTGTGCCAGTTAGCGCAAGATGCGAATAGGCATGGGACGCTGGATGATTTCTCCGCCTTCGCTTTTGAATTTTACATAAGGCGTCTGAAAAGACGAATACGAAATCCCGTGGACATCGCACCTCAGCTATTGCGGCGTTGTATGGAGTTGCATGGAAACGTCCCCAAGGGCAATAGGTCTTCCGACGTAAATGACACCATAAGCTACGTTCAAATAATTAGGCAATTGGGCATTACGTTAAATTGGACGGTGTTCTTTGCGTTTAAGCCGGATAACGTAATCATTGTAGGAAAGAAACCGCACCAAATGGTCTCCGTGCACCAGGACGTGGGCACAACAGCATATGGGAACTGCACGCCTTACATAAATCTAAGAGATTTATAAAATCATAGTATGCCATCGGCAAAGCTACACATTTATGTTGCCATCGGTGTGTCTAATGACATAAAGCGCTTTCCTATTCATGAAATTTTATGCCAATGTTTTTCCTTCACTGTTGGTTTGGACGAAGTCATTATCTTATTGTTGCATACATTTAGAACGCAAGAACCCAGGGATACGTGGGTTTGCTTTCATCGCTGCTATATGCGATGATGACATGGCATGCAGCGCGCAGGATATCGTTACGTGTAGGGTTAACTGCTTCCGCCGGTTTTTCGGCCGTAACTGGCGTGGTAATTACACGACAATGGTCTCATAATTGAAATTGGTCCGCAAATCCTAGAAATGTGCGTGACAACTGAACGCCATTACATGCACCACTGTTTGAATCTCGCTAGTGTACTATGTCCGGTGCTAGCCATCCTTGTGCAGCGCAAATAAAGCAACGCTATTATCCCCAATGTAAATATCCCGCTTTCGTTTTCTGTTTTGTCCCTCTTATCCGGAACCGCCAATAAAATGCAAAAAGTTTTGAAACCGACAAAAGGCAAAAGTTTTGAAAACCGCAAAAAAATGCAAACGGTTTTGAAAACACATACTCAGATTCCCCTGTTCCTTGGCGCCTACGACATCCGGTAAGTGTCATTATTTATGATGCCCTCGTTATCAAATGTCCTTGCACTAATTTCCATTGCACTTACGAACAGGACAAGAGGGACCGAAGAAAACTGGTGACATTGACAAGCTGGGGAAGGTTGGACGCCCACGGACTTGCTTCCTTTTGTTTTCTGACACCGTTAGGGAGGACACGAGTGGGAACCCGCAAAGGTCCGATCGCCTGGTTCTCCCCCAGCAGCTGCATCAGGTTGCAGCACCTGGTCTTGCAGAAGGCTGGCCCGCGACGGACAATCCTCATGTAGATCAAAGGGTCACCCACCGTTTCCTTTCTAAGAGGGGCGTTTGTAGTGACCTGGAGATTTCCCCCGGTGTGAATGCGTAAATTAATGTAAACGAGTTCAAAAGTATAGTTTTTCATGTAATAGCGTATTAGGTGGTTCGCTTGTCCAAGCTGTTTGACTCATTTGTTTGTCGCATCAATACCATACGCGCCTGTGCCTACGGAGACTCGCAATGCCAGATACATGCATGCCTGCACTCCACTCGCAGATACATATTCCATAGCTAGCTCTCCTCTGGTGCCGTAATTTTAGCATTAGCTAACAGTTACGCCGTAAAATAAACCATTCTCATAGATTACTTTGGTGTGTTCTTTCTTTTTCAGACCAAAATAGTTCAAATGCTCCTCATGGACACCCATATTATCCAAGTAGACCTAGCTTAAAACGCACTGCCCTCAATACCTAGATTGCTTTATTTGACTCAATGTTCTCTGAAAAGGGTACACGGGGTCCTTCTGACCGTGGGCGTACTGCAAGTTGTCCTGAAGTCTCTTTGTATTTATAACATTAGTTACGGAATTCCCAGCATTTTCGCGCATTATCGTCGCTTAGTCGTTTATATCTGCTATGCATGCTCGGAAACTTAGTCTTTTGGCCAGTTACGTCGTACCTATTTATTGCGGTGTATTTTAAGCTTGTATGACTAGTTAATACTACTACGAGACGGTGCGCGAAATTAATCGCGGATATCAGAAGGCAATTGGAGTCGGACACAGCGGACTGTATTTGAAGGACTACAATAATAAACGGACGGATGAAGGAAGACGAGAGCGAACACGTGAGCGCGGGAACTTACAAGGTGGTCGAGTGACGAGCCGGTTGTAAGGAAGATTAAAACGAGCAGGGGTAATGTACAAATGGCCAACAATTAAATTGTACATGAAAAATAGCAGTTATCTTTTAGGGCGCTACAGAGCTTCCCCCTAGAAGGCTGAACATAGAAAGCCTTCGAAATCTAAAAGGTCTGTTGAAACAAGGTACGTAAGACAAAATCTCGCCAAGGAAAATTGAGGATGCGTTCATGTAAACGGGGTTAACCGAAAGTCCGGGTTTGCCGAAAGTCCGAGTCCGCTGTGCCGTTTGTGATTTGTTATTTATTGATTGCAGGGCAGGGTGCAATTCGGCCGGCCGTTGGAGGGGGCTTGTCGGACTACAAAAGCTTGGCTAGCCCAGAAAACGGCCGACAGAATCTCAACCTTTGCTGCTGCCAAACGGTGCGCTTGGGAGTGGTCTCTCCCCCCGCCGCACCCCGCCCCGCGCCAAAACGACCATGGTCCTGGGAGAAGCGTCCTTCATTCCGCGGAGAAGCGACCAGCGTTCTCGTCAGGGTCTTCGAAAAGATTCCTCGTGTGAGCCAGTCGATCAAACAAAAGGTTTGGGCATGTAGAGACGATAAAATAGAAAAACACGCGCAGAAAAAGCCAAAAAAAAAAAAAGAAAAATCTTCATGTTTTAAAATTTTTGTTTTATATTGTTTTTCGTAAAAGGTTTTTTGGAGGTTTTGTTATTTTTGTTGGTTTTTAGAACAGTAATCTACCAAAAGTGGGGCAAAAATATACAATGTCCCTAAAGCTAAAAAAATTTACACTGTACATATTGGCGGAAACAAACGGGCATATGCACCTCCAGCCACCGCGGATAGTTCTTGGGGGGCGCAGCGCTAAATTCGGGGGAGGTTGGGACGGCTTGGAGAGCGAAATCGTGGTCTATTTGAACTGCACTTGAATGCTGTAAACTGGTGCGGTGAGTTGTGACATCGCACGAAGCACTACTAGGCGAAATAGGCGAGGAATTTTTTCCATAAAGGCGGGTTTTATACAGTCGATGGTGAGAACATCGCGCGGACCAGCCCGCGCAGTATAGTGTGCCTCACTTGCACGCCGTAGCACCTCATTAAATTGGTTGTACGGTGACTGATGAAGCGGTCGAACACTCTCTGCGCGACAAAGAAAGGATGAAAAAGAAGATAGTTACTTGGTCGGCTACATTGATGGCTTCTTCGATGGAGGAGCGGGTGGACGTAGCTCACGCATCTGTAGGGTGAATAAATCAGTGTATGTAACTTCGTCAAAAAAAGAAGTAAATGGGGGGTGGGCGACCAGCTGTCTAAGCAACCGCACCGAGCAAACCTATAGTAGATGCGCTGGGGTGGCGTGGCGACCGCATTTAATGGTGTTGCTTATTCTTATACGTAGTAGAGGAGGAGTTGTATTCTACGAAGTAGCTGATTGGGGAGCTCGCGCTGCGTTCAACTGCAGGTGAAGACACTCCACCACGCCGTTAGCGGCCGGATGGTGTGGTGTCATCTCATCGTGGCGACGGCATCAACACTTAAGCAACGTGGCGAAATTGGAGGAGAAGAAAAATCTTCGACCGGTGGTGACGACGTCGTGACAACACCATTGAGCTGCCCAACGCTGCACAACAGAATTCGCTACTGTTCCCGACGAACAGTGAGGTGTGGTGATAGCATCTGCCTACTTCCTGATTGGATAGACAACGCTCAGTGGAAGCACAAAGACTTTGTTATGCGGCGGCAGACGAACAACAACGACGTGCAGGTGATGACGTCATGCATTCGTCGTCGGAGAATTGGATAATGGTCTTCTCGGCTGCTTGTGCACCTTCGGACGTTCCAACAGAAGACAAAAAGCTGCCCACTGACGAGCTACTGGAGTATCCCTTCGCCATGCGCATAACGTGCTGTAGAGTTTAACAGATGCACGAACGCCCGGATGAGACAAGCAGTGCAACTTGTCGAACACGCGCTCACGAAACTCGCGAGGAAGGAGTGGGCGCGTGGTGCCCAGAGATAAAAAGCGGAGTATAGGGCGGTATTATGATATCCTCCTATCAGCTGATCTGTCCACTGATGAAGACCTGCGGACAAGTAGTTCCACATCGACGTCGATGTGCTCTGTTCCGGCGGTGGCCTTGTCGATAAAAGTCCTGACGGCAGCGGCGATAGCTGGGATGCCATGAAGTGGAGCATCGACGACGTCGTGCAGCCCTGAGAAATCCTGAGTCATGGTCGTAATAAGAGGAAAATTAGCAAGAAGGAGCGACGCACCACGAGAGTATCGGAGGGTAGTCGTGGGGACCAGGTCCGACAGCGGTAGTTGGTGATTGGAGCCGGCTGCGGAGGGGCGTCCTACGACGTTTTGAAAGTTGTGTATCGTTACATACGTCGCTGGTAGTTGTTTGCCGAACGTGATGCAGCGAGCTGCGGCGAGATGTAGTAGTTTATAAGAGAAAACTGCTAATTGCTACGTGTTGTCAACTCTTTGCTGCAAAACGGCGCCGACTGCCGCCTTCTACAAGTCAGTAGTGATGAGCAGTGGGGGGGCGGGAGGGTGGTGAGCTATTGAAGATATATGGTCGATTACCTCTTCCTGCGACTCATAAGCAGCCAGTAATGCGGCAGCAGTACTGCAGTTATTGAGTATTTTCGAAGAAGATCCGCAGGGGGTGCCTGCAGGGATGCGCCGTTGAGGGGAAATCGTCGGTAAAAACTCGAGAAAACCAGAACAACCCCTCAGACCTTTTAAAGAGTGTGAATCGGGGAGGTCGAGGATAGCTTGTGATTTATCTCGTAGTGTCACGCCGCCTCAAGATGAGAGACGATGAGCGAGGAAGGTTAATGAGTCTAGACAAACGAAAACATTTCTGCGCTTTTCGCGACCCCATGTTTAGATAAAAGAGAGAAAAATGTGCGTAAATGGCGCGTGTGTGCTCCTCGTGAAGAGCTCGTAAATAAAATGTCATTTAGATATGCGTGAGCGAAATCTTAACAGAGACAAAATAGGGAGAAAAAACAATGAAAAAACGCTGGACGATTTTCATGACGATTATTATGCCCAGCAGAATCTAAAAAAACACAAATAGACGTCAAGGCGGTGTTAGCGCGGGTTTCGCTGGGTACCCCATTTTCATCGTATGTGCGTTCAATGTCCATATTGAGGAGAATATTCTTACCTTCCATACACCCGTCGAGATCCCCTATATGTGGGATCTGAGAGCGATCCGGCGTGATAACAGCGTTGTAAGCGCGTTAGAGGCTCCAAAGTCGCCACACCCCCCCAACACCCTCCTGGACTACGTGCGGAGCCGACGCCCATGGGGTGTCCAACGGTCTATGGATACCCTGATGAAACATATGTGCAAAATTTGGTCGAGTTCCGCGTGGGGTGCCTGTAGCAAGCCGTGTTGGAGTGGGGCTAGATGGGTGATCACGGGGGTGAATATGATGAGGGGCCCCTGTAGGGACCGGCGTAAGCTCTCGACCTAGTCTTACCAGTCGCGGGTATTCATACAGTAGGTCCGAATAACCTCATGGTACATCGACGATTCGAAAAACGGGACTGATTATCGGGGCGTCCGTGAGAACGCCTTCAACCCCTAGTTTAGTACGGTCGTCTAAAAGTCTGTGTCGACCAGCATTAACAAGCAACCCAAAACGTCGGAGGAAGTCGATAGCGATAATTGCGAAGGGTACAGACGCAACCATGAAGACCCACTGAAAGTCTCGGAGAAGATTGAGGTCCAGGTTCATCATGCGCTGACCGAAAGAAGCTATAAACTAACCGTTGGCCGTACGCAACTTGTACGTAGGCTCCGAGTGCTTGTCGCTAGCGGTCGCTGGGTGACGCTGACTTCCGCTTCCGTATCGATGAGTAAGGTGATGGAAGAACGTCGATCCTTAACATAAAGCAGTCGGTTCGCTTGGTTATTGTATGATACCTTTGTAGTGTTAGTATGCGGGCTATTCGTTTTCCCTGAAGCAGCTGGGTCGTGCCGAATGCAAGGAGCCTAACAACGTCTAGCTCTTCCACCGTATTGGCGGTGATACCAACGTACTTCATCGACGGGTTCAACATTATCTGACTGAGAACTTGTAAAGAAAATGTTGTGCTTTCGTGCCGAACGTGACATACTCGGTGCAGGCACAGACGAGCCGAAATGTACGGTAGCCAAAACGTAGTCAACATTTGACCGTGGAACACGCCGCTTCGAAGCCTTCCTTGCTGCTATCCTGCTGCGAAGTAGCGCAATTTCCTCGTCCTTAGAGTCAGATCGGCCTAACGACTGGGAACAAACATGAAATTCGGTTTTCATCGCTAAGAATACGTCACCGGAGCTAGTGATCCTTTGCTGCGGAAACCGTTCGAACGCAGCGTTTGCCTTGGTAGATAATTCTTTCAGGGGTGTATCTATGAACATGGACACCGTTACCGGCAATGGCTCTGGGAGACGCGCAAACCGTCGCTGCTTTAGCCCCTCTTCGCTCAAGAACAAGGGAGCAGCGATGCGCTGAATTTCGCGGAGCAACGCCGACGGCTTGCGATCTTCACGCTTGAGACCATTAAGTTGTTCAAATCGAGCTAGTGCTCTGGGCCGTACCTCTTTTAAAACCGCTTGCTTCATTTTGTCTTACTTTGCCTAATTTGATGGGCAGAGAAGAATGCCCTCAACCAGCGTCACAACCGACAAAGGAAGGCGTGGGAAGAGCTGATCGTACCTTGGATGGTCCGCCGTAATGCCTTTATTTTCCAGTTCGATCTCAAACATCGTAAACAAAACCTCTGGGCTGTGTTCCATGAAACTTGGAACATCCAAAGTAAGCACTGTTACGGTGTGAAACGACTCAGATGCCACTCAAGAAATGTAAGTCAAAAGATAAAGAATGAACAAAATACGATAAAAGTGCTAAAATTACGCAAGAAACAAATGAATATAGTTATATAATCGAGAAAAAGGAACAACCTCAACAAAAAATACAAAAGAGGAAAAAATCGTGGAATTCCCACGTGCGAATCGGGGTCACCAATTTGTAGGACTAGTTAATACTAGTCCGAGACGGTGCGCGAAATTAAGCGCGGATATCAGAAGGCAATTGGAGTCGGACACAGCGGACTGTATTCGAAGGACTACAATAATAAACGGACGGATGAAGGAAGACGAGAGCGAACACGTGAGCGCGGGAACTTACAAGGTGGTCGAGTGACGAGCCGGTTGTAAGGAAGATTAAAACAAGAAGAGGTAATGTACAATCGGCTAACAATTGAATTGTACATGAAGGATAGCAGTTATCTTTCAGGGCTCTACAATCTATATAGGACCTTTTTAGATGGCTGTGCTTATTTAATACTCATATGGCAGCACCACTTCTTACATTTGCCTTTCTTTTTGATAGATTCTTGCGAAGCTGAAAGCCAATTTACTCGAAAAACTCCGTGGCGTTATTCGTAGACTGCCATTCAAATATCCACAACTTGTGAACCACTGCAGTGGCATAACGTCCTTTAACGTAGTCATCGGTAAAAATTATTCCGTTTAGACTTCCGTTTTTACTTTTTGCAATATTCCAGCGTTGAAATGGGCTTTCCTTATTTTTTTAAAAACTCAGATTGAACTTTTGCGCCAGTGGTCCAATTTAGCCCAAGAACTTTTGTTATATAGCACGTTAAGTAGTATTATTCTTGTTACTTACACCGCCATAGTATGTCTCTTAAAAACATTTTTTCATTTTAATTCTAATTCCTATGCACTTATCCTTTTCCCTATGCCCAACATCAATTGTGATGACAGCTTGCGGAAATTGTCCAAAGAAGTTACATTAAAGCACGTGGAAAATCGGATCTTGCTTTCAAGGAAAACGCGTGCAACTACGGCGCTGCGCGGCTGTCGCCAATACTAAATCAAGGTGTACAAGATGGGCTGAATGAGCCAGACGCGCTTCACTGTGGGCGCGTACAGCCACTTCAACTGTACACGTGCAAAAGTATGTGTATTCGTAATTTTAAACAAAAGTGCTTTTAACAGCAATGCGACGTGACGGATGTGACGCGTTAGTAAATAAATTCACTGTCTCTTCCCTTACCGGAATATCCCCACTTCACAAATATCATCCACTTCGAAGAGTACCTTGATCCTTTCATACTGTGGCGCACAGCATCTAAACGCATGAACCGTGTCACAAATAAAAGTTTCACGCGGCATACCAACCCCACACTTAAGTCAATACAGACGCAAAAATCCAGTATATTACCGCTTAAGTTGGTATACGTTTATACAATTACTGACCAAATGGGTTTGCGTTATCATAATCACGCCTTCACAAGGGAAACCCGCGCTGCCGGGACTAATGCCCATACTTATTTTTGGTTTCACTCTTCTTACTTTCCATGCAAGTGTATAAGAGTTGAGTAAATATTGCTCTCATCCTTGCAGGCACAGTATCTAGAATGGGCTATAAATGTAGCTTTATTTATTCATGTATCAACTAGTCAGGTGCGTCAAACAAGGACTGCGAGGTTGCGCCTGCGCTGAGTAGATAGACCACTATACAACTGTTATTAGCTTGACTAAGTGACGGGCGGCGTAGTGTACATATTAGAAGAGGGCATCTTAAAGGTGGATGGTACATGAGAGGATTACGTGTCGGGCAGCTTGCGCCGGTAGAACAAGAGAGGCGTCTAGGAAGGGAGACTTCCTAGTGCCTTAGCTTCACATTGTATTGTAGATATGACATCATGTCATCGGAGTCAAGCAATAATACGACTGCTGTCGTCTGTGGATATATATGCCGCACCTCGGTGCGAGCATCAGAAAACGTCGTTAAGGTAGAGTAAAAGAAGCTTGCGCCTGAGGACACGCCCATGGAACACTCCACTGATAAACGGTTTGCTGGAAGACGTCGTGCAGCCCGGGCGCCCAGGTTATTTTTGCTTTGCTAAAGTTAGAGTTAAACCAGGACAGCCGCCCACCAGCGTGGCTAAAGGAGGCTAGTTTGGTCAGCAGTTTCAGATGTGGAAAAAGATGACAACTACTTTATGCCGTAAACATATGGCGGAGTTGCCGTTGTTTATGAGCTAAAACAAACATATCTGGCCGTATTTTAATGGCAGGTACACGGTGTAACCCCGTTAACGAAGTTTTGTGTCAACAGAACTTTGATACTTGGCCGTTATGCCAGCCTTTTTATCACTCGTGATGCGACATGTTTATGGCTGATAGGACGGCAATTTTCTATTTAGGGACGGGAACCCTCTTTTTGGCGTGGTGGGCCTACAGGGTGCTTCCGTGCTGTGGGACAGGCACAGGTTGTCATAAAGAGTGTAAATATTTTAAGGAGGAGAACTGGAGCTGCTGGGCCTTTTAAAATCAGCAGGTTGGATGGAACGCCATCGGAACCGGGGTGTTGAGACCGTGTGAATGCAGGAATAATTTGCATTACTGCGCGCCGATTAAATACCATGCTGTTCCGCTTATATACTGGGAACTGGAGTGCTGTCGGTGATGCTGCCGAATACCTGATGGAAGGGCACGCAACAGTGCTTGTTGGAATACTCAGAACTTTATGCGGAGTCAATAATGGGTGTGCCGTCAAGAACTGACAATAAGGTCGTTTTTAAAGCCTGGGTTTTTTGTGCTTCCTCTGTTGGGTTCATGCACTAACGTGGTTGTTGATGCTGAGTGCTGTGTGCTCCGCAGCTTAGCAGACCTGGCTTGTAGGTTTCTCTAAGTTGTTATCAAGTCTTTCATGCTTATCATTAGGTGGACTTCTTTTGGCTTTTGTAGCGGAGCGCATTTTCGCAGTTTGGTAAAAGTCCATGTGTATCAACAACACCCTTAAGTTTCGTTGGTTTTCATAGGTACTGCTGAAGAGCGACCACGTTTGGGCAGAACATAATGTGCGTGTGCATCAATTGGGCCGCCAAACCTCCATCAGTTGGCGGAACAACCTCCTCGTGGTGTCAGCTGGGTGGTTCGGGTTTAACACGTTCCAGCAAATAGTTCGGCGGCAGTGTTCCAGGACGTGGTGGGACTCGCCTGGGAAGCGTTCTCCCTATAAAAAGCCCCAAATGGCTGCTTAACAACACTGTGACGTGGCGGTCGTGACTCGCCACAAAATAAAGTCACTGCCCCGTGAATATCCGGAAAACTATATCTAACCCACGGACACCAATCTCCCACTCGCATATTGATGACGATATCAAACATTGAAGATTGGAGCAGCACAACTACAAGCACAAAATACACAGCTACATACACATACACACACAATGAAATACATACATACCCCCTACACAAATACAAACTGCAATGGCAAACATATGGGAGTTTTGCACATCCTTGATCATGCATCGTTATGTCAAAATGATCATGCATGTAAAGGCGTGCCTCACCTTTTTGAGAATAAAAGATTTATTTATTTATTTATAGAAATAAGGCATTCCGAATAAGAGATTGTAGAAGCATTGATATACTTGCATTATCCATGGGTTGAAAAAGACGGAAGATACCACAGCGGGAGCGGTTGTACTGCTCAGTAGTGCACAGGCTGAATGTCAGGTTCACAACCTTATGGGGACTACCAAGAAGGTTATCAAGCACATAAAATTGTGCGCCGTAAATGTCTTTCGCGAAGGTTAAGTCTGGCGTTTTAAGTTTCTTAGTAGCTGCGTGAAATTATTGAGTCCCCTTGTATACAAAGATATGATCGACGAACTCTCTATATTTATGGAAGAAGACGGGCTAGACCATTCAATGTTTCGTCAATTAAAGTCCCCGCCCATTGTCTTTGGGCGCGTAGGTAACAACGACATTTTGGTGAAGTGCTCGACTAGTTTGTTGGTTTCAGATATTAAGATATGTTGTCGAATGTAAACGCAGCTAATGAGGAGGTCAAGGTGTTCGCTATCAGATTGAATCCAAAGGGAGTCTTCCAGGTTCCCCAAATTGATAAATATACAAATTAACAAGGTGTATTCTCGACAAAGTGAGGCTCGGCTTTTGGGCATGGTCACAATAGTGAATTGTCGTACATAATACCATAATAAGCAGATCCAAGGGCCGGAGCAATACACAGGTAGTCAGTGGTGTAGGCTCATTAAGTTCAAAAATGGAATGAAGTTTATCCTCCCAGAGTGCGGGATGTAAAAATAAACATTTCAGAGATACTTAGAGCAGTGTGTGTTGGTAAGGAACTGGTCAAATAAGGTTGCGTACACAAAGCGAGTCGGGTGAGCAACTTATGAGGGTCTATCTGTTGAAGGTTTTTAAGAATATTGTCATGTCACTGATCATACCTCTCTGTGTACTTGTAGGTGAACGGATTTATGGATAGAACTTGTGAAATATGGGATCGGTCAACTTGCCAATAGGTGATAAAGGGCAGTGGCCTATTTGAGTGGCAAGTCACCTCCACCAGGTTGCGATGTTTTAAACAGCCAGTTGGGGCTTTTCGTAGATAGAACGTTTGCCAGGAGTAAACCCATCACGTCTTGGAACAAGGCCGACCGTAAGGTGACATTGACAGAGCTGCCTTTTGATCGATCGTACTCGGGCTCATTCGCAGTCATGTTTCGCCAAGTGGTTTCCATTAGCATGTGGTTGGCTTCTGCGGAGCCCACAGCGACCGCTTGGAGCTGGTAAATTGGGACGACTCAGGTGGCTTGTATTTAGTAGCTTAAAGTAAAAAATAGAAACGTATATTTCTAAACATCTGCTAGAAGCTGTGCCCGCGAGGGTCCGGACCATTTTGTGCAATAGTTCCATGCACATGCATGAATAAAACAATGAAAAGATTAGTACTTCAAAAATGCCAGAGCGTAGGTTACCAAACTTTACTAGTTTTTACAATATAGCATCATCGAACATCATGTTAATATTCGTACGTCCTTCATCAGCCGATTTCCTTGCAATTGCATGGTAGGTATAGTAAAGAAATAAATATTCAATTTTGGCTACGCGAGGCACGCTATTAAATGCATGAGCGGAGTGAAAGTACAACAATTGAGCAAGCAATTGGCAATAGCATAATATGCGTATCAGGTATGTGGATCCATAAAGGTTGGTATGCAGGTAGGTGTGTTGCAGGTGTTTGTACATTGTTGCTGTTCTTTTTTAAGAGTTAACGCGTTGCCTTTATCTGAAGAAATGTTTAACGTCCGTGGATTTGCTAAGATAGTCAGCGTAAGCATGAGTAGTGATTTTATTTAGTGGCAAGGCACCGCTACCACGTCACATTGTTGTTAAACAACCATTTGTGGTTATTTATATGGAGAACACTTGTCCGGCAAACACCCACCACGTCCTGGAAAACTAACGTCGAACAATTTACTGGAACGGGTTAAACCCGAACCACACGGTTGGCAGCATACAGCGGTTGTTCGGCTAGCCAGCCAAACTAAAAGCACATGGGGGTTATTATATACATTTCATTACGGGGCAAGCCAGTGCCCTCGAGCCAACCTTAGATGTCATTGTTTCCACTTTCAGCGACGTACTTCTGTGCATTCAAATCTCGTAATTTATGGTACGCTCATGGAGGAGAAAACATAGCGATGAAATTTGGTCCAAGAGAAGGCCGAAAAGTGATCATTCTCAACAGCAAAGCCAAGTATTCCATTTTGCACTAAAAGTATACTTAATAGTGCAGCGGAAAATACGAATAAATTTCATAAATAAAAAGCTTTTTCAAGGTTTTCTATTAATAGGTGACCCTAAGCACCACAACGATAAGCCAGCACAGGAAATAGAAAAACCTGTTTTCCAGCCGAATTATAGAAAATAATAGAAACCTAAATAGCTAGCTTTAGAAAACCTTGAGCGCTTTATATGAATAAAGGAAATTAACTGTAAAATTTACAGGCGATTGCGTAATGTTGTGACTGCGTGCGGCGCTATTAATTTGCTATGCTTAAAGTAACACATTTGTTTCATTAGCAAATCCGGCTTAAAAGTAAAAAAAATGGTTTTAATGGTTTGGAGTTATCTTTTCTAAATAAGCAGGAGTACCTAAAATGGAACAAGCTGCCTCATGGTTACTAGTACTTATTAGATGTGACATATTTGGCCAAAATTTGATTCCCTATGGGTACTCGGTACTAAATGGAAACATTGAAGGAATTAGCGCCAAAGCGTTGAAGCAGTAAGAGAATGTGATTGTTAGTCGAAGCGTTACAACCTGGTGTATTTAGTCTTATACCGAAATTCCTCATCCTAAAGGTACTCGTGCATATTGTAGTGTACCGGATAGAACAGTCTTTCAGGATCTCGTACCATTGGATTTTACCGTTGGTTTACCCTTAGAAACGTCCACTTGTCTTACCAACAGCACTTCCGTTGATACTTTGGTTTAGTGCGCATCAAGCTGCACCACACTTTGCTCTGTTTTATTTGATTCCTTCTTTTGCAGCCTGTGCAATACGTGTTGGGATCAGTCGCCTCCAACTTCTATAGTGTACCGGATTTCACTCGTCTCTTACGTGACGTCAGTTATCAACTAGTATCTTAGGCGCCACCTAACAAGTATTGACACCCGTCTAGAACCCGCCGTCAGCCATTGCGAATTTTCATTCTGACAAGCTCGTTCCAGTGACGTTTGGATCTATTATTCGCTCTCGCATTGTTTGCTCAACGGCCGTATACGTTTATTCATTTCCCACGATGAATAGTTCAGTGGATAAAATATCCACGGACGTGAGTAGGGCCGTAGAGTTAGCCTCCCCTAATTTTCGGAAGAAGGACACGTTATTATCGTTTAAAAATTTAGAATACACTTTATACTATTGTAGTATTTTTGCTGATAATGCCTAATAGCAACAACTTGTGTCTCGGTTACCGCAAAGGGTTTCCTCTCAGGTGCGTGATATCTTAGACTGCTTTCTTCCGATGCAAAATGTGTGAATTTAAAGCAAACGAGCATCCAGCGCATTTCGCCGTCCAACTAAGTCCGATCGCATCCACTGTTTAGAAACATGCAGCCAAGGGACAGGATACCTTCACCCTTACTGCGACCAACACAACAGCTCCTAGGCTGATCCAGCATAAACGCTGAGATTCTCCGCGAAACGTAGATGCAAAGTCTCCTGAAATACACACAGGTCTTTCTCGCCATGGAACGCGCTCCGGCTCTCGCAGCAGTTGCAGAACTAGCAGATCGTGTCATCGAACGACCTCAGACAACAAACAAATCTGGAATATTCACTCGACTTAGCCCGTCGCAGCCCCGCTACTACCGCTGCTGCTGGTGAGCCGACAGCAATCGACGCTTTACCATCGCAAATAGAATCTCTAGGGCGCAAGTCGGGGAACTCTCCTAAGGCCTTACGCAGCGCAGCAGCTCAAGCCCATCACATCCTTACACGAAGCGCAACAATTCCGGCTTTTACCTTTCCCATTCGCCTTTTGGTAACAAAGCCCGTAAACCCGAGCAACCATGTAGTTTCTCCACCGCGATGCAGGGAAGCTTCCCGGCTGAGCATTTATGGCGACTAACGTTGTCGGCGACGCACGAAGTCGTCTCATCTATATTAGTGATTATGCTTCTGTGACCCAGTTCTTAGTTTATACCAGGGCGGGAGTAGGCGTCATTCCCTTTATTCTAAGTAAACCTACCGCTTCTTTGTCGAGAAGCCTAAGTAGCGCCACGGGCGCGCCATTATATCTACTTATAGTCCTCGGTATATCACGCTAGACCGAGGTCACCAGCGCATGTTCTTCCGGGGACTCGGCATCGCAGCAGTCCACTTTACCATCATCGGCATTGAATTTCTCAGGCATTTCGACCGCTTCATCGATGCGATGCCCCACGTGGTTGTCGAAACTAAAACGAAATTCAGCGTACGTGGCGTCACCGCCGCTATCGCATCCAGCACTTTGTGCTGCGACTTACCACAGACATTACAAGTCTACCCTAACCTCCATATACACGATTCCAGGCTCGTTCAGCCAATGAACGCAGCTTTGCCCGCCATGTTCCAAATCAAGCATCACCTACGAACGAATGGATCACCCGTCTCATAGCGTACACGCCGAATATCGCCCGATAAACTAAAAGTAGCCATGGCGAGGTTTGAGCACAGGCTAGAACATGGTATATCCCGCCCTTCCAAAAGCCCCCGGGCCTTCCCCCTGCAGGTGATCCTCAAGGATACTCGTGACAGTCGTCCTTGCGGTGACTACCGCGCCTTTAACAGGATCACCGTCCTAGGTAGGTGTCCTAACCAACACATGCCCGACCTTACCGCCTGCCGCACAGGTAAGACCATCTTCAGCAATACCGATGTGGTTCGCACCTACCACCGATACCTGTAGAAAATGACATTCCTTAAACAGCTGTTATCAATCCTTTTGGATTGTTTGAATTTTTAAGAATGCGATTTGGATATGCAACGCCGCACAAAGCTTCCAGCGCTTTATCCACAATGTCACTCGTGGCCTAGACTTCCCTTTTTACCTCAAAGCCATTTTAGTAGCTAGTTCATCGGAACAAACACACCTAGACCAGCCTAAATCTTTTTCGGAGCTTGACCAAGCAAGGTGTCACGGGCGACTAAGTGCGATTTCGGAAACTCAACGGTGGAATTCCTAGGCCACTGCGTTACATCGTTTGGTTTCCAAGTTCTTCCTGATTCGATCCACGCAATCAAGGACTTCCAAGCTCTGACTTTGTTCAGCATCCCCGTCAGTTTTGTGGTTTGGCGAACTACTATAGACGCTTCGTGCCGCGCTGCGCTCAACTCAGGCAGGCTCTGACTGACCTACCCTGAGATACTAAACTTAAGTTGGATTCCCCTGATACACATAAACCGCCTTTGCCGAGCTCAAGCATGCTATAGCCAACGTAGCCCTTCTCGCTCATTCTAAATCTACTGCATCCTTTTTAATTTGGGCTGCGGTCTAAGGCGTCGCGGTAAGTGCCGATCTCTAGCAACATGTTGTTGGGCAATGGCAACCCTTTGGGTTCGTCTCCAAGCGACCGCAGCCTGCAAAATCGCACTACAGTGCATTTAGCAGAGAACTGCTCGCCATGTAACAAGCCATTGGTCAATTCCGGCACAAAATGGAAGGCCACGCTGTCAAATTCTACATTGATCATAAGCTTCACAGCTGCGCCTTCAACTCTGCTTTCGACAACTATTCACTGCGGGAAACAAGACACCTGGACTTTGTTACGCATTTAACTGCTGCCGCAGGTCATGGCTCATGTGCGTCGGCAATTCCGCCATTGACTCTCTCAGACTTAAACCTCATGCTCCAGTCCTTGCTTATCGTCGTTCTTGCCGCTATGGCATTGGCTCAGGTTCAAAGTGAAAACCTACAACGCAATTTGCAGTTCACTCCACTGCATTTGCAACAGTTTCCCCCTAACCACAGAAAGAACCATGTTCTGTAACACTTCCACAGGTTGTCCTAGACCACCCGTGTCCGTCTCCTTCGGGCCCACAGTTTTTGACGCACCACGCTCTATTAGGTCTCGGTATCCGCGCCCCTTAAAACTGGTTACCAAACTTTCCGTTTGACCACACGTAACGAAAGATGTGCGCACTTGGGCTTGCGCCTACCTTCAATGCCAGCGCTCCAAGGTACATGGCAACACCTGCAGTCCAATTGGCCCATTACCTGCCACGGACTTTCGGTTCTCTCTCCTACACTTAGACTTGGTAGGTTCATTGCCCCCTTCAAGGGCATTCGTGTACCTTCTTACACTTGTCGACCGATGCACCAGGTTGCCAGAATCCACCCCGTAACAGAATGCGCAACTGAAACTGTTATCCTGGCACTCTTGGATCGGTGGGATTCACGCTACGGATGCCCATCTACCTGTACAACTGACCGAGGAACGCACTTCGTAACTTCATATTGCAATCCGTTCCATAACCTTTTAGGCTGCCGCCGCATTCCCGCCACAGTGTAGCATAGAGCAGTCAAGGTTTCATCAGAATATTTCTATAAACAGCTTAATGCCTCAATCAGTGACTCCTCCGACCCTGACTGGAGCCCAAAGGTTTTGCTCATACTATTAGGCGTTCGCAGCAGCATCGAAGCTGACATGCAACGCGCACCAGATGAGCTGGTTTACGGCACAACACTCAAGTTTCGAGAAGAATTCGTTTGCCTACCACCTCGTCCAGTAAATCTCCGTCTAACTATGCGTCCTCCCTAGATCAACGCATGCGTTCAATATTTTCGTCGTGCACCGAAAGCGGCCAAGAGCCGTACAAATTTCCAGCGTACTTTCTATCTGCACTGACGTTTTCCACTGCACCGAGGGAGTGCGGCGACTTCTCTAGTCTTCCTACACCGGCCTTTTAAGCGTCCTGTAGCCGACCCTGAAACTTTTCACTTTAGATGAAAATGTTCGGCGCACAAAGATGTTCGTTGACTGCCACAAAGTGGCTAGCTTTGACGAACCACTTGCGCCCCATCTAGATGCCATCACAATAGCACAAGCACATTTTTTGACCACCAAACTCTGTTTATCCCGAAATACTCAGGTCTTCTGACCATCACCCTATCCCTCAGCACCAGACAACAGACCTCTGCGGTAGAAAGGTTAAAGATCCAATCCGTATTACAGATTCTGTATACCTTTCCTATTTCCGTTAACCATCCTTTTTCTTCTTTTGTTGTAATCGCGTGTCTCATCCACAAACGGTTTGCAAACTCAAAAAACCCAAACTATTTTGAAAACCAAAAATGCGCATTTGTCTTTAACATGCTTGCTATTTTCTCTCTTTTGCGTCAAGCCAATGCCCTGACACTTGTCTACCCTTTAAGAATTTTACCTTCTAGAAACTCAAGAACTGGAACTGCCATGGCCACCTTTGTGTGACACGCCAACTAGCTTCCAGCAACCCCTGAGTGATTAGCCAGCCGACTAAAGGCCTCTTCCTGACCAAAGAAACAGTCAGTTGCAGAACTGTTCACGACCACCATCGGCTTGGTTCCCAAACGCCTGGCTATGGGTTGCCATCAAGAACGCCTCGAGTTGTGCGTGGGACAAGATCGTGGACTGGAATGTTGAGTAAGGAGTGACACCTCCCAAGCACACATTGGGATCAGCAGCGGAGGAAATGTCATATCGGCCTTTTTGCTGGACCAGCCAGCTTATTTTGAAGTCAAACCAGCCCGCCTCGTCGGCCCACTGATAATGCACACTGGTCGACATGTACACCATAAATAATTAATAACAAAAGCCTTGACCTAGTGAACTCTCGTACACATTACATTTTGTAATCCCGTGTACAATCCCGTACAACTGTTCGCACCCATCCTAACCTTCTGCTACCCCACTTACAGTGCCATCGTGGTATCCATTCTTCAGCCTTCTACGGAAGGCCCTCGTATTGCACCGGAAAACGCACTTTCAATAATTTGCAACATAGGACTTTACGGCTGTTTTACCCTTTAAAACGTCTATTTGTTTTACTGACAGCACTTCCGTTAACCCAAGTTGTTTTAGTGAGTATCTCGCTAAGCCGTTCCTCACTTTTTGATTGGCTTCTTATTTTTGTATCCTGCACAATACACCTTGTGTTCAGTCGCCTTTAACTTCTATGCTCCCCCGTATTTGACGCGTCTCTTAAATATTTTTGATTACCAGCTGGTATCCTAGGAGCCGCCCAACAGTACTGTGCGTTACAAAGCACCGCAAAGCTGGAAACGCTAAATTTTGATAACGCTGCCTGGTAGCGATTATAGATACGGAATTGCGGAGGATATGGCTGTAGGCATTAGATAAGGCAAGTTGTGATTCAGTCAGCCCATAACCGTCCATCAATGCTGCATATCGTCAAGATAGATACTGGGTGAGTTAAGTAATTATATAAAAAATGATATAATTAGTATTGCTGCTCGACTACGCATGTTGGCACAGGCATGCTCATGGTAAGAGTACAATGGCATGCTCAATTATTTTACAATGGAACAATTGGGTCATCAATTACGGTAATATATGCGTGTATATAGGTGGTCATGTAGGCGTGCGTATCCAGGTTTATGGGTTGTGCATGCTTTCCTGCACCTTTGCTCTTGTAGCCAGAGATAAACAGCTGCTTGCGCTTTGTGTACCTGAAGCGGTTGTCCGGGTAAGCAAAGCGTGACTTTGGTTCGTGGCGAGTCACAACAGCCACGTCACAGTGTAATTAAGCAGCCAATTTTGGCTTTTTTAAGAAAAGCACTTGCTAGGCGAAAACTCACCAGTTCTGGCTCACTGAAGCCAAACAATTTGCTGGAACGGGGTAAACCCGAACCATCCGGCTAACACCACGAGGAGTTCTTTTGGCTAGCTAGCCAATTTGTATATACCCACAGACGTAGGGCTAGCACTAGTGACCCGCTTTAGCAGTTTGTGGCTATAAATAGGCAAATGAGCATCAAAAGAATAGACGGTTTACTACGAAGCGTACTATTCACGGCAGAATGTGTGTGTGGTGCAACAACGACAATGGTTATGTGATCTAGTGTTTTCAAAAGCCAAGGATCATTGTGTTTTACATGGCATGGCATAATATAGTGAACCCTTTCAACGTTTTAGGCGCATCGCTTCTGTTAAGTAGGTTTGACGCAAGTGCTCCAAATGTAAATGAAACCGACTATATGGGAGTTAGCCTTTGGCATTGGACCAACTATCACACTAGCGATTGATCTGACCGGATCTGTTCCAATAAGTTAGAAAACTTGACTGCATGCAAATATAAACCTGGACTAGTAGCGTATATGCAAAAGTAAGAGACGGCTGTCCACCTACCATAATGTCTGGTACATGGGTCCTCGGAACCAGGTAAACGAGTAATTACGCATATAGGGCCAAGGTAATTATAGTGCTAGTCAAAATGTTCTAAAAAATTTGCCTAGCCAAGGTGACGAGCTACTATGGCGTCTGCTTAGCCGTCTTGTCAGTCTGACGGAACGCAACTGGTAGATGTTAACCAGCTATAAAAAGCTATAGAAAAGGTCCGCTTTTAGGCTGCGTGGTACCCAGTGTTCCCAACATTGCTTGGTGAATGTTTAACACATATAATGCCTGGAGGCGATTAGGCCAAGTGAGGTGGAAATGGACCGTGAGGTATCTGTAGCTGCATATTATAGCTCTGAGATTGTCTGTTGCTCTGACCAAGTGGACAACATTTTCTTTACGTATACTTTGTCGTTAAGCCCATAACGGCGGTTCAACAAACATTAGTCACGCAGAATGCATAACATCTATGTGGTAAACGTCGGATGCTAGCTGTGAATGCACATGGAATTGTGTTCAGTTCGAAGGCTATTTAACAATAAAGTAGCTCCGTTTAAATGCTAGCTCTTATTAGATCAGTGCATGCGTGCCGTAACAATAGCCTCAAGCGTTCGGCGTCTGCAAAGTGAGCTAGAGCCTGTGGAACAACCCTAGGCGTTTGATGAAAAGGTTATGGGTATAACCATTATTTGATTCCGCACGCGTCGAGTTATTTAAATAAATAAATAAATAAATATTTTATTCTCGACAAAGCGAGACACGCCTTTTGGGCATGATCAGCATTTGGTAAATGCTAGTAGCGATAACGAGGTGGCGGAATGCAATATGAAGTTTTCATGCAAGCTATACATTCAACCTTGACCTACAGAGTTTAAGTAGGTGGGTGAATGTAGGAGAAAGCAATGAGTTCCGGATGCGGAGCACATCCAATGATAAGCCATTGGTCGCTTGGTTTGAAAGGCTGTTAGAGCTACGGCCTTGCTAGTGTAGCAGAAGGAAGTGTTTATACAGCGGCTGGTTAAGCAGAGGTAACGGATAGTACTGGAGTTATTGAGTGTTATGCAGTAAGCTGGATATCGGAAGGTTATGTTGTTCACATAAGAAGCCCATTAGCAAGAAAGGAACGCTAAAGAAAAGGACCGGTAAGGACTTATTTCGGTAGACAAGCACCCAGTTTTGAGGCCAAGGACTATTTATTTTTCTAAGTGGACGTCGTCTCCCAACCAAGTGTTTTAGGAAAAGAGAGTAAAATCTAGGTCTGTGGCTCAAGCTATGCGTCTGATTATCCGGATTGTCAATGTGATCCGGCTTGCATTGCCTCACGGATGGCTTTCGTAGGCATTACAGGTAAGGGTCGGCAAAGTTTAGGGCTGTAAACGAGTACGGCGTAAATGATCTCGGTACTCTAATTTAATGAAAAGTAATACAGTGTTAATCAGGGCCAATCAGTACGATAGCTGAAGGTAAAAGGTTCCCACGGATAATAAAAGTTTGGAGTTCATATTCGGATTGCTAACTGAAACAAAAACCTTAAAGCCTTCATCTTGATCATTAAGCAATTTGTCAGTTAAATATAGTGTGGGAGTAGTCTTTGCTTCTTAAGACAGTTTACCGTTTCTTTAAGTGAGGGTTTTTGGGCGAGAGGGTTTTGTTTACTTTAGATAAGGGAAGCTTTTGGCAGTGGTTTGGTGGTTTGGACTATTGGTGTTCCTTTTCCTGCTTAGGCCATTTGCGCTTGGTTAGGCCGATACTGAGAGCGAATGGCTGGGATGCTTAACAAGTAAGGTAGCGGATGTCACACCAGCTGTCACTCAGGCGGTTCTTTTAACAAGCGCTGTTTCAGTTCATCCGGCAAGCTGAATGAACCATAGTCGAAAGTGGGCAAAATATAGGAGCTGGTTATTTACTTACCACTTCCCATAACGCAGGGTAGGCGTTGGAACCAGGTAAAATAAAATATTCTGCTTGCCTAGCAAGGGTAAGGCAGGGATGGTTAGCTCCTTCTGGATATCCAGCTAGCCGGTGTGACGGAAGCCTCTCTGTTGTATGGTGAAGTTTTGTTCCGGCAAAATGCAATCAGGAAAAGTTACGGTTGTGAGAGCAAAGGCGGCTACAGTAAAATATCTAGATTTTCTAAGTATCTGTCCAGTAGGTTTTCCACTATGAAACGGCATTCGTATAACTTAGACAAAACCATATACATTATGCAAAGTGAGGCTAAACTGGGAAGCTAATTGCTTGATTCTGGCAACTGTTTCCAGGGGTGGTCACTTTGTTCACCAGTTTATGTCCATCTTCCTAAGGTATCGTGTGCAACCAAAGACGGCGGAATTAAGCCATTTGGTGTTTGACCATCTAGTTAGCAAAATTTGGAAGCATCAAGCAACTAAACCAAGCGATAGAAAGAGATGGAACTTAGGTATGCCTAGTAGCTTAAGGCATGATAAGGAGGCATTATGGCTATATATGCTCGTACCATTACGCAAAATGGGGAGGTCAGCTAGGCAAGAGCTTGGTGCGTGCCACCAATAAAAACTGCTAAGGTAATGCAATGTGCCGGAAGTATCCAGATACCAAGTTAGTTTAAGGCACGATTTGCTTAATGGTTGCGAGGGCAGGGTGATGGCAAGTATGAGGACTATGGGATTGAGTAAATTAAAAGGGAAGGTCTTGTGCTGCTGGGAATTCAGCAGCGCTGGACGGACCGAGCTGAAATGGGAATCAGGTTTTAAGCGGCTCTCAGTAGGCCGGTACACAGATGGGCAAAACTACAACTGTAATAAGCATCGTTGATACGCCGAACAAATGAAAGTTGTCAGGTGGGCTGACTGGTCAGCAAAAGGAGGATAGGTAACGTATGATACCGGATAGTGAAAGCTTTTAATGATGGGGTGAGTAAACTGCGCGTAACTGCTGTCAGCCGCTCGGTCTTGGTCCGAAAAAATTGCGTAAATTATTGTTCGTATAACTGCAATCGAAAGAGTATTGGATGCCAAGGAGAAGAAAGTGCTAGACAGGTGAGGGAAAGCAGCTTATCGTGACTGAGAAAAAAGCTGGGTAGACACGAGTGGTGCTTTCAAGTACGCACTTGAGTAGCGATTGATAAACACAGGCCCACACATGTTTGATTGATAGTGCCCTAGCGTTATTTTCCTTAGTTCGTTAGTTTTCCTTCCCGGCTTTCTAAGCCACTGTAACACAGGAGGCATTAAGTAAATCGGTTTTATACTGCGCGTGCGCCGTATGTTTTGTGCACCGGATACGGAGCATACTTAGTTTTCTGGCGACGAGATTAAACTACTGCAAATTTGCACCTTCCTAACTAATTTAGGATATTTCTCTGATAAACCAACACCGGCTACCTGGAACCCCTGGAAGCTTACCCGTTTGGCTTATTTGGAGCTACCACTCGTCGCGAAACCAAACATGGTACCCTCAGTGAGCCACAAAAATTAAATTATTAAAACACTTGCTGGAAGATAAAGGCCGAAAACATTTTGCTGCTCTCCACGTCGGTGAGGATGTGACAGTCAATAGCGCACTAGAAGTTCATAGCCCGGGTATCCTGGCTTCACGCGACCGCCACTCCCCTTTCCCGTTGCGACAACGGCTTGTCTGGCACTCGAGTTCCGTGGAACGGTTCCCCAAATAAACGTCTCCGGGATTCTTCGTGAGAAGAACCGTGCACTAGGATGGGGTGGAGTGGATGCCACCTCCCAAGCGCACCGTCGGGCTTACAGTTGAAGAAATGTGCTGTCGACCGGTTTTCTGGACAAGCCGCTTAATTCACGTCCGAGCAGGCCGCCATCACGACCCACCGATGATACATTGCGGTCCATATCCAAAGTAGAATTATCGAACAACAAGGCAAGCTTGGACGCAGCAAACGCCACGAGCACTTTCTTTGCCCCATTGCTGCAACCCCAAATGTAACTCAACTCTCTCGTTCTCAATCTGTCCGCTCTCAGACATTTGTATCCAACGTTTAAATCCATCGGCCTTCTAGGGGGAGACCCCTGTAGTGAACGTAAATTATTCAAGCATTCAGTATTTGTGACGTTGGATTCTATTATTGTTTAGGTATCCAACCGACCAGTTAATTAACGGATTGCATGTACCGATCGCTTGCCCCTGGTTTGTCGAACTGCATACTACTGTCTCCTGCTTACCGGCCCTCTACCCATCATCTGTTACAGCCATTGTCAATACACCTTGCTCCAGAAGATCAAACTGTTCTCCCTACTTTGGTACTCGGCACGCAGCGAAGGCGCCACCTTTGGCGATCAGCAGCTGAGTAGCATTCCTGCACTATGATGGCTTTTCTCTGATACTTGCTGCACTTGTTGAATATTGCCACAACGCTGGACAGTTCATAACAAACGTTTCCGCCACCTACCCTCATGAGGAACACGATGTGTACGACTGGATAGGATTGAGATTCAACGCTGCCTAAGGAAATGCTTATTTGTATATTCCTAACGCTTGAAACTGGACAACAGATGACTGCGAATAATCGCACCGGCGATCAATTACAGAGCAAATGTATTTAAATGACCACGACGCAACTTCTGCGGACGAAACCAATTTACTTGTGACAAATTTCTTTCATCATCTAAAGGATGGAACGAGTACCAGCCAAGCTTCTCTACGGGACCTACGCGCAACCCACCGGGCTAGTGAGACAACCACCTGGACATGGACCATCGAACAGAAAAACACAACATTACTTCCAAATTCTCTCAAACTGCCCAACGCCCTGGCTCTATGCCCATGACTGTACAACATCGCCAGTATCGCTGGACTTAATTATTTACGTTGGATCCTGAGTAAGCCACACTGTCAGCCAACGAAAGATATCAGATGCAGCGTGGCTGCGCATAACTGCGAGATAAGTCGTTCAGAATTCCGTCATGACAGTTACACTGAACTCAAATTACGTTGGATGGCAGTGTTCTAGGAGGTGTTGAGTCTGCGCTTGGCAAGCGTTTTCCTTATACAATGCCACAAAAGTATGTCTAATAACACTGCGACTTGGCGGATAAGACTCGCCACCAAATAACTTCACTGCACTTTACATCATACTGGCTAGTCTCGATAATTTAAATACCACTAGTTCTGATGCATCAGCTTACATTTGCATACCTAACCTCGTTAAACTTATTCGATCCTTTAGTAACAACACAACGATAACTAGGTTGCTTCTACCAATTGCATGTTACATTTTTACATTCGTGCATGTAATCTGTGCTGAACATTGCGGTACGTCATTGCTTGTATAATTTTGTTCATACCCGGTTTGACGTGCCCAGAAACATTCGGAAACAAAATTTTAATTATTAATTTTTTAAGGTTTCCTTGCTATCGCTACGTCATAAATGAAAAGCCTTTAATTTCAACACGGAAATAACTTGGCAGTTCAAATAACTCACGACTGTAATTCATATTTTGGTACTGATTCACTACTTCTTCTCCATATGAAGATTAATGTTTGATCAAAGCTGTATCATCGCATATTAGCTTGTACGTATTTGAGCATGCCTTTGTTAACGCATCTCAAAACAACGAAGTCCTACTCTGTTGCTCACCTATTTTATATATTTAGAAAATTTGAGGGTTGAACTCAGTTTCATCACTCGGGTGTAAACAAACAGAAAGCGTCGCTACTATAAGTATACTTTTCGGTCCGTGGCGTCTAGGCAGTGCGCATAAGTAACATGTTGAAGATGTACGGCACAAGGATTCATGTTACATAAATAAATAAATGTATATTTCTAGCATCTTGCTAGATGCTGTTCTAAAGAGGGAGCAGATCAATCTGCATTCAATCTGTACTAAGTGTAAAGTTGGAAGAGGAAAGGGCTCAGTACACTTCACTGGAACACGCCACTAGTAACTGACATTGGTGAGGACTCTGAGTCTTCCAGTCTCACCGACTGTGCGCGAAAGGACAGATAGGGAGAAAACCAAGCATGCACTTGATCCGACATGCCATAAGCAGCCAGCTTAGTTAGCAGTCCATTAGGAGGGACTCGGTCGAATGGCATTTTTATATCCAAGCAAATAAGGACCAGAGCTTTCCTGCAATGATGCATGGCGGTTACATTGTTTTGGAGTTCCAACTGGCATGGGTAACAGAATTTGGACGGGAAGCATCCATGCTGTGGTTTGTGAATGAGGTCACGGTGGGTCAAGAAACCTAGGATCTTTCCCTTGCCGATTCGTTCCATCACTCGTGAAATAAACGTTGTGTCACTAACAAGTCGGTAGATGTCAATGCGTTGACGGCGTTTTGTTTTGTGTCGGCACGAAATCTGCAAATTTCCAAGCAGCGGGAAAAGGTCCATGATTCATGGAAAGATTGAAGGTGTTTAGGAGCAGGACGGCGGTATCCGAGCCACCTAGAATTAGCAAAGCCGGTAGGAAATCATTAGGGCAGGCTTGGATTGCTAGTTCTGGCCATAAATTTTACGAGTAATGGTACCCAAGTCAAATTGTACTGTAGGTATAATACCACTAAATAAATAAGTAAATAAATAAATAGTTCATTCCTGTCATTGGGAGGCAAACCATCAAGGGCTTGATCGTTGTACCACATACGTGTATGATCAGCAATGGCACAAACTAGTATATTTTGACTAATAGCACAGGAATTTATGTGTCTGTTGACATATAATAGTATGTTTATGTCTGTATTTAGAAGCAGCCATGTTGTGTGATTAGATAAATGTAATACTGTGTTTTTGTTCGTGCGGTTCGCCATCAAGGGGGCAAATCAGTGGAACGCTTCAAATCGGATGACGTTCGTGATGCGTGAACGATCCTCCGGAAATGGGAAGATGCAGCGGCTTTATTTAGTGGCCAGGCACATCCGCCACGTCACAGTGTTGTTCAACGGAAAGCTGTTGTTTAAAGGGATAACGCTTGTCAGGCGAAATCCCACCACATCCTGGAGCACTGCCGCCGAACCTTTTGCTGGAACGGGATTTAACCGAACCACCCAGTTGGCACCACGGGGAGGTTGTTCTACTAACCAAACGAATATGAAGAGGCAGAGTTAGATCAGCAAAGGTCAAGCATTTGTAGATGTAGCGATTACGGACCACATCTATTAGCTAGGTTACTTGTAACTGAATTGTCTGGAAAAATAATTGAAGTAATAGAGTTTAAAGCGGATTTGCTTCTACGCCTCATCAGAAGAGTAAGGGTGTTGGCACATTTAATAATGTTGAGAGCATTATGTTCTTCGAACAGCTATGTAATAGCTATTGCATTTCTCCACTCCACCAGGACTTCGTGGATTCATATAAGGAGTGAGTGAGATTTCTATCTATTACGGAAGAGGCAGTGTCCGTTTCTTTAGCCAGAAAGAAGACATCGCAGCTGGTGGACCACAGAAGTAAAGTAAAGCTTGTCCAGTTAATGCGCTTGAAGAGGCGAATAGAACACGCTTGCCTAGCCACTGGAATACGAGTAATGGTAGTTAGAAAAAGAGCTGCATTATTTCATGATCAAGTCCAGTAAGCTTGTTAAGTACGCCAGCGCACGCGCGCGCAACTCCATTTGTAAAGAGTAAACCTAGGTTGTTATTTTGCCTGGTAACTGAATGATTGAATGGTTATATATTTCTCATCTGTGCGAGTTACAGCTCAACAATTTGGACTGAGCAGGTAGTCCAACATGGTTTCACACTGCAGATGGTATCTGAAAGTTTACATTACAGTCACGAGCAACTTGCTGGGTAACTCAATCTGTAGGAATGGTAAAAGCTAGGTAGTCAAGATGAACACATTTGACGCGTTTTCGTAAAGTGCCCTTCTCAGCCAACGGTTCGTCGCAAAGGGCGCACACATGGGAGCGCTCATCTGAATAATAAAGGTTGCTTGGACTCGAACATGAAGTGACTTCGCTTCCGCAATCGTGGAGCTGTATGGTTGGTCGGAGGAAGCCACGAAAGTGCATTGCTCAGCTCTACATGCCCGATTGGAAGTACACTGAGACTTGTAATCCAGCTTGTCATTCATTTAGTGACACAGAAACACTATAGTCATTTCTCTGTTTGAAGGTGCCGAGGCCAACTATGCAGCTGTGGGCTGGGGCTTTGGTCTCGGAATACCGAGACACAAAGGTTATCCCGTCTGTGAGCTATGCACAGCGTCATCGTGAAATCTGTGGTTTAATAATAATAGTTCAAAATCCTGCTTAAGTATGATTCCATCTGTAAAATGCCCCCGATCTTGGATTTCGTGTTGTTGCATGTTCATTGTGTTAAAGGAGCGATATCGGTTATCGCTTATGAGGTCGTGATGGACCTGGGGTGCATGCACTAGTATACACGGCGGTGAACCGTATAACTGTATGCGGTGTTGAGTCAACCCAAATACACATGGCTGGCGGCATCCGGTTCCGGAGTTGCGTGTCACCGTGGCCGCAACAGGGACAGTCACAGTACGCCTGAGCCTGCAGTGGGACCATGGGTGACTTGCGTTACACCATCCAAAGCTCCAACAATACACCCCATAACCCGTGTAAACCCGAAGCAATAAGACTGGGAGGCAAGTGGATGGGAGCCACGTTTCATTAACGGAGCCGACCCACACTTCTTCACAGGCAAACACAAGCACGCTGTATTTGGGAATCAAAGGCACATAAGGCGGTGGCTGGACCGTGGTCCGCCGTTTACTATGTGCATGCAACCTCTCTTTGAGCTTAGCAAGCCCACAATGACCGGGCACACAGTCCCCTATAGCAACGGCCAACTGTCTCCTGGTGCCAGTATAGACGAGATAGTGGGTAATAGATAGGTAGGCACCTTGTCAACATGCACGTCAAGCGCAGCCTCACCGTGGATATCAAACAAAAGCCTATCACTTGAAACGACAATATGAAATAACCTAAACCCAATAATGCATAGAGATACGGTGACATAACCCCACTAAATAAGCTTATAAAATAAATTGAATACGATGGAATCCGCGATAAGTGTAAAATGTCCGCATGTTATTCGATAAACGCTACAAACGTGCTACAGTTTGAGAAGCTAAGCTTAATTAGCATCAGCAAAGTGTGCAATTTACTGGAAGCTTATTCAGCTATGCAGAACATAGCCGTTAAAGTGAGACGAAATTTATCTAGCTTCAAGTGTCCTAGTTTAAGTGTAAGTTGAGTTAGCCCAAATGCGGTGGGGAAGCGTTATGAACGTAACATAAGCCTCAACATGCTGACCACAAATACCCGGTATTTGAGTGGCACAGATTGTGTTTGCCAGGCTAATGTGGCATGATAAACACATCACTGATTATCTTATAGTAGGTAGGCATTAGGGATACTTTCGTGTAGAGGTCAACTAGACTGAGTATGTTGCTTGTGTTCGTGTGTGGAGGGTTATACAGGCAACAAATTAAGAGGTCGTGCTGTCACCTACTATAGAGCATTGGAACAACGGTGTATTACGGGAATAAAAGCAACCATTAGCGTGTCACGTGGAATGGAAATTACTGCAAAAAGTACCTTGCATGGTAAAGTAAAAAGCGTATTGTTGGCCTCACCGTAGACTTAGGTAGAATTGCAGCCAGCGTCGCGTATTAAATGTATGAAGCCATACTTCCAATGGCTGGAAGGTTGGAAAAATACCCTTTGAGTTCATTTTGTAGCCCTATGGCCAACACGTTATGAAATGAAATGCCAGTGATACAAAGCATCTTCTACACGTTGTTTAAATAACGCTAGGGTGGGAGCAGAGACACCATCCTTAGCGGGGGCGGTCCAAGGCTGGCACATACGCTTGAAGAAGCAATTTCTGCGGCATTCAACTTGGCAATCCTGTACCGTCAGTTGCGGCGGATGAAATCTTAAGTTAGTTTTGTGGTTCAATCCCAGCAGCGGACAGTAAATGTGGTTTGGGTTCTTCAGAAGCTGGCTAACCATTATGGGATCCCCACAAGCCCACATAGCTTGCAGTATATTCTTAGATATTTCAATCTAAGCTGATTGGACAAATAAAGGAGGTCAATGACGTACTTGTTTGCCCTTCATTGAGGAGACTGGTGAGCAACGAGATCCTGTTTCTCATACGGCTGCCAACCCTGAATAGCATATTCTACGTGCGGTTGCACGTAGGCGTTAAGCATTTGGGGAAAGATTGTGGGTTCAACACAACCGAAGGTTCTGCAAGGCAGGCCGGGGTTGTTTGCCCGTTGTAGTCGCCTTCTTCGTCTGTTATGTGATCTCGTGATCTTCCTTTACTAATACCCCCTAGGTCGAGGTCCTGAGAGGCCTTCTCCAAGGTGTCGTCTCCAAGCTCGCAAGCGCTGAAGGGCTGGTGACTCAGATGGACCACCCTGCACTTAGCTATATTTAACTGAAGTAGGTTCCTCTTCGACCATACATGAACGCAAGCTAGGTCACGTTGGAGTTAATCGCGAACTTCGTTGCTAATAAGTGCTCGCTATATCCTGATGTCATCGGCAGAAGCAGAAACTTCAACGAGATAACTCTTGCAGGGTCGTAGATAAATACCAGGAATAAGCGTGGTCCCTGCAATAAGCCTCCTGGAACACCGCATTCTACCTCGAACGGCGTAGAGGGTGTTCCGCTAACACGTACTTGAAGCTTCCGTTGGTGAAGAAGGATGCCAAGCAAACCGAGTCAACATCTTTGGTTTCGTAGCTCTGCAGCCGGTGATGTGGGATATGGGGATCCAGGCGGTAGAAATCTTTGGAGAAGTCTGGATAGATGCCGTCAGCTCTGACCTCATCACTAGCCACTTTCGTCCAACTACCCTTTGCAACCATTAGGTTAACCGTGCGTGACCGGGATTGACGGGAGCCTTACTGCTCCGGTGCCAAGAGGCTTCATTTTTCCAGGTAGTCCTGTAGAGCCTCAGCAATGATTGCTTGCAGCACCTTTGCGCGCACGTAGAGGAGATTAACTGGACGAGAGCCTGTAGGAGCTGAACGTCCACCGCCTTTAAAAATTGGGGTGATAATGCCACGCTACCAAATATGGTGGAGACTTTTGTTCATCAGACACCTTTGGAAGAACGTTGACAGTGGTTCAGCTAGCTTGTTGACTGCAGCCTTCAGTGCCTTCGGGAGGAGGTTGTCCGCTCCCGGAAAGCTATGGTTGCGTAGAAAGGGTAAATTCCATAGCACAATTTCTGGGTTGAAAATTACGTGCGTAAAAGCTGGTGTCGGTAATGTGCATGGCAGTATGGGACAGGTAGAGGCTGCGACATTGCAAACAGTGGCGTAGTGTAGTCCCAGGACCGTAGCCGCTTCTTCGGCGCTTTGTAATCTACGCCTGAGGTAATAAGTGGAGGGATTTCATGCTAAAATTTACAAACATTACGGCATGCCTATATAGCGGTTTGTGCTTTGCTATGAATATTTTTGGCCAGGCGTTGCTGCTCTTAATTTGTTCTCACGGACAAGTGCAGTTTGAGGGTTGCGTTAAGGCAGAAAATTGCCCCGGATTTTTGAGTCGGGCTTAATCTTGTAGACAAGTTATGGTGAATCCCTTATCGTCAGGCGTTTTTGAGTCCTGCTGCTTAGAGTTAAAGGCATTTTTGCGGAACGAAGTGGCTTTGGCTCTGAAGCAATTTTGACGATGTTGTTGAGTCTATCAAGGAACTCTGTCCAAGTGATTTCAAGGGGACTGTTATGAGAATTCCAAAATATCTGCGTCGACGAGATTTTTCAACACGTGGTAGCGTGTGCTTTTATGAGTTACTTCCGAGTGTTCAAATCGATACTGTGCATAACACACCTAGTTGAACGTTATTACTACCTGGTCACTGAGAGCTAATGGATTATCCAACAAAACTTATTAACCATGAGCCCTTCTTCATTTATGAAAACATAGCTCAAGTTGAATGGTTTGTTAGCTGCCCTACATCTGGTGGGGGTGGTGACATGATTGTACAACAAAATATAAGCTCGTATTGCATGTAAGCTTGCTTTGAACTGCTCACTGGGTGACGACGAAACCTACAGGTCATGTACATTGAAGTTCCCAGAGATGAGAACGTGGCTCCGCCTCGTGCATGTTACTTCGTTCTGCACGCGTCTCAAGTGGGAATCCATTTCCGGAGTGGAAGTTGTGGGGCGGTAAACCAAAGCTACGAAGCATGCGTCTATGTGTCTTAGTCGGAGAAGGCAACAGAGTGAGTCGGCAACGTGCGTTTCCAAATGTTCAACTATTGCACATTGCAGTTCGCTACGGTAGTAGAGTAGGATCCCACCTCCTCCGCTGAGGCGGTCGTTCAGGATGAGGGACCTTAAGGCTATCTCAACCTCAGCAACTGTCACCTCTTGGTGCAACCAAGTTTCGAGAATAGAAAGTAGGTCCCAAGCATTCGCAACCTGACGAAGCCGAAGTTCGGTGAGTTTACTGAGGAGCCTTTAGCGTTAGTGCACATGCATGAAAGTTTCACAGCTTTAAGCAAGGTTTTGGAAGTTGCGCACTTCATACATGAAGTTACGCCGAACAGTGAGTGGCCGTCGACTAATAGTTATTCGGTGTGTACCTGGAGAAGGGTTTAACGTCTTATTCATCCCCCGCGTACTTAGTCCCGTGTCTATGCTTATACCTACATTGTGCTGTGGCTGGTCAATATCATTTTCTACATGTCGTGCGGGCTCATTCGACACACTACTGGTGCATTGTTCATTATGGATCCCAGCTCGTATGGTTCTTTGAGTGACATATTACCTCTAGGAGACATATTGCTGACTGTCTTCTGCCAGAGCTCAGATGGTAGCCTACAACGGAACGCATACCTGCTTTTTAGCAGCCGTGCTACCATATGTTTTGACTGAAGGACCACTTACAACACGCAGTCCACTGCCTTTGTATTAAATAAATAAATAAATAAATAGTATATTCTCGGTAAAACGAGACACACCTGTAAAGGCGTGATCAAATATGCATACAAGCATAGCTTCTGTGGAATGTTAAAAAATTTCGTTTTGATGAAAGTTATAGAAGAAAAGATGTTGTCCGTATGAGTGAGCATACTGTCAGGCAATAGTCAGACCCAGGGACATCATGGCGCTGGGGCGCGCAAAAATCCGTCAAAACACAAGTTGGGGGTAATTTCGCCAGGTAGTGATCCGTGAGCACAGGAGCCTAAACAAGGCTTTTTGCAACCAATACCCATTACAAGATAGAGATGATCTGTGCTCCAACAAAGCATTGTTCATAGCAGAATTAGTTGCACAGGTTCGATGTAGAAGGCTGAGGACTGCGTCAGTGTGAAATGCATAGCTGTGACTTTATTTTGTGGCGAGTCACATCCGCCACGTTGCAGTGTTGTTAAGCGGACATTTGTGGCTTTTTATAGGGAGAACGCTTGCCAGGCGAAAACCCACCACGTCCTGGAACACTGCCGTAGCTTTCGTTGAACAGTAGTGCAAGTCGGTTATGCATCATATAGACCGATTTTGCATTCTATTATTCGCATTCGGTTGACAGCCAAAATTCTTCGTTGGTTGGCCGAATGGCTTAGTTCTGATACGGCAGCAGTCGTTGAAGCTGGTCAATGATGCAAGATTCGAAGAGTCGAATGATAATGATGCAGGTGAGTAAACACATTTGGGGCAACTGAGTGGCCAATTAATGTGCGATCAATTTAAAGTGAACTTTCGGCGAATTGGATTCTGTTCCAAGGAGAAAAGGCACAACTCCTCGAAGTTTTTCACAATAAAAGAACAAGGAGCTCAAGATCGCCCGAAGGAACCAGAAAACGTCAAGGTGGGCGCCTGATACCCAGTAGCTGTATACCAAACAGTGCCAATGCATTTGGAATTTCTAACGATGAACATATATTTATATTTTGCCTACTTCCATGCAAGAGCATCGGATTAATGTAAGCCTTGATCTGAACCCTTTAGGGTGCAGCCTCTAGCAGGTCTAGAAATATACCTTTTTATTTATTTATTGTTAATAGAAGCCGGCTCTTCTATTAAATTCTTGCTCGGCTCGCAAACCATGTCCAGCTATCCTAGCTGGACTTGTCATGGGGTCGGTGAGTGAAGTTGTTTCTTGTGGCTGAATATGTCCTTAATGGGTAAAAACGCCATTCTCCGCAAATTGGATTTGGGATTCCTGCAAATGTAAGTAAGTGTAACTGTTTCCGTAGCCAAGTGAAAATGCCATGGAAGACCATCGGAATAGCCACATATATGTGCGCAACGCTGTCCGTGAAATGACATCAGAATGGCTCCAGTTGACTGGCGAATAGGAATGTTTGAGGCAGTGAAGGTAATCGCGCCAGAGTTGTTTGTCTTCAATTGTGGAACGGGTGATCCGTGTACATATATTCTTCCAGGTGAGTAAATTGTTCTCTGTGTACGAGGCAAGCTAAACCCATTCGTCTAGATCCCATGAAGGTAGCGCCTCCGGAATGGCGGAATGAGCTCCATTGGGACCAGTGTGTGGGTTTTTCATTTCCTGGAGAAAGGACCAAGCGTTTGAGGATGGGTCGGCCAGTCCCAGTGGATAAATCTTCTTGTTTTGGCGGATGTACCTGTGGCATGGATTTAGCTAACAAGTCATTCTAGCAGTTTTTCACGAATATAACACCACTGTTCTCTATCATGGGTTAAAGTTCATGCGCACCATAGGCTTCAGTTTCAGGAAGCCTGTGAGGAAGTATGGTTCTGGTTGAATTTCCCTTCCGGTAGTCCTCTAAGTTGCAGTTATCTCGATAACGCTCGCCCCATGGAATGTCTGGAAAGACAAAGATGGAGCAGTGTTCAGTTCTAAAACTACCTATCGACAATATTGTTGCTTCTACTTTAATGATGGAGTTCAGCACAAATCACTGAAGCATTGGCTCTCCGAAATGCGCAGAGTTGGGGTGTTGCGTAATCCGCACTTTGTAAACAGATTTCAGTACAACGCTGGTTAGGTTACTAATAAAATCACACCGGTTGAGATCATGTAACTGCCTGCCTCCTATTGATGTGGACGTTGATTCTGGGATATTAGAAAACAGTACGCTTAATACTGGTAACTATTTCTTTACACCTTATGACTTGTCGCGGTTAGTGATTGAAGTACTCGGTGATATACCGCGGGAAACGCGTGGTGCTTGCACTAAGAAAACGCCGTTACGCTCCTCAATATCCCATCTATTTGTGGAGGTTAATTATATATGACGGCACTTCTACGAAGCAAATTTCGCTAGTACCAGCTTGATTTTTTCTACGCACTCCGTCGAGTGTTTGGAAGTAGCCTTACGTTTAGTTACTGAGGTCAAAATGGGAACTACATTAATCAAATGTGCGCCACGTGTAGTATTGGAACAACAGTTGATGTTTGGACTCTAGGGTGTCGTGTTGCTTATGGTGTTATTAGCAATGCTTCTTGGGATAGGAGCGGAACTTACGGAAGAGGATTGGTTTGCGAAGACCGCTAAGCTTACCCCAACCGCAGTGACGTTGGTAGTCAAAAGTTCCTTAAACTTGGCTAGTAGCTGGTCGTGCCACTTAGATAATGGGAGCAGGCATTGTATCTTTGGGATAGATGTGTATTCCAGGCAGAACCATAGAGAAGCTGGTTTGTTTAATAACGGCCTGGCTGGGTTTAAATCCGGGGCATCTCGCATGGAAAAACGTGCAACAGTTATGGTACAAAATGCCTTCCTTAACAAGTTCGGTGCATGGTCCAGATATGTCTTTAGACTGTGGCACGCTGATTATCGCACTGGTTGAGGAAATTTACGAACCATTCGAATGACGCACCTTGTGTGATAAAGCTTTTGTTCTTATATTGACATTATCGGCAAGTTCACAGTGTTCATGTTGCCGTTGTGTGCTCGCAAGCTGTCCTCTCTGACGTTCCAGCCGAATGGGTCGGCTTGTAGGTGGGGCAGGTTACAGGACGGTATGATTGACAACTTTCGTAGTTAGGCCTATGGATCGCGCCAGGTAACTTTGCATTGAGACCTGTGGCTTCGCCAAGCAACGTTGGATTTGAGCGAGTGACAGTTCATCTAAAGCCGTGGAAATGGTCTATTAAGTGAAAGCAAACAATGCCTCCAATACTTGGAGTTAGGCAAATTTTGACGCTTGGATATCGGTGAAACGCTGCCCGGAATTTTAGCATTTAAGTTAAACGTAGAATGCACTGGTGTCTACTCAGGAACATAGTAGCACAAGGTAAAGCTTTTAGAAGCATAGCAAATGAGTATAGCTCCAAAGGTGTGCGACAAAATTCCGCTGAGCCACATTGAAATAGTCACTAGTCTAGATACAAACCGAGTCTTTAAGTGGGCTGATTGTATGTCCTTGGGCCGATGGCGCCCCGATATCGGCACGCTTTTAGATGGGGCATCCAACACCACGGTGTTTGACACGTCCATGGTTGAAGGAGGTGCAGCCCGGGGTTCGCAGTTGCGCATCGAGTGTGTCAGCAACGTGCCATGTTTCTGTGATGAGCACTACCTGAGGGTCGGATAGGACCATGACGGGGCTGATAATGTTCACCTTGTGTTTGATGAAATTTACGTTAATGAGAAGTAAAGTGAGCAACTCGTTGCAAGGCCGCTCATCTGATGCTTTATCAGCAACAGAAGTAACCTAACTGGTTTGCCTAGATACAGTTGCTGTCCTCTCAAAGGAGTGATGACAGGCTTAGGGTTGCGAAGGTCAGACAACTTCCTAGTGTCCGAGGCAGAGGAGACAGCTTCGTGGTTGTGAGCAATGTTATCGGTGATGACTAGGTTATTTTCAGGAATGGGTTAGACGTAAACGTTAGAAGACAACGAGGAATTATAATGACTGTGCAAACCTACGGAGCGTGGTTCTGCTAGGTGTGGGTTGGTTAGTGTGATATCTGCACGGCATTCGAAGACTCGGAGAAAAGAGAGAGCATGCTAGCGTGTAATTAACGGTTCTTAGGTTAGGTCGTTTGTTGGAGACGTAAAAGATAAGTTCATAGGTGTGGCAGGAGGTGTCTAAAGGGAAGCAGCTGCTCTCCTTGCTGCTAATCGAGAGCCGTGTAGTTTTGCAGGAAAGTTACTTTTCATCGGGTTCGCTTGTGTGTAAACCGCTGGGGTGTACGTCATCACTGGAAGTGAATTTATGCAGCCGGAGTCTGCAGGAGGTTTGCAGGGGTTGGTAGCAGTTGCACAGAATCCTCTGTGGCAGCGACCTCGGCCTGCAATGTTGTGGCTTGTGGCGAGCCGTGGCCCACCATTTTCTCTGAAAAGGGAACTGGACTGAGTAGTGACGTTCTTGGCAGTTCAGTACTTTTGGAAGGCTTGTAGTGCGTAGGTGATCAAGCTTTTCAAGCAAGGGCGTTGTGCCTTCTGTACTTCTTGATGTGTTCTAGAAATAGCAGGTAGGTAGCAGGATACCTGCCATTGGTTATAGTTACAGTCGGCATTATAACTCGCTCACATGTTCAGTGTCGAGAGCGAGGTTATGCGGAGGATAAGCTGAATGGCTGGGTAGTAGCTGAAAACGCTGAGAACGTCGTGCGAGTCATTGGAGGTAGGGTTAGAGAGTCGCATGGGCTGTACGTCACTTTGGCATTGCGATGTATATTAAGGTCATTACGTGCATCCTATGAGCAATGGCCATAGCGAGGAATATTACTACTCAGCTCCTGAGCAGGTTGGGTCGGAGTCTCCGGTGGGTATAACGTACTGGCTGGTTGGCATCTTCTAGACATAATTAGGAGTTCAAGCTGTGGAGCTTGTGTGGATACCGTATTTCTAACCTGGTATCAGGTTTTGTTAATGTGTAATGAGGGTGTATAGTGTGGAGCTTTTATGGTTTGTTCACAATCCAGCTTTCGGAGCTTAGGCGGAATGTTGCAGAATTGGTTACAATTGCGCATTCTTGTAGCGGGGCTTTTTTCATTAGGCTCCCCAGATTCAAGCCAGAAACAAGGCCTCGTGCTGTCACAGATCCAGTGTCGGCAGGAAAGGCACATGTGCGTTTGCCGCTTTTTAGTGAGGGCTAGGTGGGTGACGTCCCTTTAAGAGCATCAAACAACTCAGGATCATTGGACAGGGAGCCGCAAAGGTTTAAAGGGTCAGTAACTGGTGATTCGGGGTCAATCGAGGTGATGGAGTGCTTTTTGTAGAATTCAAGGTTATTCTGAGGAGTTTTTCAGAGAGCTGACCGGCCAGTTGGCCGTATTTTTACTAATGTGGTGGCAACTATTTGGCGTTCAGTTTCGTAAGTGCTTTTGGCGTCCGTTGTAGAGAAAGGTCCAAGTCAAAGCCCTGAGCACTACAGACCTGTACTAAGGTTTGCTCCACATGCCGTCTATAACTTGAGGGGTTACCTGGACAGTGGATAGGTCCGTTGTAGTGTTGTTTCATAAGGTCCCATTAGATTGCGTTCAGTGTTGTGACATAGTCTGCCTTCTTGGTTCTTCGTGAGGAAACTTTTGGTAAGCTGCTGGTTGTAGAAGGTAGGACAATCGGACAAGATCGACTTTATTCCGCTTGTGCAGGCGTTTACATATAAGGTTTTTCATATGAAAGTTACAAATTTTTGTCAATGGACGCTTTAGCTTGTCAAACGGAAATCTGTCAGGCACATTAAATACTATTACTTTATTAGCACGACGGGCGTGCTCGTTGATCTCTGCTGAGATAGTGGACGGCAATTTACCGGCCGAATGCAAAGTAGCTGTGACTTTAGTACTTGAATATCTGACAGACAGGCGATAGAGTAATTTTCGCCACTGCTTCGTTGACGGATGCCAGTTCTATGGATATCGCACATAGTTCGTCTTGTAAAGCACGCACCCTAGCTAGTGCTTCTGTCAGTGTATCAGTCGGAGCCACGTTGCGGCGTCTCAACTCTACTGGAATTAGTGAGGTAGTCAGGTTACAGGTCCCTTTGATTTGTTTTGTAGCAGTGGTCATTGGATTTACTGCTGCATTCGTTGGCATACCGTTCCAGCGTAGGTCCCTGATCTTACCGTCTATTGCTTTGGCTTGCGCTACAGTTTTTAGACCATATTTGAATAGCAAAATTAGTACTAATATATTGGCGATTAACTATTCTGCGAAATAGCACGTGCATGACAAAATAACTAACGAAAAGAGGAAAACGCGCCGTCTCGAAGTTCGCGCGGTGGGTACATGGAAATTACTAACAGCGGAAGAATTAGAAGGAACAAAAAAGTTTGAAAATAAATACTAGCAAAAGTAAATTAAAAATAAACGTTTTATTTGGATGAATTATACTAAGGTGGCGTACCCAACTAGAAAAGTAAAAATTAACGGAAAATATAAACGAAAACTTTTGCATTAAAATATGTTTTCAGCGCCAAAACTCAAAACTGAGTAAAGCTCTGAATTAAAAGTAAAGCCTTTTTAAAACTAGAATATTTTGAAAAATAGAATAACAGTGAGGTGCTCTAATCAAGCTTTACTTACTTGTTGAGATAATACAAAATCTAGGTGAAACGTTCGGTAGTTCGAGATTTTGCCGCGTTTGCATGTCGCTCTACGAATAACGCTTGTTTAGTTTGCCACAATTGTCATTCTGCGTAGAAAGCGGATAATGAAAAGGACGTAAAACGTGGCGTAGCTGCATAATATCTAACTAAGGATACCTAGCCCCATATGCCCTATATAGTCTAAATTTGTCACAATAACTGTGTACGGTGTGACTGGCCGAAAGCAAACTTTCCAGGCAAGCACGGTAAAAGATAGGCAAATGTGCGATGAAGCCAGTAAGGTCATCCATATATGCAAGGACTCTCAGGACAACTAGTAATTTACTCACAGGCAGCTAGACTAAGTGTGCCATTTTCAGATTTTACTGGGTACCACAAACCATTTTAATATAGCATTCAGTAGGTTATGCTTCTAATTGATCGCAACTATTCTCCCAGGACTGCATGAGCCTCGTCCGCTTGGTTAATCCAGGAGAGCTTAAGGATTATTTGGCCCCTATGGGCATGAAAAGTGCAGATATTTCTTAGTTAAATACCGCGGTTTATGTTGGAATAATTTCTATATCCACAGACTCATGCCGCAACTATCAGTGAGCTAGACAACTCTGTTACTAATAATAATGAAATGGGTAGCCGAAAAATTAGCATGATGCTTCCGGGAGTGAAATTCAGTTGCGTTAGATGTGGTGGGGCAATAAAATCGCTGATAGCAGGGTACCATTTTCTCGAATATGCGGGATTATTGGGCCTCACATATTGATCCATACTATGGTGTCACACCGCTTTCTTCGAATGTTTCCCTCCTGTTTTTAGTATTTGCTTCTGTGAGCATTTAAAATCCAAATGATAATTCAAGGAGAGCGGACAGGTTTCAACAGGAACCTACAGTTGCATACAAACTGCGGAAGATGCTATGATTGTAATACAATGCCCAATAACTGAATATGTGCCACATCCTCAATTGCTTTGGTATGTACCCATGTGAAAATGGAAACCTAATTCGGGTGTTCTTACTACGCGTTGAGGCTAAGTTGGTTACAGCCTGGTATGAATTCCATGCCGAACCTACCGCGCCACCACAAAATGTGCGGTTCATCTGCATGTTTTATTTACCGCCGCATATTACTTAGGTAACGAGCTTCATCTGGCTGCACTTCTCTGGCTGGCATTCCAAACAACCCCGTGGTCCCATTCATGTAGTTCGATTTAGACCCGTTGCGGCAAATAATTTGGCTGTGACATTCCAGGACGTGTGGGTTTTCGTCGGACAAGCCTTCTTCTGATTGAAGGCTACAAATGTCTATCTAACCTCGCTGTAACATGGAGCATATGACATACCAATAACCAACGTTACTGTCTCTAACCTTTCCGGAGTACCTCACCCCATTCAAGAGCGTCGTCCACGTCAAAGGTATTAGTTGATCCCTACATATGTTTCCGAGTTCATCAGACGAACAGCAACACAGGACAACAGTAAGCAATTCAATAAACATGATTACTCACCTATGCACTCAAATGTATGCATTCAGCATAGCCAGCGTGTACTGGTTACTTTGCATCATCCTAGTTCAATTATGGATCAAACGCGTCCGTGTTACTATGAGCGTGCCTTGCTAGGTATGTCGCTGAATGTCGGGAATAAAATTATTTAATTTTGCATTTATTAATGTCATCGTTATGGGAGCTTTTTGATCACTTCAAACGATGGCAAGGACAGCGGACGTGGCAGGTGTGACGCTCCACCAACCAGAGTCACCGCCAATTGCTCACAGTCATATAATGGTTTCAAATCGACGGACAGCAAGCATCCTTTTAGAACTGGCTCCAAGTTCCAACACATGCGAAGGTGTAACAAAACATTAACAAAACCAAGCAACACAGCTACACACGCCTACACGCACACACACGTTTCCTTCATGCATCAACATGTTTGGCCATCCTATTACGCTATTGTACATTACGTGCTAACTCGTACTCAGGCTGCGATTAACCTATGTAGGCCTAGCGCGCACTGTAAAGAGTAAAATCATTTACTTCTTCACTTAAACCAACTCAGTGAGGTTACCTACATTTACTGCACCGCACTAAGTCACTCTCGTCCTCCTCTCGTTATTTTCTTTACTGCTCGAAGATAGATCGGCTCAAGCGCCACGTGACCATATGAACCCTCACTCCTTTCATCTCTGCAAACATGTTACTGCCCTCCATCCTTTATTGGAAAGCAATCCGCTGTTCAATCACAGATGAGACCCGCTTGACCAACCCTGCTACGGACCACGTTTGCAAACCTGCATCTTATATTGGCGATATATTTCATGCGATACAATCCTAGCACACTTGCTTTGCAGACGTTATCAATCGCCACCCACATACATGTACGTTTGTTTGGTTGTTCGGTTGCTAATTGTGCACTCTCAGTCATTCGGACGCATCTTTATGCAAAGCTACGGCACATAAGTGCCCGTCAAATGTCACCCGTTGATACCGCCTTAAAATGCTTCTTTGCGCGGTCGTCATCCCATTTTACTAGATTTTGTTTAGCGCTTATCCTGTTGATGTTACTGATTACCTTGCTAAATGATTATCTCTAAATATACAAATAAATAAATATTTTATTCTCAAATTAATCGAGCTATACCAACTCAGGTATGATCAAAATTTACAGGCAATTATGTGGCGCAGCAGTTACGTTACAACGCACGTAATTGGCAGTGGCTAAAGACGTACAATTTGCAGCAACATTCGACGCACTCATGAGGAGCAAAGTCAACCGTGGAGTGCCAGTAAAATGGTTTCATGTGTGTGTGTGTGTAGAGTAAATAAAAATAGCACAGTAGTTATAGTGGAGAGTGTATATGAAGAAAGAGTAACATTGTTGTACTTTTCAGTAGAAAATCGAAAAATGACTTGTCGAGATACTAGTTTGTAACTGTGGGCAGGGACTTTATTCAGTGGCGAGTCGCATCCGCCACGTCACAGTGTTGATAAACGGACTTCTATGGCGTTTTATGGGGAGAACGCTTGCTAGGCGAAAAACCACCACGTCCTGGAACACTGTCGTCGATTGCTAAGGACGGTCAAGTGCAACTGGCAAAGCTTCTTATGAAGCTTTGCACATTCAGTTATTCGCAGTCGAGTGACTCCTCTGTAGGCTAGGCAAATGACACAGTCAGATTCTAACATGGACGTTGAGGTCAATCGTGGAGGAAGTATGATTTGGAGGTAAGTAGAATTTCCAGTGTATGGGTCGCATCTGCTCCGATTATGTATATTTTCTGTGGTGTGAAAAATTCTTGCTCAGTTACCCTCACTGAACATCGGTGGTTGAGTTGTTGGGTGCAGATGGTTGGTTTGGAAGTGAAGCCTTGGTCCAGGTAAGTCCTTGTTGGTTATTTCGTCCCATCTCAGACGGCGGCAGTTCCACAGTACAATCCCAAATCCCTCAGATGTTTACGACCTCAGGGAAAAGGGAAGGAGAGGAACAGGCAGAGAGAAGACCAAGGAGGACCGACATTGTACCAAGTATTGGGGAAACCCCACTTTAAGACATTTACTTGAGACAACTGGTGTACAATGTGTAAAAGCTATTACGCTAAAAATGTTTTTAACTATGCAGAAAGCGTAGCCTAATGGGTCAATTATTTTCATGTACATGAGGACGAAGAGCAGGGTTCCGGTAAGAACTTCACGAGGTATTAGCTAACGGCGTTAGAATTCAACGTGCGACCAGAAGGTGGGTATGTAGTTACGGTTGGTTATAATCGGAAACCCAAAGTTACGGTGCTGCTGTGGCCCTATTTAAGTATACTCCACGGGATGAGGAATTCATAAGATCACATAATAACTATTATGTACATGGTTATATGAAGATAGGAAGCTGAGCATACTAGAATCAGCTAAGGATTAAATTGATATGAACGGAAGACTAAGTGTCGAAGGTAAGACGGTCGAGAGATGGTGCGAATGGACCGGGTTTCAGTGGCCAAAAGCGCTTGCTAGGTTAAGCATTCTAGTTACTACTGAAAACTACAGTGTCAAAGCATAGGGCAACAAACCAGCTGAGCTGCGATGTAAATATACCAAGAGAATATACGTTGTAGGGAAGGAGCTACTCCTAGCGAGCTCTGGATATGCGCGGAGTTGGATGGAGCCTAAAGCGACTAGCTGCTGGTAAGCAGAGATAGTGGCTCTAGGACAGGATGTCCCAGTGGCTGGTGTAGCCATATCATTAAACGTTTGACCACTACTGGATACTTACAGTTTCAATGAATAAAGCAATATGCGAGCGAAGCTAAGAGAGACAAATATTCCAGGAAAATAAAGGTTGGGGATTAAATGCGTGGCTCCTTCCAAGCCACATGGGCCAACAATGACTAGCCAAAATTCATATTAAAGATAGTTCAGCTCGTCTCATATTTTCACACATTACGTAAGTTGAATTGCGCTGATAAGAGTTCATTAAGCTTTCATTCGACTAGGGATACTAAAATTTGCCATATGTTTTACACTGCAACCAGAGGAACTGAGTACGGCTCGGCAGAACCAAGAGTATACTAGTTACTTACCGCTTACTTAGGGCTAGTCAGATGACGCTACAGGGATTCCAAACTTAGACACTAAAACTAGGTTCTCTAACTAACATTATACCGTACCTTGGGAGGAATGCTGTTTTGTGGTGTCAGACAAATGGCCAGAAACATTGGGTGCGGAACTTCTCACTTCTGTATTTTTATTCCCGCCTGCTACTTTACTGTTTTTAAAGTGGATTTGTGTGGTTCTACAAACAATACTACATGACATACCAATACATTTAACCACATCTAATCTTGCGTTCTTTGGTTTGTCTTTGGTAAACGGGGACTAGGTTTATTTCTTTATTTGCTTCATGCTAGTTGCTTTTGCATACAAGACGTTACATCGGCGCAGTTATGCTGCGCCGACTTTCACATTAAATAGAGCAAGTTAATCTGGCTGAAAGATCTTTATTATATTTGTGTTCTACAGTTCCGTTCCATTGCAGCAGCTGTGTCCATTTTGCATGTTTAGTTACTTGAGTTCCCCGGTTCAGCTGCGCTTGATGTGTAGGTCGGCAAGTTTCCTACCTGTCTAACACCCAACACCTAGATTACAGACTCTAGGAGAATGCGATTCGTTGCTGGTGTGAACGGTGCGCAACCCTCGTAGTCGTACTAGGCTCAACGATTGGTTCTGTCCATGATGGAGCGGACTAATGCCCAGCCACAGCCTTGCGTACATCTGGTAAGCAGGAATATCTGCATAGATAGATAGAAATGCGAACGCCGTGCAGGTTGAAGGAGCGCAGGCCGAACAATTGTTGAAACGAGGCTCTATTTGCATTCCTCCGGTGTTATTCCTTCGGGTTTACAATAAATATAGCGTTAGTGTTGGTATCTGTGCGTGGAGCCGTGCAAGCCAACAATGGTTCCTCTGTAAGTGCGGCCGTCCTGTGGCTGGCCACAGTGACAGGCAAATTTGGAACCGGATCCTGCCAACCATATATGTATATATATGAGCACAGTACGTCTCCTCCTATCGCTTCCACTCATCCTTACCTCATATCCAAGGTCTTCATACCTCCATTTCAACTGTGGCTTTCAAATATGTGGAAAATTTATGTTGTTTAATCAAACAGAATAATTTTGTGTCACCTGCCGGCAACAACGGTGCATAATGGAAAGCCCTTTTTAGCACACGAATTATCCCAGCAAGGAAAGGACCGAAGTAACAAACTTTATCATTAAACCAGATGGATCTGTAATCTACCGATTTGCAAGCAATTGCATTTATTTGCAGTAATTAAAACATCCTTCTGACGATTGGTCTTCCGAAAAATTTATGATGGTTGTAGTACTAAGCTATGCAGGTTATTGATCATAGCTATCTGTACGTATCGCGCCATAGGACGTAAATTTACTCATTAGTTAATTTAATTGCTTATTGGAACTAGTAACTGGTACAGGTTAATTTGTGGGGGACATATTCACCTACGTCCACCTTGTAACTTGTAGGTATGCAACTTATCTTTTACTTACCGTCCTTGAGGTTTCATATTACCATCATCATGTGAATTCCACTGCGCCACAAAAATAAGCTTCACGTTCTACAAAATAAATAAATAAGTAAAGGTGTATTTCTAGCCTGTTGCTAGATGCTGTGCCCGGGTGAGAGCAGATCAATATGTACCCAAGTTCCATGCTCTTGCATGGAAAATAAGCATAAATGAATATCTTTCCTCGAAAATCTCAAGACAGTCCATGTCAGCAAGGATCAATATGTTTACAACCTTAATGTTTCACAGTAGGTAAATAACGTTACCTGCAGTAGATAATAGGGGCAAAACGGTGTGTTATAAGACAAAGGAACGTCTTGAGGGATGTGACGGATGTCGATGGCCGTGTATATGTGATGTAGTGGCTAGAAGCAAAGGCGCGAACGTGGCGAATGAAAATGGGGATAGGGAATTATCTGTGAAATGTGAGTAACAAAACTGGCGAAATGCGACTACGCTCAGTTTTGTAAACAGCCATAGCCACTGATTGTACATGTTTTTCTCATACATCTGATCAAGTAGTTTGTTGCGCCTTCATTCCAATCGGACGAAAATACCTAAATTTACCTATATCGTTCATCTTTCGTGTCCTTCTTACTGGCGGAAACCATCTTGCCTTTAAAACCTTCTGTTTAACAAATGATATATATTCTCACTTGTTCGCCACCTACTGCTGCATGTGAGACTAGAAAAACCCGAAGCAATAATTTGCGTATTTACTTTTTAGTTAGCAGTTTGATATGACTAATCTTGATACCCTTAGCTCGCGTTTAACGGAAGCTGGATTGCGTATCTAAAATTAATTGTGTCAGACATTAAAGATTTTGAT
>OX104063.1:70981535-70998170 GCA_944474145.2 Dicrocoelium dendriticum
TAAGTATGTTTTTCCCAATGCTTAGTACCATGACTATTCTTTTTGGTCTTCATTCGGCCTGTTCCTCTTTTTCCCTTTTCTCTGAGGTCGAGGACATCTTGGAGACCTGGGATTAAACTGATGAACTGCCTCCGTCTGAAGTGAAGCGAAATTACCAAAAGGACTTAACTGGACCATGGATTCACTTTAAAACCAACTATCTGCACCAACACCCTCAACTACCGATAACAAGTGAGGGTAGCTGGATTTGAATTCTTCACACCCCAGAAAATATACATAATAATATAAGTTGAGACAGCATACACTGGAACTTCTACTTACCTGCAATAGCATACTTCCTCCTCGACTGACCTCTGTTTCCGTATTGGACCCTGACTGTGCCATTCGTTTAGCCAACAGATGAGTCATTCAACTGCAAATAACTGCATGAACACGTGTTTCATAAGAGCCTTTGCTAGTTGTACTTGACGGTTCAGAGCAACCGATGGCCGTGTTCCAGGATGTGGAGAGTTTTCGTCTGATAAACGTTCTCGCTAAAAATAGACACGAAAGTCCGTTTCACAAAAATGTGACGTGGCGGATGTGACTCGCCACTGAATAAAGTCATTATCTACTGTTACCCTGGAATATCGACCAGTCATTTTGCAATATTTTACGGACACGTAAAACAAAACTATTGTCTTCAAATACCGCTCCCACTCCACCTGCCACGCCTTTTTTACTCTACACACACATGAAACCACTTTATCGGCGCTTCACTGCTGACTTCGCTCCCCATGAGTGCTTTGGCAGTTCCTGCAAATTGTAAAACATTTCGCCACAACCGCCTACGTGCGATTTAACGTACAATTTGGACACATGCTTGCTCGTAAATTTCGGTGATACCTGAGTCGGTATGCCTTGATGAATTCGAGAAGAAAATCTTATTTATTTATTTAAATATGAGTCTTTCTGAGTTCGAGGACGGTATCGTAAATAAAATTATTTGGGTGTAGCTACTCTCAACACTGGCACAACCATACCGCCGTTTTCTGTTAGTTTGGACTCGTCAGGTGGAAATAACCTTAGCTGGGGTGGAACACTGCCCTAAATAGTCCACGGCTGACGCACTGCAAACTAGGCCTTTGAGATAAGCAAGAAATGATTGGCAAAGTAAAAGGTATTTCAAAGCTAAATTTAGTGAGTAGGTTGCGTGGTTTGGTTACGCCTCGCAACCTCTGTTGATACCTTTGTTCATTTCGAGGTAAACCCTGGTCAATCCCATCTAGAGGACCGTATCCTGATGGGAACTATTTTGATGTTTTTATTTTTAACACGGACACACCACAGCCGTAGTTTTGTCCTGTATTGTGCTTGTACGGAGGAGTTAGCCTGAGCTGGTGTGAAACCCAACGCTTAACAGTTTAAGGCTGACGCCGTGAAAACTATTCTAATGGGATCATCAAACCTCGTGATAAAAGTTAGCTTTCAAGTACCTTCCTCCTAAGGAGCTCAGCTTTCTAGTATCTAAAGCGTCAGCGCTGAACTGCTTATCCCTGAGTTGCAACCTAGCTTAGGCTATCGCCACCTGACAAGTCCAAAGCAACACGAAACAGCGGTGGTGGTGTGCGAGTGTTGTAAATAGCAAAATCCCAATAATTCGTTCCGGGTATAAGCTTCAAAAGCCGGACGACGGACGTCTAGTATAAAGTGCATGGAACCTTCAAGAACGTTGCTAGTCAAAATGCAACCACACAGCGTGCTCCCTAACATTAGGCTTTAAATTACCTTTAACTGGCAAAGGGTGGCACGCGGATCTCAATAACGTAGCACTCAGTGCGTCTGCCGTGAACTCTAAAGCTCTTACTTCCAACCAAGCTCAGGCTAGACATATTGACAAATCCCAACTAGGAAGAAACTGCGATAGTGGTATGCCAAGGTTGAGAATAGCAACACCCACTTTTTTCCATTCTGGATACGTTCGTTAAAAGCGGAATGACCAGGGTTAATTTCAAAACGAAAAGAGGCAAAAATAAAGGTTGAGAGTCGCAACACGACCACACAGTGTGCTCCCTAAATCTAGCGTTAAATTACCATCCGCTGTGCCGAAGGTTGTTTGCGGATCTAAGTAGCATAGTTTTAAGGACGTCAGCCGTGAACTACTTAGGCCTGAGTTCCAATTCGGCTCGGGATATCTCTATGTAGCGTATCCAAACCACAACAAACTGCGGTCGTGTTTTGCCAGTTTTTGAAATAGCAACACCCAATTAATTAAATTAAAGATACGGTCCTTGTGCTCGGAATGACCGAGGTTTACCTCAGAGTGGACAAAGGTCATCATAGAGGTTGCGTGCCGCCACCCAACAATAAAGCAAGCTCCCTACTTTTAGCTCTAAGGCACTATCCGCTACGCCAAGCGTTGCTCGCGGAGCTCAGTAGTCTAGTGTTCAGAGCGTCAGCCATGCTCGAATTATCCCTGGGTTCTATTTAGCTCAGGCTATCTCCACTTGCCCAGTCCAAACCAAGACGAAAACCCAGACGTGATGTGCAGTGTTAGTAATAGCCAAATTTAAATATTTCCATACAGGATGTGGTGTTTGATGTTGGAATTACTGAGGTTCACCTCAAAGTGATCCAAATTGTTAAGAAATGTTGCACACCGCAACCCAAGCCATGGCTTGCTCCCTAGCTTCAGCTTTGAATTACTTTCCATTGTGCCGTGCGTCGCACGGGGAGCTCAGTAGTATGGCGTTCAGCGCTTTAGCCGTAAACTACTAAAACCTTATTTCTATACCAGCTCAGGCAATCATTAACTAACGAGTATGAACCAAGAAAAAACCATGATGGTGCCGGGTCAGTGTTGGGAATGGCCACACTCAAATATTTTCATCCAGGTTAAGGTCCTCGGAATCGCAACGATCGACATTTACCTAAGAGTGAACCGAAGTTTTAATGGGGATTGTGGGCCGCAAAACAAACACACAGCTTTGAATCACTTCGCTGTGCTAAGCGTTTCTCGCGGATCTCAGTAGCCTATTGGTTAGGGCTTCAGTAGTATACTAGTAAAACCTTATTTCCAACCTAGCCGAAGCTACCTCCACTGACGAGTCCAAACCGTAAAGAAACCGCAATCGTGTTGTGATAGGGTTAGGAGTAGCCTAGTCCAAATATTTCCATCTAGGACTAGTTCTTTGAGGTCTGAATGGCCGAAGTTAACCATAACGTGAACAGCGTTCTTAAATATGTCTGCAAACCGCAACCCAAGTCAACACCTTCTTAAATACAGCTTGGAAAATTTTTCCGCCGTGCCATACATCGCACGCTGATCTCACTAGCATGGCTTGCAGGGCATTAGCCGTGAGCTACTAAGCTTTAGTTTCCACTTCGTACAGGTTAACTCTGCCAGAGTAGCCCATGCCAGGACGAAACGGCGGTGGCTTGCTGCCAGTGTCGGAAATAGCAACACCTAAATGATTCCGTGCAGCATAAGGCACTTGAGAACGGAATGACCGTGATTAACCACAAAGTAAAACGAGGTCACAATATAGGCTGCGATTCGCAAACTAACCACAAGACGTGTTCCCAAAATGAAGCTTTGAATTACCTGCCGCCGTGCCAAACATTGTTCGCGGATGTCAGTGTCTTAGAGTTTCAAGGCGTCCAACGTAGACAACTTGGCCCTGAGTTCCACTTCGTCCAAGGCCATTTTTATGTGATGTGTCAAAACCGGAACAAAATGGCGATGGTGTTGTGCCATGGTTGGAAATAGCCACATCAAAATATTATATTTAAGGTTACGGTCTTTACGAACGGAATGACCGTGGTGTACCTCAAAGTGCACCGAGGTTACAAGTGAGGTTGCGAAGCGAAACACACCACAAACCGTGCTCCTTGAATTTGTAATGAAATTACTTTGTGCAGTGCCAAACGTTGGTCATTGGTCTCAGAAACATAGTTTTTCGGAGCATCAACCGCGGGTTATATAAAACTGAGTGCAACCCCAGCTAAAGTTCTCTACATGACGAGCCAAATCCTGGAAGAAAACTCAGTCGTGGATCGCCAGTGTTGGGACTATTAAAAAGCGGTCCTCAAGTTCGGATTGATTAAGGTTTACCGCAAAGTGCACCGAGGACTTAACAGCGGTTACAAGGCGCAACAAAACCACAAAGCATGCACCTTAAATTAAGCTTTGAATTTGCTTTCCGCAGCACTTAACGTTGCTCGCGGATCTCAGTATCTTAGTTTTTCGGGGCGTCAGCCGCGAACTACTAAAGACTGAGGTCCACCCCAACTCCAACTATCTCTACCTGATAAGTCCATACCAAGGCAATAATTTAGTCATTGTACGCCAGTGCTAAGAATAGCAACACACCAAACAGTGCTATAGAAAAACGATCCTTCGAGCTCGGATTGACCGAGGTTCACCTCATTATGAACCAAGGTCTCAATAGAGGTTGCGCGTTGCAAACCAACCACCAAGCGTGCCATCTAAATTCGGCTATGTATTACTTTCCGCCGTGCCTTGTGTTGCTCGAGGATCTCAGTAGCATAGCATGCAGTGCATCAGCCGTCAACTATTAAGCCCTGAGTTTACTTCAGCTCAGTTTATCTCCACCTAACTAGTCCACACATGCACGAAGCCGAGGTGGTGGAGTGCCAATTTTGGGAAAGCAACACCTACATACTACAATCCAGGATACTGTCCTCGTGATCCAAAGGACCGATGTTTGCCTCAATTTAACACAGGCCTCAATAGCGGTTGCGAGTCGTGAACCAAGCACAAGGCGTTCTCACCATGAATTACTTCTCGCTGTGCCAAGGGTTGCTTGCAAATTTAACAAGCACAGTGTTAAGGGCGTCAGCCCTGAAATACTAAGCTTTGAGTTCTATTGGGTTAAAGCTATCTCTATCTAATGAGTAAAAACCACCACGAAACCGCAGTCTTGGTGTGCCAGTGTGGGGAATAGCAACACTCAAACGTTGCCATTAAGGATACGCTCCTCAAAAGCTGAATGAACTAGATTTACATCAAAGTGAACCAATTTCTCAAAAGAGGTTGCGAGTAGCAACTCAAACACAAAGTGTGCTAACTAAATTCCGCTTTGAATTATTTTTCCGCTGTGCCAAGGGTTGCTCGTGTATCTCAATGGCATGTTGTTCAGGAAGTCAGATGCGTAATACTTAGTCACGTGTTCCACCCCAGCTCATGCTACCTGCACCTAAAGAGCGCAAAAACAGAACAAACTGCGGTCGCGTTGTGCCAGTAATAAGGAGAGTAACATTAAAATATTTTCCTTAAGAATACGGTGCACTAAATTGCAGTGACCGAAGTTTGCCTCAAAGTTAATCAAAGCCACAATAAAGGTTGCGAGTCGCAACAACAAACATAGCGTGCTTCTTAAATTCAGGTTTGAATTACGTTCCCCTGTGCTAGGCGCTGTACGCGAAACTCAGTAGCATAGGGTTAGTTGTGCCACTAGTAAGCTAATAAGACAAGGGCTGCATACAGCTCATGCTAGCCTAAACTTTCGAATCCAAAAAAGCACCAAGCCGCGGTCGATCTGTGCCAGTGTGGGAATTCGCAACACCCAAATATTTCCATTCAATCTACGGTCCTATAGATTGGAATGCTTGGCTTTTACCTCAATGGAACCGACGTTTTAATAAAGGTTGCGCGTCGCAAATCAACCACCTAGCGTGCTGCCTAAATTCCGTTGGAACTAATATTTTTATTGCCGAGCTTTTCACACGGATCTCAGCAGTCTAATGTTCAGGATGTCAGCAGTAAAATAGTAAGCTAAGATTTTCACTCCAGCTTAGCATATCTCGACGTGGCGTGTCCAAACTTAGAAGAAATTGCGGTCGTGGTGTGCCAGTGTTGAGAATAACAACACTGAAATATTGTCATTAAGCACACAGTCCTCAAAATCTGAATGAACGAGGTGTACCTCAAAGTGAACCGATTTCGCAAAAGAGGTTGCGAAGCGGAAAATCAAGCAGACAGTGTGCTACATAACTCGCTTTGAATTACATTTTGCTGTGCCCAGCTTTGCTCGCGGAACTTAGTAGCCTAGGTTTCAGGGCGTCAGCCCTAAACAACTAAGTCAAAAGTCAAGAGCTCTCCAACCGACAAGTCCAAACTAGCCCAAAGCCACTGTCACTTTCTACGCAACACCTCGCCCCGTGCCAAAACGACCCTCGTCCCACGGAGAAAAACCGCCGTCCCAGGAGTAAGCGGCACTCATTTTCGCGGAAAATCGACAATCGTCCCGAGGAGAAGCGACCAGCTTCTGCGGAATGGCCCTCGAAAACATTCCTAGTGTTGGTCAGTCGATCGAACGGGAGGGTTGGGGCATGTAGAGATGAAAAGATAAATAATCATGCTCGGAGATCGCCAAAAAGAATGAACGAATTATCCGCGAGGTAAAATATTTGGCTTTTGAATATGTTTTTAAAGTTTTTCGTTAGTTATTGATATTTTTGTTTGTTTTTCAAACGTTAATCAGCCAAAACGGAGCAAACATATACAATATCTACAAAGCTAAATGTATTTATACTGTACAAAGTCGGAGAATAATCTAGCTTACCCACCTCCCTACCACGGCGATTGGTCATGGGTGGTGGCGGGCTAGATTTAGGAGACGCTAAACGGCTGAAGCTTGTAGACAAAGCTCGTGGTCTGGTTGAACTCTACTAGCATTCTGTACACTAGTGCAATAAGTAAGGACGTCGCACGAAGCAATACTAGACGAAGTAAGCTAGGTGCTTTCTTCCATAAAAGTGGAGTTTAGACGGCCGATGGTGACAACTTGACGTCGACCACCGCGGTCAATTGTCTACGTCTTACTCACACGGTAGAGCACTTTGAAAGGTCCTATGTACGGCGACTGAAGAGGCTGTCGTACACCGTCTGCACGAAGAAGGACTTGTGACCCCGTAGATAGCATCTCGGGCACGTACGCTGGTGTCTGTTGCGAGCGAGGAGCTGGTGGACGTAGCGCACGCATCTGGTGAGCCAATCGGTCAGTCTAGCTCCCGTAGTCAAAGGTGAAAGCAGATGGGGCCAACGCTACCAGTAGTCCGGGCAAGAGCAGCGCACAACCGTACATAAACTGCGCCGGTGTGGTATCAAAATCGGTTTTAGCTGCCTTTCTTAAGCCTAGAAGAATGAAGGGAAGTGTGTCAGATCACAAAGCTTCTGCGTGCGCGCGTAACGCTGCCTTCAACTGACGGTGAAGCCGCTCCACCATGCCGTTGGCGGCCGGGTGATACGCCGTCGTCCGAACGTGGCGGCGGCCTTAATCTTTAAGCAACGTGGCAAATGTTGACGAGAAATTTGACCCTCGATCGGTGGTCACGATTATGGGACAGCCGTATTGAGCTACCCAGCGTACCAGAAAAGCTTTCGGACCCTTTCCGAGGAGCAATTTAAGATAGAGACGGCCTAAGGCCATCTATTAAACCAATGGATACAGATCAGTAGATGCACAGAGCATTTCGAAGTTGTCAGGGGACCTACGAGTTCGACTTGCACGTGATGAAAACGTGCGTCCGGCGTCGGAAAGGTGCCAAATGAACCTCTCGTTTGCTTGTGGACCTTCGCGCGTTGACACGGAAGGCAGGCAGTTGCCCATGTACGGTTATCCCGGTCAACATTGCGCCAAAGGAATCGTGCGGTTACGAGTTTAACCGATGCACGAACGCCTAAATGAGACAAGCCGTGCAACGTGTCGAAAACCGTCTGCAGAAACTCGCGTGGGACGACTGGGCGAAGCTTGCCCAGAGAGTAATCGCAAAGTATAGTGCCGTCTGGTGATGTCAGCGGAACAAGTCGTATGTCCAATGAGGGAGACCTGTGTAGTAGACCAACCTCAGCATCGTTGAGTTGCGCTGTGGCCTTGGCGGTCAAGTTGATAACAGTGTCAACGTCAGCGGAGAGAGCCTGGATACGGGAAGTGCATCGGCGACGGCGTTGTGTCCACTTGAGACATGCCGTATATCGTTCGTAAACAGAGCGATATAGTCAAGGTGCCGCGACTCTCTAAGGTAAGATCGGTCGGTAATCGAGCCGAGCACGTAAGTCAGAAGTTGGTGGTCGATGAAGACGGCAATAAGTTGTCCTTCTGTGACGTGTCGAAAGTGACGTATCGCTAGATACACGGCTAGTAGTTCTCTACCGAAGGTGCTGTAGCTAGATTTGGTAGGTTGTAGGCGTTTGGAAATAAATGCTAAGGGCTGCCTCGCGTCAGCCATTCGTTGCTGCAAAACAATGCCTACTGCCACGTCTAAGGCTTCAGCACTGAGGGACATTGGGGCGGCAGGATCGTGATGCGCTACAGAAGCCATGCTGGCGATAGCCCCCTTCAGCGGCTTAAAAGCAGCGCGTGCTGCGGCAAGAAATGCTAATTTCTTGAGTTTCCCTCGGAGAAGATCAGTGAGGGGTTGCATCAGCGAGGTGTAGTTGGGTATGAAACCTATGGGTAAAGCTGACCAGCCCATCGGAACGTCTAAGCTGTCTGAAAGAATGAGGCTCACGGTAGTGGATGATGGATTGAATGTTATCTTGCCGTGGTCCGACACCTACAGCAAAGCTAAGATATCTGAGGAAGATGATTGAGTCGACAACAAAGGAACACTTTTCTGCGTTGATCGTCACCCGGTGTTGAGATATACCACCAAAAAGTGTTCGTACGTGGCACATGTGCTCTTCTCGTGAAGAGCTCGCGATTAAAATGTCGTCGAGATAAGCGTAAGTGAAGTCTAAGATGCAACAAACTTGGTCGATGAAGCGCTGAAAAGTTTGCGCGGCGTTCTGTAGACCAACTGGCATGTGCAGCAACTCGAACAAACCAAATGGAGTCCACACGGCGGTTTTAGCGATGTCCGCTTTCGCTACCGGACTTCAGTTGTATACGCTTACCAAGTCGATTTTCCTGAAGCTATGTTTACCCGCCAGACTAGCGGTGTGCTCCGCTATGTGTGGGATCGGGGAGCGATCAGGCTTAGTAACCGTATTCAAGGTTTGTTAGTGGCCGCAAGGAAGCCGGTCTCACATCACCTTCTTGGGACCATGTGCAGATGCGACACCCATGAGCTGTTGGACGGTCTGACGAAACCGAGATGAAGCCTGTGGTCACATTCAGCTCGTGCTGCACGTAGTTTGTCCGGAGCAAGCCGTCTTTTCTGTGCGCTAACTGGTTGACCGCGTGTGCCTATGTGATGAGCGACCTCCGTTGTGACTGGTGGAAGCCGTGCAACCGGTATAACCAGTCGCGGTTGTTCGGAGAGTAGGCTCACATAGTCAGTCGTTGCGTCTGCGATCCGAAATACTGGACTGATTATCGGGACATATGACAAGATGCCATAAACACCCAGTTTGGTATAATCATCCAACATGCTGTGGCGACTTGCCTCGACAAGCAGTTCAAACTGCGAAGAATATCCAGGCCAATAATTGCAAAAGATACTGACGCAACCGTGAAAATCCAGTGAAAGTCTCTGTGGAGTTTTTCATCACGGTTTATCATGCGCTGGCCGAATGAAGCTATGGCGGAACAGTTGGCCGCAAGCAAATTGTACGTAAGTATTGAGTGCTTGTCGTTCGCGGCCGCTGGGATGACGCTGACTTCCGCTCTAGTAGCCATGAGGAACGTGATGGAATAACGTTGGTCCTTAACGTACAACAGGCGAATACCTTTGTTATTGTCTAATACGTTGGCAGTGCTAGTATGCGGACTATTCACCTTCCCTGTAGCAGCTGGTTCGTGCATAATGCAGGGAGCTTGACAACATTCAGCTCTTCCACCGTATTGGCGGTGCTGCCAACATACTTCTTCGACAGGTTTGGTATAATCTGATTGAGGACGTACAGGGAAAATGTTGCGCTTTCGTGCCGAACGAGATGTACCCGGTGCAGGCACAGACGAGCCGCAATGAACGGTAGCCAAAACATGGTCAGCATTTCACCGCGGCACACGCTGCTGCAAAGCCATCATTGCTGCTATTCTGCTGCAACGTAGCGCAATTTCCTCCTCTTTAGGGTCAGATTGGCCTGACGACTGGAAGCAAATATGGGACTCGGTTTTCAGCGGTGAGAATACGTCACTGGTGCTACTGGTCGTCTGCTGCGGAAAACGTTCAAAAGCAGGGTCCGTCTTGGTTACTAAATTTTCAGGGGGTGTATCTATAAACTTGGACAGCATTATCGGCAATGGATCTAGGTGGCGCACAAACCACAGTTGTTTTGTCCCTTTTCTGCTCAGGCATCCTGGGCCAGCGATGCGCTGAACTTCGCGTGTGTCTATATCTAGCATTTGGCCGTTAATACGTAAGGTTAGGAAAACGCCTGTGCATATGGATCATTCGAAAGGTTATGGACACGGCTGACAACAATCCATGTATAAATATATACCAAATGAATTTATGAGGATACCCATACCCATTTTATGGCAAACTTAGTGCAGGAAAGCGGCCCTTGGACAAGCCAAACCTAACGCTACTAGAACTTGAACAATGTGAGTTTATGACGAACTATGTTGATTTTAGGTGTTGTGAGTCAGAGACAAATTTGATCGGTGCGAAATTTTTGGACTAAGTATGAGATTGACCGCCCCTGTGCAGGAGCATTCAGTATTGCACGAGGAGGTGAAGCCCGATGTACAATCTCTCATTCGCTTTATCATTCTAAGATAAGAAGGAAGCAGATGTGGCAAGTTTGACTGAGTGTTTTGCATTCTTGCATTTCAGATTTTGGTCTTGATTGAGTTCAGCGTTGTTGCGGTGTCTAACTTGGATTTTGACAAAGTGCATATCGGCCTACTACACACCACCTCCATCGCTGGCTCCAGAAGGCGGCTGGTAGTTGTTTGGGGGCGGAATGCATCGCTCATCGTACCGGAGCTGAATTAAAAGATTGGTTTCCTTCATCCTGTGTGACACGTCTTACGGTCTAGCCACCGCCTTGAGTACATCTGATGTGTCTGCCTTCCCTATTTAGGCCGGAATACTTCCGTGGTGTTTGACGAAGGGATGTGCGCCGGCTTCTTTGATGAACCTTGGCTACCGTCCATATGCTTCCCGGTGTTATTCCTTCGGATTTACACAGCATATAGTAGGTTTTGGTGGAACTGTAGACGGTTCAGTGCAAGCCGCCCATGGTCCCTCCATAGGTGCAGGCGTCCTGTGTGTGTCTTGGTAGGTGCCACAGTGACAGGCAAATCCATAAACGGATGACGACAATCCATATACGTACACAAAAGTGCAGGTGCGTTTCACGGAAAAGTTAAGGTACCGCGGCATTTGCGACTGTTTGATCGCTTTGGCAATGTGAGAATAAACGGTTGCTGTCCGTGGGTTGGATAAGCTTAGCAGGATGCTCACGGGACAGCGCCTTTTGGTAGTGGTGATTCATAACCACTTTGTCCTAGCGTTGACAGGCAGATACTTGCAGCCTATTGTGGGGAAGACGATTGAAAGTTGATAAAACTTCACAGCTTAAAACACTACCACCAAACCATTTGCTGGAACGGGGTAAGTCCGAAACACCCAGCTGCCGGCTTTATAATCGTGCTAGCCGATGGAAATGCTCTTGTTGCTAGTTGTTTGGTTTGCATTAACCGCTTCCAACAACTAGTTCAGCAAAGTATTCCAGGATGTGGTGGGTTTTTGCCTAGAAAACCTTTCCCTATAAAATTTCGCAAGTGTCTGTTTAACAACACTGGTGTGGCGGTTGGGACTTGCAACAAACTAAATCACCCTCTTGCTCATCCGGAAAACCGCTTTAAGTTCAAAGACCTCCAGCATCCCTTCAGCACTTGCCTCAAGCACAACACGTTTACTGTTGCTGGAACGCATTTTCTAATCTAATAAACATGGATGCACATGCCTAGATGCACACCTACAATCCTTCAAAGAGCAACATATGTGACAACATAGTTGTTACCTTGTACATATACTAGTCACTTTTTTGCTCTTACCACGATCACGTCTTTGCAGTCGCGCCTCGCGTAATCAAAACTGAACATTCCACTAACCTTTTACTTATTTATACCTAATAGAATCTTAGTCTATTGACTAAAATATCGCAAATCAGTAGACGCTGTACTATAAAATATCGCAAGGCACTAAAGTATCCACCGAACAGGTCAAATGCATTCCTTACCTCGTCTGTACATCTTTATCCTCTAGCCTTCAATTTTGCCCATTGCCGCTTGCCAACTACTTAGCTCATTGGGTCCGTAAAAATGGTTAACTCTACCACCTTTGAGCAGCCTCTAGTAAAGGAATTCTTCTACAACTCAGCCTTGTGCAGCAGGTCATTGTCTATCGTAGCTGTTAACACACGTAGCACCTAATTGTTTCAGTAAAGCTGTCCAAAACTTCTTTTTCTAAACGCCTGCTTTAGATGTATCTCTATACTCCTCATAACTGTCAGGTGTTAGTTGTTCATAACTGTTGATCAAAAATGGCCACTGTAGTGTCCATAGTTTTAAGCTTCAAGCGTTTTGCTTCTTACTTATCCTGTTTTGGCCCCATATAGTTAGCTATTTCTGCGTTATACCTGTGCCGAGCACTATTGAAAACACTAGTAGACCGTCAGTATGAAAAGCGAGATCCTCTCATTCAATCGATTTACCCACACAACATATTTTTCAGATTCCATGTTAATTGCACTAAAGCTAATCAAGCTGCAGAGAGGTCCCTGACGCTCTGGTTGGCTAGACGTCCAGAAATATTTGACCACTACTTTGCTTCATCTTGGCCGTCTGAGCGTAATATTATCGTTCACCTGGCACCAATGTCTACAATGCGTTTTACTTGGTGGTAGGTGAACAACCAGCTCCCAATATTTTGTGTACATTTCCATACTTGGTTTATATTATAATTTATTGCTTAGGGAACTGGGACATCTCTCACCAGTTAACCTCCATGATGATATTTGCTGCGGCAGGCTAGTCCTAGATTACATCACCAACCTGACGAAAACGACTGGCTCCCGCACCGGTCTTTAAAGCTGAAGGAAAAACACAAAGTAAATCAACGTGACGCGCAATAGTGACTAAAAACACATCAGGCACAATAAGCACTCATTTGCTAAAATTCACAACCACCATGAGCAGTTAGTTATGCGCCACCAACGTAGACTAAGCTAACTTGTACGCCGCGAAGCATTTTGCTAATTTCTCTGTCACTTATTGTCTTTAGTATTAGCGACAAGCACTTCTAACTCACATGTATTAGTGACAGCCTTACTGATATATAAAATAGTCTCAAAGAGATAAAACGCTACATTAATCTTAGAAGTGTGTTTGTTTTTCAGACCAGTACGGAACAAATAATCCTTAAGGACTCCAAAGTTTTCCAGCCGAATTTGCCAAATTTATCCTGCAACGGCAACTACTGGTCAGAGTCTGGGTTACCTTGTCTGAGCCGACATCGGTCAAATCTGTTGTGCCACAGGGCTTCTTTTAGGGTCCACGATCGCTTACTCTATTCATTAATGGACATGCGAGGAAAATAACTTCCGTATTTCTGTTGGTTCATTGGAATTTCAAGTTATAGCACCAGATTCAGGCGGATACCAATCAAACTTCACTACAGTATGAACTAGACATGGCATAGGATTGGTCAACCCAAAATCTGCCACAATGCATTGTAAGCAAATGCAAGGTGCTCTCCATACGACACCATAGTCCGTATTCTTAAAGGTAAAGAAAAGAAGTATTGCAGAAATTATCCTTTGAATGCAACCTTAAAATGCTGTTTCTGGACAACGCAGGTTACGCAAAGAAACCGGCAAAGAATGGAAAACTGATACTCAGCAAATCCATCTGCTACCACGGGTTTCGGAACAACTAGACACCAGTATTTTTAGATGTGCTGGATGCCTAGGTGATTATCTACGTCGAATACGCCATCTGAACCTGGCAGCTCCGGATAAAGCAAGACGTCAGTGCGCTAGGACAACTTCAACTGCGAGCTTTCAAGTACGTCTTTGGAAAGCGGCACCTTCCACACGACTAGTGGATTAAACCTTCAGACATATGCAGCGAGCGGCACCACAGCTTACGTGGCGACTTGCTTATGGCGTACTGGGTTTCACAAATCCAAATCATATGTGCAGCTCTGTATTGCAACACTGCAGTAACATTAAAATTAGTGGCTACACCTTGAAATTAGCCTCATAGCACAACTGTCTGACGTGCCCTCAAATTTTCTTTATCATTCTTGTGTGTTAAGCAGGGAACATGTTTACCTATTCAAGATTTGCTGCACCACGCTGACAATATTTAAAGTTGGAGACATGACGCACTCTACCACATACATTTTGTCACTTGACACAACCCTTCATACTATTCCTGGGAATGGATGGATTTATAACGTTGCCTAATGAAGCTATCGAAACACTTGGAGTGCAGGGCCAATGCATTACTTGCCATAATTTCAACTTGGTTAGCATAACGACTCGCCGCATATTTTACATTAACATTTTTCCATAACCCAGCAGCCTACCCAAATAAGCATGTAAACGAGTGCTGCATAATCCGTATTGTTTGTCCTTCATTATGCAAGGTACATACCAAACAAAGGCATACCACAGCTTACTTTATTTCTAGGTCTATCCAGTTTACTCTTAGAGAACTGAGTCAGTAAGTTACTGCCTGGCGCTGTCCAGTCCCAATCGTGCTTGGACTTGAAGCCTAGACCCAGTGGATTGGAGGACGGTTAGCCCTAAGTTGTAAACAGGAAGCTAAACATGCGTACTTGGTAAGAAAAATGGCCTACCTTTCTGATTTTGAACCGTAGTATATATATAAATGAGAGGGCTTGGCAATCGTATCAAGTAGCCATTTAAAGATTCGTAGTGACTGATTCTGAATTGTACAAACGCCGCCGATGGTTGAGTGTACATTATCAGGCACCGGATTTAAATTTCGATTCCGTGGGACCGCGTTAGCTCCCGGCATCCAAGCGGCTTCTGGTTACAAGAGTCAACATTCGTTTTGCATTTCAGTGCTGAATTGTGTCCAGTAAGCGGCAATTGGCTGTGGAGTCCAGTCTCTCCACAACGCTTCCTTGCTTTGCTGTATAGTTTGGAATTTACAGGGCAAGGCAAAGCGATTTTCTATTTAATCGTCCCAGCTGGACCATGCGTCACAAAAATTATCGCTAAGGTGCGTCTGTGTAAAGTTTTCAATCCCGATGAGCAACTGTTCAACGCTTTCTATAATGACGTTCTTGCTTCAAGCTCGGGTTTATTGACTAGCATAGCATAGCAGGTTAACGTTTCCGTTCCTAAATAGGTGATGTTTAACTTAACTAAATGTATTAAAATTAGTGGTTCCACTTTCATCGTTTAAGTTAAACGCACTATTTCCTTGCTGACCCATAGAATTTGCTCACTTTATTTTCGTTGCCTTGGTATAATTGGCATTCTGTTGATAATGCGCGGCTATTTGGAACCGTTTTATCATCGTTGGCATCAACATCCCCAAAGGCAGCAGAAGTACATAAACCAGTTGAACTGGTGCTTCGCTGTCACACGACTATAGGGACATAAGGAACAAAGAGTGGGATGCGTAGGAGATGGCGACGTACCGAAACACCTAAAGGCCTTAAGCCGACATCCTGTTCACGGCTCCTATACCTTGCCAACAACGTGCCATCACAAACGGTTGGCAATCGTTCAACGGTAAAACGCCGGCGGCGGGACAGCTTTCTTGCTACTTTTAATGCCACACCACTTCACAATCCATTACATTCAGATTATTCGGCGACAAAAGCACGTTAAACTGTTGGCCCAAGCAGAATCTACTTTTAGACGCGCCACTGATGTCAACTGCGAAACATCTCCTTAATATTTCTAGCCAAACACAAGGAGAGTCACGCGGAATCATGTCTGGAAAGCGAGGCTGACCGACGGCACGAAGTTTGGTTGTCAGTGAATTCATGACCGGCTTTCAAGTCAACATTGGCCCATCTACAACTGTATGACTAAACAAAGCACTTCTAGGTAAGTAGCGACCAAATATACGTAGCACTGCACTTGCCGACGCAACCTATTTAGTGCTACCTGTTGTTCTATGGAATTGCGATGCGTATAACTACATAATACAGACGTGCTCACACAAGCAGTTTAAACACGTTGTTACCACATGACACGAGGAATGCTGCGCAGACAGCGATTAGCAATGGTGTGAAAATGCCTCAGATCTGCAGACTAAAGAGTCTCGTCTTGCACCAGTAGAGCAGAAACGCCCTCACGGAGGCCCTGTAAATACAACAAGTTAGATATAGACAACATCTATTTTAATGCAGTTTCAAAAAGGCAGTTCTGGCTTTTGAATTACGTGAACCAATTTCAGTAGCTATAAACTTATCTTTGCTGATACAAATACCAATGCAAAATAAACTAACCAAATTAATCGTGATTCTTGCTATCTAGTGTCAAAAGCTCATCAAGTGGCTAGCCTTTTTGCAGCAGCACTTATAAATTTATACTTGAAAGCTGGTAGCTCAGGTTGTTCAGATGGCTGTTAAACTGTTCGCTGAGCTTGGCAATTTTGTTGCAAACGTTTCGTCACCAGTCGAGGTGACATCATCAGTGCGTAGTGGAGTGGCGTGCAATAGCGTAGAGTAGCGTAGAGGAGCCTCGGT
>OX104063.1:70998301-71075920 GCA_944474145.2 Dicrocoelium dendriticum
CACCATCACACAACTTCTCTCACATTGCGAGCCTGCCTGACTTGTATACCTTATATTCATTTAGCCTCTTGCATCCCAACACATCCGTCTCCGCGGACTATTTACCTTCCCACCTCAACTGTACTACTTACTCTAAGTGTGCCGACTAATCCAGTCTCGTCTGATCGGTCCCCTGCTCTCCGAATTCATTCAGACTGCTGTGACGTTACCGGCATTGAATGAGAAGTGCGAACGCTCTGTCCCCATTACCTCTCGAGCCCCATGGACTTTTCCACACCTTATAAGTAAACCTCACCCTATCCGGACCGTCTCCTTATGACGTTCTCTACTTTCAAACCTTCTCTAATCGGACTGCCAACTCTGTGCCCTGTAATAACCTAGTCTCATCTGACCGGTCTGCTTCTTTGACCCTTTCCAGACCAGCAACATTTAAACGGTCTAGACTCTGTAGACTCAAGCTATATCGCACTTACGTTGACAGCCTGCTAGACTTGTTCACCCTCTATTTATATAGTCACCTCCACCTCTCTACCCACTCCATCTGCCCTCCTAAAATCAGCTGTTGGACTCAATGTCGTTTCGCCGACTAATCCTGTCTCGTCTGTTTGGTCTCCTGCTTTCCAACTTCTCTCAGACTCCTGTGACATAACTAGCCATCGTTCAGATGACAGCGCCGTTCGTATCCAATCATTCTTCAATCGGACGATTGAGTCTCTGTCATCCGTAACTCAGCCTCAGCTGATCAGCCAAATTCTATGGGACTGCTACCAGGCTACCGGGATGTTAGCGGTCTAGGCTCCGTCGATCCAAAGCACTTCCTCCCTCACCTTGATATCCTGCTGAACTTGTTCGCCCTATGCTGATATAACCACTTCTATCTCTGACCAGTCCAATCCTACTGACTCCACTTACCTTCCCAAATGAACCATAGGACTCAATCACAATGCGCCGACCAAGTCCAACCTCGGCAGCTCGGTCTTCTTCTCTCCTACTTCTGCGACGCTGCCTGCTATGCTCGGAAGACTGAACGCTCCGTGCTCATTACCTCTCGAGCCCCGTGGACTTTTCCACACCTTATAAGTAAACCTCTCTCTATCCGGACCGTCTCCTCTCCTTATGGCCCCTCTACTATCATTTCTTCTCTAATCGGACTGCCAACTCTTAGTGCCTTGTAATAACCTAGTCTCATCTGACCGGTATGCTCCTTTGACCTTTTCCAGACTAGCAAGATATACCGATCTAATCTCTCTAGACTCACAACTATGTCTTGCTTACATTGACAGCCCGCTAGACTTGTTTACCCTTTATTAATATAGGCACTTCCATCAGTAACCTGTACTCTCACATCTTCAATCGGATGACCGACGCTTAGTGCCATGCCCTTCTTTGTCATCATCTGATCAGTGTAATTCTCTGGGACTACTACGAGGCCTCCGGATGTGTCGACTTCTCGAGTCTCGTCTGTTTGGTCTCCGGCTTTTAGAGTTCTCTCAGATTACCGGGATATTACCGGTGCTATTTCAGCACTGAACGTTTCATACTTCGCACGAGAGCGTCCTTGGCTCACCACACTTTAGTAGTAAACCTTTTTCATCCTGACTATCGTCTCTTAATTGCTCTCATGAGTTACTCTTCGCACTGCCGTCCGCATTCTTCCGCTCATAGCTGATTCCTTAAATTTCCTTTTCTTCTTGGAACGTTGCTTTACCTATGTTGCTCCCGCATTCGGTCTCAACCTTGTTGTCCTTAGTTTCACCTAAGATGCCGCTCGCATTCGGTCTGCTGTCATCATCATCGGTTTACTTGTTACTCTCCAATAATCATATTAATCGCTTAACGTTGTCTACACGCTTTGTTATACCCTTCTTTCTACCTAGTAGTTGTAGTCTGAGGCACACCAGCGACGTGATGTAAAGAACGCGCTTGCAAATCATGTATACTAAACAAAATTACATAAATTTTAATGTATCATAGGCACCGTTGCGCGCCACCAGTCTGTGTTTGTGCTTCTTGATTCATTGCTGTCTTTCTGTTTGGCTGCCTCTTGTCCGTTGCCCGTTTTCTCCCGAGATTTCCGCAGATACATCCGCCAAAACAAGAAGGTTTATCCACTGGGAATAGTCGACCCACTTTCAATAGCCAGCTGGTTTACATGCTTGTTCTTTTCTCCGGGAGATGAAGAACCCACACATCGTTCCAAATGGAGCTCTTTCCGCCATTCTGGAGAAGCTACCACCACGGGGTCTAAACAAATGGGTTTAGCTCGCCTCGTACTCACAGTAGAACAATTTACTCACCTGGAATAATGTAGTTACATGGATCCACTGTTCCACAACCGGAGACTGACAATTCTGGCGTGATTACATTCACTGCCTCAAACATTCCGATTCTCCAGTCACCTGGAGCTTTTCTGATGTCATTTCACGGACATCACTGCGCGCGCATAAGCGGCTTTTCCGATGATTTTTCCTGGAGCTCTCACTTGGTTATGGAGACAATTACACTTACATTTGAAGGAAATACTTGTCCACTTCGCGGAGAATAGCATTTATTCCTTTTTTGGACATATTCAGACACAAGAAACAACTGCACTCACCGTCCCTATGACAAGTCCAGCATGGATAGCTGGACTCGGGTTGCGAGCCGGACAATATAATAGAAAAAGCCGGCCTCTATTAACAATATGTTTACTCACCCGCATCATTATCATTCGACTCTGCGACTCTTTTACATCATTGACTGGCTTCAACGACTATTGCCGGTTCAGTACTAAGCCATTTGGCCAACCAACGAAAAATTTTGGCTGTCAACCGACTGCGAATAATAGAGTGCAAAATCGGTCTATACGATGTATAGCCGACTAGCACTACAGTTCAACGGAAGCTACGACAGTGTTCCAGGACGTGGTGGGTTTTCGCCTGGCAAGCGTTCTCCCTATAAAAAGCCACAAATGTCCGCTTAACAACACTGCAACGTGGCGGATGTGACTCGCCACAAAATAAAGTCACTGCCATACATTTCACACTGACGCAGTCCTCAGCCTCCAACATCGAACCTGTGCAACTGATTTTACTATGAAGAATGCTTTAGTGGAGTACCGATCATCCCGGCTTCGTAATGGTCATTGATTGCACTAAACCTTGTTCGGGCTCCTGTGCTCATGGATCACTACATGTCAAATTTACCCCCCACTTGTATCTTGACGCAACAGTTTTTGCGCGCCAAGGCGCCATTATGATCCTTGGTCTGACTATTACCTGACAATATGCTCGCTCTTATGGACTACATCTTTTCGTTTATTCCTTTCATTGTAACGAAATGTTTTAATATTTCAAAGAAGCTGTGCTTGTATGCATATTTGATCATGCCTTTTAGAGGTGTGTCTCGTTTTACAGAGAATATACTATTTATTTATTTATTTATTTATGAATGACGAAACCAGTTATCTGGTTTCAGGTTTTGGCGGTGCGACATAGAACATCACAGCATGAAGCAGTGCGTGAAAACCATGAAGAAAGGAGGAAATTAGACAACCCTGACGAACGCCACTTGTTGTCAGAAAGCTATCCGACAGGTCACCGTGGACGCTGGCGCGGTCTGTATTGTTCGAGTGCGGAGCATGAAAAATGTGTCTGTATTTCATGCAAACATATTTCCGAAAGAGTAGTTTGGACAGCACGTATTAGTCTAGTGAACAGGGCGCAACTTTGAAATCGAGGAACAGTTATTTTCGGTCTGCGGTTTACGTGGCGCTGCTCTAGCACCTGTCGCAATAAATATGAGTCTATACAACTCCGCGTTTGGCGGCATTCTTCCTGCTGTTCCCTTATCGTGGACCCTTGTTTCACCTTGAGGCGACGGACAAGAACTGATAACATAACCATTGTTACTGCACCCTTCTGGTTAGCGCTGTTGGCGCGACTACTTTTTCTGTATTTTGCTACTACGGTTACTTCAATTATGTTAGCCTGGACGGCTTCCTCCTTCCATACATATACGAACATTGATGTCTTTGCTTTGCAAAGGACCTTAGGTCCATCCTTATATAAGGCAGGTGGCAGGAAATACAGGCCAGCTGCAAGAAAAATATTGTAGGCAGTGATCACCTTTCGGACCTCAGCATCCAACAAAGCCACTAAACGAACCGTCACGGCTCATTCTGCAATAACTTATTAGGAAGAGGTCCGTAAGCGGAGGGACAACTGAACTATTCTTGAATTTGTTGTGCCCAACTAGCTGTACAGCGCTTCGCACTGTTAATGGAAGTACCCACGCTGTCTCTGATTGTCTTACTGACACTTGGTTTCCTTGGACTATTGGCGCTGAACAACGAGAAGAGATTGTAATTGTTCTGTACTGATCACTCTTCCTCCATTTATTGTGCTTGACTGATCAGCAGACTTGTTTGTTAGTACCCATGCTTCTCTTTAGGTGGTGCCTAATTGTCCGTCTAGGCACCTTGTGCTCAATTACATTGACCTCACGGATAACCAGTGACCATTGCATTGACGATTGCTAGTACAACACGCAGCCGCAAATGCATTGCATGGCGCCCTAGATCCTATTACTATATAGCTCAGTAAACAAGGGAGTGAAATTTCGGTACGCGGTGCAGCCTGATAGCATTGTCTGATCGAGGGTAGTATAACTTCATAGTTGCCACTCGGAAGAGACGCTAGGTGCGCCACCGAGTGACGTTTATTAAAAGACGACAGCATACCAACGCATGAGCAGCGTCGCACTTTTTACTTCGGAACGATTGGCCATCCAGGATAGGGCCACGATGCCTGTAACATACAGCAAAGTAATCTATTGACTGCCAGCGCTAACCGCCTATAGGAGGACGCCAAGTGACACTATAACACACACAGTTTCTGTAAGCATTGTTACCAATAAACAGCTGGGGCGGTGTAAACCGTTGCAGAAAACGCTGGCTATTGTCCGTACACTTGGGGTTAAGCCTATAGTTACTACCTATCTTAACTGCTAAATGGCGGAAGTTACCTGCGTTTGCGTTCATGTCCCTTGTAGTATGGTAACTGTACTAGTAGCACTGCATATTAGCGTGTTCAGTTCGTAGTAGCATGCCTCCTTAACAGCAACAGGGCTACAGACCTTGGAAGGGTAAGCGAAAGCTACAAAGAGTGTGTTGTATTATTTCATAGGGCAACCTTTTACAAGGTTGTCACATGAGCTGCACACAAAGGACTGTTCCATGACATCCAGTTAACCAACAATCAATCAGCTTTGGAGCTGGATGCAATATTTACTCTAGCTTGACCAGAGACTTCCGCATCATCGTCACTAGATGCCTAAAAACAATAGCAGAAAGTTAAGCCGGTACAGTTAATCCAACACCCCTAGGGTCACTGATGCTATTCTTGTCCGTACCCAGTGTGTTTGGCGATCGTCCGAGGGCAGCCTGTTTACTTAGTTGTCATGGAGTGTGAAGGTTGAACGCCGATAGGGAAACAGGGCTGACTGCTCCTATGCTACCGAGACTTGAGCGGTATTGGCACTACAGGCTCAATGCTCTGGTTCCCCTACCCACGTGGATGCTAGGCTTGTTTGTCCTCTATTGTTACATTCTTTTTCCCACCATTGTTGTAAGTGCAATTTAAACGCGCCGACTAATCCTTTTCGCCAGATCGGCCTCCTGTTATCCAAATGCACACAGACTTCCGAGACATTACCTCTCGATTTTGCTGACCCAAACTTCTGTTTGCATTACTTGGTAAGCCTCTTTTGTTTTTCTACTCTTCACCACCGATTCTTGGCTTTTGCTCACCTTTTAGTACGCTGCTATATAACCTGACTGCTCTTGCTATGCACTGCAATCCAGCTAATCTTAGCTTCATTTCAGCTGATATTCGTTTCCTGATGACTTACGCCAGGGATATTTGTGGCTTTTGTTTACCATTTCAGCACTTTAGCTATATACTTGTCCCATACCCGTACCTTTCGTTGAGCTTTGTAAACACGTTTATTAACCTTATGACCATGCGCTTTACAAAACCTTCTCCGTTTGCTGTAGTTGTAGGCTGAGACTCCCCCGAGATGCGATGTAAGTAGGCAACTGGAAATCATAAATACTGAACAAACTTACAGGATACAACGAACTAGGTACCACTGGATGCAATCACCCATTTAATAGTGTTTAACCATGCTTTCTACTCTGTTTGTCTGCTTGGTTGCCTCTTGTTCATTGCACTTTTTCTGATGCTACCACAAATACAGCGACCGGTACATGACGGTTCATCATCTGGAAATGACAGACCCACCCTCAACAGCCAGCCGAGTTGAAACAATTGATGTCTTCTCCTGGACCTCAGCAGCACATTATCATTCCGATTATTCCATTACCGTCGGCAAGGATCAGCACTTTAGCATTCTGGAGAGACGCCGCACGCACGTTGTCTAAACAATCGGGGTTATCTGCCCCGTACTCAACTGCCACAAGTTACTCACTGGAATTGTCGTTACATGGATCGCTTGTTTCACGATGGAAACAGATTCATCTATCAAAAGTATTTGCTTGATACGGACAGCTTTGCTGTCTTTCACTGGTGATTGAACATTTCTGCGAGGATATTTTAATACTTCTCTTACCTGGAGCTTTTTGTTAGCACATTACGGTGCCATTACTGGACATTATGCAATTTTTCTTGACACCAACGTCTGTGCAGGGACTTGGCTCCTATTCTGTGGACATTCAGCGCTTTTAGGTAGCCTAAACTCAGGAATTTGGTCGTAGTACTCTGATATTCCACTCATGGTCTAGAAAGCATTAATAAGCACACACCTTGGATCCTGCAGTTGTATGGGGATCGAATATTTGCTGATAAGATGAATTCAACCAAAAGGATCAACTACTCTCCCTCCTGACATGTTCAGCGTGTATAATTTGACACGAAGTTTTTGTTCCCGAGCCATTACGCTGCAAAGGAAAGCCGAATACCATTAATACAAAATCCTTACATGCCTGCGCTATTCTTCAACGACTTTCACGGGCATTTCCTCCCTTGGCCGGTATCAATGATGAATGGCGGACTTGGACTGGACAATTCGGTTAGCCAGTGCAGAGAATTGCAGCTCACATGACAGCAAATAGCCAAGCCTACATTCGGCCTGTAAGATACACTACTAGTTATACGTTACCTTTCAAACGGATTGAGGCCAGTGGGTTTCCCCTGGCAAGCGTCCTCCTTGTAAAAAGCCACAAATGTCCGTGTATCAACACAGCAACGGGGCGGATGTGTCTCGCCACCGAACAAAGTCATTGATTAAGAACTCACACAAGCAAGTTAACCAGAGCGACCTTTTACATCATTTCAGTATATTTTGCATGTGTACACTAAACAGACACTTCTTTGTTTCCGCCATCCGTCTCTACTCTATAGATTACGCTGTTACCCATACCTGAACCCAGAATTTCGCCAAATTATTAAAGCTACCGAGCTTGACTAGTGCACCCGCCATTTCGGTAGCTTCTGTATATTGTTCGGCAGTGTGTTTCGTGCAAAGCAACTTGTCTGTTGCAGAGCACTTCCTTGTAAAACCTTTATCACGCCAGACATGATGCGCCTCAAAGTGTTTGAGCATAAATTATTCATTGCTTTTTCTATATGACCTTATAATGAACCGTTGTCGCTGGGCGTCCGGTGTGTATCACAGTAACGTGGCTAAAGATGGTTCTAAGCCAGTGGCGGTTTGTTTGCTCTCAATAAACCTAGAAATTAGAGAAAGCAGTTAGTAATGGTGGTTGGGTTGGCAATAACCGAAACAGGTGGAAAAGAAACGTGAAGGCACCAGCAGTAGCATTTTTTGCTTATCCGCGCTGCTGTAAGCCAAAGATAACTTAACACTTGATAAGCTGCTCGACGGCCGATGCAAGCTGTAGGTAGAGTTTGGGGAATGCCGTGCTTGTGTGTGCACCGCATCACTGCCGGGACGCACAGACCCAGACAGGAGGACGATTGGGATGCACAACTAAAGCCTGTCCGTAAGGCAGCGAGAAAGTTACAACGATTTAGTTTTACGGAAACGGACGCCATCCCATTTTAAAGGATCAAGGTTGTAGACGTTGCTGCATGCTCTGACATGCAAGCATTGATTAACTTAGTAAGAGTAGCTCTCAAGTGGCCCGGGGGCGTAACGCAACTTAGTTTAATAAGCCAAAGAGGTGTGCAATTACGTCGCACCACGTTATGGTCCAGTATCCTTGCAAATATTTCCTCCTAAACCATCTAACTAACAATTTAAGGATATACGATATCAGCATTGCACCCTTCTAAGACCTAATATCCACCCGTAACAGCTATTTTAAACTTGGAAAGCATGGTTAAATTTTCCAAGTTCTTTGCGCGTTTTCCACAGTAATTTTGGGCCATTTGTGACCGATTGTTATCTTGCCACTTCACAAGTTGGTTCTAATACGTTAACAAGCCGAAACGGCCAACTGCGGCACATCCAGCATTAGGCATTTTTATCAGCCAATGTTCACCGCAAACCTCCTGGCATTTCAGCAGGTCCTATATCTCTGCGTGGCATTTTGTTTCATGAGACACGTTGTTAGTTTACCATGTAGCAGTAAAAGTCTTCCCACTTATTTATCTCAGGATGTATATATTCATGGCCCTGCAAGCAACTGGGATATTTTGTAAGCCAAACGGGTAGTGGATGGACAAGGATCATTCCTGAAGGGCAGCACATCAATAAAATTGAATGCACGGAAAGAGGCACAGCTGGTGGCCAACCATATTTATAGGGCTAAAAACCATCAAATATCGGTAAATAAAATCTTTAGCCCCCTACAAAAGATATTTGCGTGAACTTGTAGCAGAGGCTGTTGTTAAAATGCAGCACATATGTATTTGTAGGCTAACACCCTGGCTAGGCGACTTGAGGAAATAGCCGAAGACAATGTGACCTGACTGTTGGAGTGGATTAATACATCATCGTGGTAAGCATTCCAGGCTAACGCATCTACAGCTATCAACAACTAGGCAATACTGCTTATTTATGTACGAGGTCTTTATCAGAAGCATGCGCAGGAGACTTTCATATGTGCACTATCCTTGACAACCAACACAACGGTAGCGGAACTGTTTAAAATAATGGATATTTATATATCTGGTCAACTAAAACGGTTTTTTTGGGTTTGCAAATGCACAGACGGAGACGCTGTTACGACCGTATGACCCTCGGGTTAAGCGGGTCATTGTAATTAGATTGTATATTAGGTAGAAACTATGATGTAAATTATGCACAGCAACTTTCTGTCAAGCTAAACAATGTCACGGGAAAAGCTAGCGTATTGATTTTATGGCATAAGGCAGCAATCGCAGCAAAACACACGCCAGTAACTCCCCCCTGTTTGAAAGGAGATGGACGGAGAGCACATGTGCTTATTCTTGTATACGAAAAAATGACGGTGTTTCAAAAGAAAATCTTTAACCAGGCTATTCAACTTACGTGGACCATTGCATCTATTTCACCCAACCACAAAGTAACCGCTTGCAGCACGGTTCAGTGATGACTTATGGGCCGCAATGCTGACAAAACTATGCGACGTAGCTGGCCTGCACATTGGACTTAATCTGCCTTTATAGAGGAACATGAAAACTTTTTAGGTTAGCAGACAAGGTGGCTGCCGTTAACGTCAAGCTGGAATACTTGGGGCAGCGCATGAACCTAAGTATTTTGTACATGCTTCAAACCTTAGCGGAGATTTTAAGCAAAACTGACACTTAACATTCATCCTTGCAAGTGCTGCCTGATCAACCATCTTTGTTTCTAAAAGCTTACAAACACTATTTTTACACTAACATAGATCAACTAACTGGTAGATAATTTATCCAGGATTCATTTGTCAACGGGCCAAGTGAATCAAGCACGGCTGCGCATAAACGATAAAATGCTAGAGGTTGCAAAAGCTAGCAGGCTAAAAACTACGGGAGCGCGCCCCGTTCTTCGTTCAAGTGGTTTCGGGTACTTAACCCGTAGGTCTGATAGGTTAAGTGCCGTGATAAACATAAGTTAGGGACGGCGAGATTCATAGCCTAACCATAGCTTTGCGCCCGAGTAGGGAACGGTTATTTCCGTGAGTGACGCACCCAGCAACTGATGATTTCTTGGCCCCAAGTTGCAAAACAATTACCACAACGCCACGTAGGTTTACCGGGGCCCTTGTATAGCGGTCAAATCGACAGGCTGAAGGATGTATAGATGAGTCATGTAGGTAAAGGTTGTAAACACCACTCGGTACTAGGTTGCTAGGAGAGGCTGAATCAAGCTCCATGTCGACGTGTGTTGTTCTAGCATGTGCAATAAATGTAACAGTGCAAATTTCAGGCATAGGTAGGTTAGGCTCTGGACAAGTTGAACCATATTTGGACCCAGTACCTGTGTTATCAATGGAAAAGCGTTTTCAGATGACGGTAACTGCTGACTAGAAATGATCGGTAGGATGCAACTGAGAAATACGTACTGAACGACAACAACGGACGAAAGCTCCACGCTTACCACTACTTTTGTAGTCCGTTTTTAATGCAAAGCATTTTGTAACTTTGGCTTTATGCTGCAGGCAACCGCAGCGGAAGCATTTCTGTGGGAATGGGAATTCGGTTGGCAAGCAGTGGATATTGGCAACCTCCTGCATGTCTGCGTGGATAGCAAAACTTCGCGACCGTTTGGCCGTACATTCTTTAAGGTGATCTTATTCAACAGTCGTATTCTAATTCAATTTGGAAGCGTCTTGGGAAAGTCGGTATTCCCGAATTCAGTTATAGGTGATTACACTAATCAACTGCTGCACTGGCATTGCGCCCTCCATTCTATTTTCCGGTATGGTTGAATAGTCGCATGGTCGTACACCGCGAATAAGGCGACCAACATGTTTCTAGATTTTCCGATGGTACCTTTGTAAGTCGGACGAAATTGAGGCGAGCCATGAAGAGATGTGTACACCGGCCACTGCCTTGTCCAGCAACTCCAGTGCTCTCCTTAAGGTATCTTGGAACTGGAGCTCCAAATCATCTACTTGACGTTGTCTTTTATCGCCGAGTTGGTATCTGTGAAGCTTCAGTTTCTGGCCTTCCGTGTAGTTAGAAGCCGCAGGTAGTATGTCAAGGTCCAATAAAAACCATGTTTCCACTGGGCTCATACATTTTCGGTAGGAAACAGGAACGTATCCGACCAGTACGCTGTAATAGTATGTGATTCTATGACGTAGGTTTGTAAGCTGCGACGCCAGTGTTGTGTGCGGAAAGTCAAATGCACGAATCAAAATAAGAAGATCGCTCCGGTAAACGAACTACTGTAGTCTGCTAGGCCTCTAACTACGTGAGTATCTTCAGTTGGCGCCAGGAGAAGGATGAACCAATAGGAATGCAGAGAATAAGCCGCTATGAGGGTATGGCTTTAGCTGTGTGCACTTGTCTGTCTAGACTAACAGCCAAGTATGCTGACAAAATACACCACAGCCCCACGCCACATAGAGTGTTTGGAGATATCTATATGGCATTTATTCTTTGGAATGACCGGGCTGTCCAAAGCAGATATGAAGGTTCCAGTTACAACCTCCACGCCAACGCTTGGATCCAACATGTTCACGAACACACTGGGCCCTCTAACTCATTTGACTTAAACTTTCGAACGGTGTCCCCGATGAGGCTGCCGGTCTACTAGACTAATTCTACGGCTGCAACCAAAAAGTGACCAGAAGCTCTTTTACACATGTCTCGTTACATTGCGTCTCTTCTTGCCCTGTCTAGTTGCCTTGAATGTTCAGCTGCGTAACTCTGGTTTGCAAGGTGAGTGCTTTTAGAGAAATGTTATAACTTTCTGTCTGCTGATGTAGACACAGCTGCACGCATCAAATGTTTATATTCCTACAGCTGCCCGGAGGTTATTGCTCCATTCCGTAGCAGCAGTCAATCCAAGCAAACAGCAAAGCAGCTAAGACTAACGGTGTAGTTAAGAAGCTCAAGCAAATGAGCCCTCAATATGCCAAAATTAAAGAAGTTCCCATCGTTTATAGCGTGAACAAAGTCCTTATTAACCGGCGAACTGCTCTGGAAACAGCAAAGATGGCTGAAGAGGATGTCGCTCTTAACAGTATCAATAAAGTTACGTCGCTTACTCAAAATCTCAGACAAAGAAACGAGTAAAAATCTGCGCCAGTTGCATAAATGAGAATTGCTGACAAATCCGTTGTTAACAATCCAGCAGAAATATGTAAGACTTCTAACAGGCACTTCTGTATTACATTCAACATTTTTAACTGGACCTCGCTAACTGTGCCACCTATGCACACAAATGCTTCACTTCACACTCTTACCATTGAAATATGTTCTATTACACGATTAATCATTTCACTTAGTCGGTCATAACATTCTGCCTCCGCTGGTCGCCGATCAAAACTGCTGATACTCGGTGGCCAGGATATTCCGGTTCTACTTTTCAAACTGTTCACGCTTTCCAACACAAGTAGAATTTCCAAACCCCAAAGAAACATGCCGCAGTCCTCCCCAAGCACAAAACTGACAGTCGTCAAAACATTGAAAGCTATCGCTCCATCAGCCATACGCCTATTGTCTGAACAGAAGCGGAACGAAAAGTCAAGTTAAACTTGCTTAACTTCTGCTTACTTGCATCCAACTCAGTCAAAGACAAGCTGGATTGCTGCCGTTTAAATCCCGTTCGACATACCAATTTGCGTTCTTAAACCCCGTAACTTAACAGGTTGACAACAAGCAAGCACTGGCCCTCATCTTCCTAGACCGGATGAACACTTTGACTTCTCACCACCTGCAGAACTCCGGACGGAGCTGGAATCATACAATGCACTCAAAAGCTGATCAATGGTTTGCATTATATCTTACAACTCCATCCGTCATATGGTTGGGGACTTCATGTCACCTTCAAAAGCCGTCAAACGTAGCATAATTCATGGGGGTTTGAAGCGATGGTGACTTGCTGCTAAATAAAGTTAATGCCCCTTGCTTCCTAATAGCAAAGCATTTTATGCCAGCAACGTAATGCTCATCAGTACAGCCATTGCAAATCAGTAGACAACAAAAATCCCTTTAGCATTGGCGACACGTTCAGACACAAGCAAGAGAGCCAAACCTGTATAAAGTCAAGAGACACAACTACGCACGCTTACACGGACACATAAATACATTCATGTAGCAACATATATGTCACCCCTATGCCAAACATTTGGTACATTCCTTAAGCACCTGATGAACGGTTATATTGACGACGCCAGTGCAGGGGTGCTTCGCTTAACCGGGAACAAATGTTTATGTATTTATTTATTTAATGTTCCTGCTCTATACCGGGGGCGCGTCCAAGGTGTTTAAAATATGAAACCCTGCCTGATTACCGATGGAAGCAAAAGTCTCTTCTCAACTCACCCGTCAAATAAGCACACCGCCATTTTCCATATACAACACAACTCATGAGATCTAGCTACTTAGTGCGACTCAAGGAATATGGGATTAACATCTGCGAGATACCACGACGTCTCATACAAATGTACCATTTGACCCAATATGTTAGCGCTACAAGGTGCGTCACAAGCGAATTACGTAACTCTGTGGGAATTAGGCGTTCCCTAATCCTGTGCGCTGAACTTCGCGTAACAAGGGGTTTATTTCTTTGCAAAAGCGCATCCGCTCATTGGAAACACCTTCAAACCCATAATAACGCAAGAATCTAAAACTGCGCTCTAATAATACGGGCCAAGCCTCTGCTAGAGTATTTCGCTATGTTACTCACACACCGACGAAGCTACAACCAAATAACCCTCGTAAAAGTTCCGCGTGCCTTCACGAAACGCCTTCTGATGAATTTAAGGCTTAATTATTGTGGTCATTGCAACATAACTAAGCTAAACTCATTAAGGCTTTGACAATTGAAACAAAACAAGCCTACCTACAGTTGCTTATTAATAATCCCAATGGGAGCCAACGAACGTCTTTCTGATACTCAGACAACACATCCTACCCAAAAGGTGGTAGACCTCAAACCCTTATCCTACAGTGGACGCGAAGTAGCATTTGCTCCAACGTTTACCTCCACCGATGCGCCTATGTAGGATGTAGTTTACCACTTGTAGACAACGAACGAAATAATAAAGCTCGTACTAAAGTTGTACCGTTGCTATAACGGCGTTTTCCGCTTGCCATTCAGTGCCGCGCGCGAGTGCTGTGACTGACGCACTAAAGGAACCTAGGAAACTGATCAAATCGTTGCAAGTCACCTGAGTCGTCTGACTTCAACAGCTCCAACCACTTGCCGTCTCCTCCAAAGAAGACAACTACACAAACGTGGGAAACAAATAGACGAAAGACTACTGCGAATATCCACGAGGATGGGCCATCAGATGCAATGTTGTCAATGTTACATCACCAGTCGGCAACGTTCCAGGATGCGGTTGGTTTACGCCTGGCAAGATTTCTCCCTGCAAAATACCACAAAGCTCTGTTTAACAACACCGCGACGTGGCGGATGTGACTCGCCAAACAATAAAGTCACTGCCTCAACAACGCGTTAACATTTGGCCGATACCATATTCCAATACTTGTGTGCATATATCGGCTCTCTACAACTACGCCTACATATCTGCTTAGTGACATACAACTATTCCTAAAATATTTTTGCAGTTCATTCTTTATGCTTCACCCACCTGACTCGCATTGTGTACACAACCTCATCGGCCTAGTTCCTCATCAACATACCTCACTTCGATTATCTGCTACTTACCTCTACATCTTGCATCTGTGAAGCTGGACTTCATACGATATTTGTGCCATGTGGGCTCACACTACATACTCCATCTCCACTATTCCCGCGCTTGGTCATGCTAACCATGCTATCATATAAAATGTTGCAATATGCTGATCACGCCCAAAAGACGTGCCTCGCTTTGGCCAGAACAAACTGTTTATTTATTTATTTACCTTGCTTTTTCTTTCATACTTATATTTGTTCCCACGGTACAGTTGTCACGTGTTGCGTAACACAAGTAACTGTTAGGCTAATAAACATCTTCTAGTGTGTATACTACAAAGTAGTGACGTTGCCACGATCGAAAATGCCGAAAACTGGAAAGCATTCAAAAGCGAATTATTCAAGTGATGATCGGGACGACGGAAAACCAACGCTGGTTGCGGAGGCTATTTCCAGGGCTGTTAAAATTTAGTGTTACGAGCTCTGAATATTCAATATGGCCCAAGGTTTCAAAAGATGAAAATTTATCCATCGTAATGCCAAACGGTTGGTGAAAAAACAAGCATAATTTTTGTACAACGCTTTCCCCGTAGCAACATTGGGGTGTTTTCTTGTGTTTACTTGCGGTGGAGGCTTTTGATCTTACTACAGGTAGAGGTGCTTTGGACAGGAAATTATGGCCTGAAACTTTAGTATTTGCGCTATTTCCTAGCTCACTCACAGCCACTTTGGGAACGCCGCCGACAGCTTCACGCTTGATACCAGCTTCCGGGAGAAAGGTTCATGACCTTAGTCAGTGAGTTGAGGCAACTAGAAGGCCGTGCTTGGGAAGAAACCGCAGACCAACGCGAAAACCGCTTTTGAAGCGCTTAGTGGAAGGAATCCAGACAGGCTGCGTTAAGAAGCGGTTTATTCTTCATCCCTCTGACTGACTGGATACAGCTGTTCAGCAAGGCGAAGAGTTGTAACGTGTTGCTGAGGCATTTATCTACAGCAACTCGCAAGTTACGATCTTTAGCTGCTCTGCTCATAACTAGCACGAAAGCCATGTTCAGGCGCTTTGCTTAAAACCAGCAAATAGGAAAGTTATTGCGATATCGTAAAAGATTGGCATGGGTTCCGCTTAAACCGCTGGACGGGATCCGTTGACGTTGGTGTAGAAGTAAACGCCGCCTTGTTAGGGGTTTTGTCGGCTTCTGATTACCTTAATCAATGCATTTTTCTGCACAATCCACGGGGATGTGTGAAGTTAGCCTTTCCCGGTTGCATTCGTTCGTTTTATAACGATGCCTGAAGCAGCGCTTCCTTAGCACCACGCCCGATCCGCTGGCGTTTCATTGTGCAGTCCAGAAAGGCAAGGTACCGTGACAAGGTTTATTGCTGGTGTTCAGTTTAGTGTGGGACCCCTAAGCAATTTCCGACGCATCTTTCTAGATCTTGGAGAAAGCGAAGCAGCAAACGAGACAAGACCGTAAAAAGCAGTCTTGGAACTAAAAATGCGCAATGGTATTAGCGCTTGGAGTTGAGACGTACTGAGGTATATTGTGTAACATATTATAGGTTGCCAATGTCTTCTTTTGACAGGCAACTAAAAGCCAGGTCGCATGTAGGGAGATCAAATGTGTGGCACCTGAAAGCGATGGGCGTAGCTGTAGTTTACGACAGTGTGACCAACATGTGGGTAGAGCGAGAAAATAGGATTAAGCGAAGTGTGTTGGCTATTGTAGGTTGTTTGCATATCAGGAATTCGTAGTCTAATGCGCTAAGACCGGCAGGATACGTAGTCGTATCCTGCTTCGAGCAAGTGCCAATGTTGGTTTGTTGATGGTAAAGCAGCGGAACGATAAGACTCAAGTGCAAAAGGATATGGTTCCAGGCATCTAGACGTATGGATGCAACGCGGTGAAGTGCGTAAAATGTTTGTAAAGCGGGGTAGATTAATGGAACGAAAAACATTGTGGGCAGTTTTACCTCAGTACTAAAGTTCTCAATGCATAAGTTTTGATCTATGTCAATCATTAGCCCTAATAAATAGCGGAGGTAAGGGCTGCGTATGAGACGTTGCAAGGTAGAAGCAAACATAGAGATGCGCCTAACATCCGTCTCATGATGGATGCAATGGTGCAGGAATCCTGCGTCTTATCGTTGGGGATAGCCAGCAGTATTAAACACAAAATAAAAGTTAGCCGTAGGAAGTGAAAGGGTAGTTTTACAGCCGTGCGACATTTCCTAAGTGCTCCAGTCTTAAACTTAAATCCACCATGGTTATCGAATAACACAATAAAACGTGCAGCGCAAGACGTAGATGGACGAAAAAATCTATGGCGTTACGGAGTTTGGAATAAATACCAGAAAACCATGATGCCTTGACGGAAGAGTGAGTCAGTGGGCATTACAGGCTTGTGAATTAAATACGAATTGGAGCTTAGTACTTCTGCTTTAGTAGCTCACTAGGTGGAAACGAGCCAAGGAAGAAGTGCCTCAATCAACTTTGGGTTCCAATGCATAAATAAGTACATGGCACATTCTTGCCGGCAAGTGATACGATTGTGAAAGTTTGATCAGATAGCTACAAAAGTTATAGGTTTTTAGGAATGGTTCATATGAAGTATGGAAAAATAACAATGAACTTAGGTTCAAGGTTTAGACATGCACAGTTATCGTATAATCTTGGTATGGAAATCGGAGATGAGGCTGGTGCTCGGAAAAGCGGATATAAATGTATTGACGACGCCAGTGTTAGGTAAGGTTTTGCTATCTGGGCATCTGCACACACGTTAAGTGTAATAATTTAGTACAAATGTTTGTGGGTGAAGAAGAAATGCTTGCTAAGTGGTGTAAAGAAGTGGAATCTTTGTGAGCATGACGGAAGGGAATCAGTTCGATATTGGAGAGCATTTAACCTGGATGCCTTTGAGGTAAGCCATCTATTTGTACAAAGCCATCGAGGTATACTGCTACGCAGGTATACAGCATTCGGAACTATTTTTGTGATGAACTAGAGGCCCTTAGGAGCAACCTAGCTCCAAGATGGCAAGCAGTCAGCCGAAAAGATAAGTTGTGATAAACATAGCATAGCCTTCATTTTATTTCCAGATGAGCAAACCATATGCCAATTTGAGTACCGGCCAGAATCATTGTATATGGACTAGCCGGAGTCATTGCCCGAAGCAAAACCTGCCAACCGATGTGTCTAACAACCTCATAAAAACAGGCAATAGACGGAAACAGGCAAATGTATCAGCAACACGAAGACACATTGAAAAGGCAAATGTATATATGTTGCAACTGGACAGAGGGTGGGTTGTTGAAAATGTTACAGCATGTATAGTTGTTGCAATAGAAACTGGATACGTTAGTTCTTGCAGTATTACTCAGTACAGAATCAAGCTGATGCTGTTGACATTAGAGTAAGTGTGTGCATGGGAATAAAGCTTGGAGGGTCGGAACTTGCATGGAAGACAATAAAAAGCAAAGGAATCTAGTTGTTGATGCCAAGAGGTTGACACCAATTACCAAGCGTCTGATTGGAATGGCTACATCTGGCTACTGGATATCTCCTAGCGCCACCATCTGTCGGTCGTCGTAAATACAGCATCTCTGTTCAGAAGTAGCTAGTGGTCATCGGCCCCATGCATATGCGATGATCCAGTGCTTATTAGGAGCCACTCCGTATCTCAAAAACCTTTATTTCTTAAGAATATCTGCATCCAATCCTTCCGCTGCCCTGCCACCAATTGATCTTTAGGACTCTCGCCGCAACCTATTTATTTTCGCTTATTACGCAATCCCTATTGGATTACGCAAACTACGTAATGTTCTTGCACCTGCTAATAACTACCAATACGCTAACTCTCTTTGCTCTATCACCATGCAATTATTGGCTCACACTAAACGGATACTTCGTACTTTACTTACTTGTACAAAGATCTTGTCTCTACGCAGGCGTTAGCAATCCACCCATACGGCTAACGATTCTATAGGATATTCAAAAGGTAGTTTCAGCATAATTATTCTTGCAAAGTGCACATCCTTTTGTCTCAAGCCCAAATGTTGTAACACAAGAAATTAACAATATTCAACTCCATGCCTGTTCTTGCGGTCTTCTCTCCGTTGTCCCTCACTTTCCCTTTTCTCTGAGGTCCGGGACATCTTGGAGATCTGGGATTGGACTGAGGAACAGTTTTGGCCCAAGACGGACGTAACAACCCACAAGGACTTACATGGAGCATGGTAGAACTCCGAAAGGACCGAACTACCATCACCATAACCCTTGTCTAGTATGAAGAACTGGACATATAATCATACTCCCATACATTATACATCTGAAAAACCTGGACAGCGGAAAAGTTGAAATTTTGCTCACCTGGACATACAACAAGAAGAATATCGCGATGTCCCTCTCCTCCACCGACCTCAAAAATCATGGTGACCCCGATCAAATTAGCTGTCCAACTAACAGAGGAAATTAGAAGCCATTACTCTGCGAAAAACCGAAGGTAAAACCAGTCGTCAAGCAGCTTTGCCAGTTCAACATTAATGTTCAAAATGCCTCGCGGCAGTGTTGCAGGACGTGGTGGGTTTCGCCTGGCAAGCGTTCTCCCTATAAAAAGCCACAAGTGTCTGTTTAACAACGCTGCGATGTGGCGGATGTCTCGCCACTGAATAAAGTCACTGCCTACAACTACATACTGGCAAGTCGACTAGAATCACATACCAACTTTTCCCGACACCGTCACAACTACACACAATTGAATCCGATGTATTGTCGAGATACACATCTGCTTTTAAACCTTGATCATGCCTGAGTTGGTGTGTCTCTATGAAACTGAGAATAAACTATCTATTTATTTATTTTATCATGGACATACGACCAATTTTCTACTACTGCTGTCACAGTTGCCATAAAATGAGAATGAACTATTTATTTATTTATTGTACAGTTTCAATCATGAACATAGGAACAATTTTCTACTGTCACTGTTACAGTTGCCATAAGTTGCTTGTACGGTTGTGCATACCTGATCATGCCACCATGGGCGTGCCTCGCATAGTCGAGAATAAACTATTTATTTATTTAGTTACATGCAGTTAACTCTGGCCTAGAAATTCAGAGAATTTATGGCAAGTAAGTGGTAAGTTGGCACCAAGTGGGGAGGTGGGATTATGCGGTGTCAAATATAAGACAACCTGAGAGAATGGTTTTGTAATCGTAGGATTTTAATTAGTTTGTAATAGCTGCGTTGTGTGGTCATAAGCCGTATGCAGCTGGGGTTCAAAGGAAGAGTGTTAAGGGACGGGACTAAATGTGGCAACTATAGCAAAGGTAAGCTTGCAGCATTCGCTATGGAATGGAGCTAGTGTTGCGGAATAAATTGGGACATTAAGATCTCTAGGGTGTAAGTTCGCTACTCGGAATTGGATATTTATGTTGTCGCTGCAAGTCAACTGGACAAAGCAAACCAGCGTGGGTAGGATCCGGATTAATTGCTAGATAGAACCAGCTCGTGTTTGCTGGAGAAGTGATCATGGACTGTTTAGCAGTCAAAGTTAAAAGGATGGGTAATAGCTGGATGGAACTATGTGCCGCAGTGAAGAGAAAGCTGCATAGCAGGCTCGGTAGTGGACCAGGAGTTCAGGAATAAAATGTGACCGTAGCACAACCAAAGGGAAAGGGCCGTTGCAGCAGTGCCTTGATAGATTAGATGCTATTCTTTAAAGAGGATTTCCACGGGTCACTGTTGTGTCAACTGGACAACATGCAGCAATGAGAAAAGGAGCGGGGTAAATTATAAGGGAATGGTCGCTCGCGCTCGATCGCGGAGGGGAATAGACCGCGGAACCTTCCTAGTTAAGGAGGTGTTGGAGTGCAAGAGATAAGTTGGTGCTTAAGCTCATAGGGTCTTGTTTGCAATGGTAGAGGAATAACCATAAATGGTATACTTACCTGCAAGCATGGGGTGCTATGTTTTATTGGTGACAATGTAGGTGAAGGAAGTTTGGTACACCAAGGCATGAAAATCGGCGGCTTGTGCGCAATTAGTGCTCTTAACTGCAATGAGTTAGTAAGCAAACTGGTGCCTGCCGACAATCGTTTGCTTGCTTTAGGACCATGTAAAAGGTCAATGTGGCGTGCTCAGCAGGTTGGTTTTATAATATTTCGCGGTTTGGGCATGTTAAGGTTGCATGCACTCAGAAGGATGTGTCCTCTCCGTAGATAACATTAAGTAGGAACAGTTACTCATTTACTGCCCATGCTGTGGTATCTTTAGAAGCAACCATAGAATTATGGGCACCAGCACACGTTTGGTAATCCAACTGACCTTTTTTGTTTCACGATGTATGCTGCTTGCATATCTGCACCAGGTAGTAATAACCACACCAAGTTTCAAAAGTGCTATCGTGCGGTGGTATACAAAGCTAAAGTGTCATACTTTGATCAACTGACAGACGTTGACTTACGAACAAATTTGTTCGTGAACCATACCAAGGATAGCAACACAATGAACATCATCTATATAAACTTACTGGAACTAATCACGCACGAAGACCCTTAGTTTATTGTAAACTGGCGTTCGACTTTACCCTGTTCCTGAAATTTCTTCTACCACCATATACCAAAATCTGGGGCTAGTTGGCATGCCAAGCGGTATCCGTCTAAGCAGCAACTGTTGTCCGTTTATCAACGTGGGCTTTGCGGGGTATATGGCCTACCTTTCACTGTATGCGAGCAACTTGCCGGTCCTTGCTGTACGTGCTCGCAAGGTCTAGCACACCTTGTCTCTAACCAAGTAGACGTAGGCGTCCTCCATCCGATGACTTTCCATTCCTAAGACAGCTGGTGCAGGCCGCAAGTGGTGGCTTCTGATTGTTTCATTCCTATGATGCTCTTTCAGTGTATTAACCGACGAAAACTATGTGAAGTTGTTTGGGGGTACGTTCTGCCTCTGGTTGGGGATAGAGTGGACCTATAGCAGGTTGGGTAAGTATTACCCAACTTGGTCGAGGGGTTAGGAATGTACGCGTACACCAAGTATCTAGTTACTCTAGGCAAGTCTTTCGTGCCCGTCCGACGGATTTGACGTGGCCTGATCGTCAACTGCCACTCTTTAACTTGGGAAAGATCGTAGGGACGTCAACAGGCCAGTTAAACCGACTAGCTTCCTGAGAGGTAACCAAAGGCTGTCGCAACACCCGCGGTTACTAAAAACCGCTAATACGGATGCTAAAAGAGTCCGACATGCAACAAAATGCGCAAGCCTATGAAGTTTGCCCTAGCTAACGCGTACACTTTTGTTGTAACCAACTAGCACAAATGTCACACCTGGTTCATTTCACCTCGACGCCGTTATCCTTTTCATTGTCAAATAGCAGACGCAGCACAGGCACTAGGTTCCAAAACAGCGGCGGGTAGATGAACTTAGTAGGCATAACGGACACTTGTGGTAACATGCAAAGCTTGAGGTAGTTAGGCGGCAAAGCTTTAAACCGCTAAACTCCACGAAGTCTATGTTCTGTTTCGTGACGTGCACTCACCTTTCCGATGCTGTTAAAATGCTCGTCGTTGCGACTCCCTGTGAAAACCTGTGCGTCACTGCGTTACTGTTCCGGGTGCCTGCTTCGTCAATTAAAATGACTCCGGTCGCCAAATGTATCGGTCTCCTTGCATTGCTTAACAACATCGCAAGATTCGCTGTGGTATGCTGCAAAACGGACGCACTTGGCTGAAATGCAGTACATCCGCATGCCGCCATCCACTGCGAATGTTCCGGATAAGGGTAAATGCCACAACAGTACTTGCATGTCTAGAAGAATCCATAATAGTCATTTGCACTGATATGTCGGCGAGTAGTTCCTGCGAACGGCGGATCCCGGTCAATGATGTTACTTATTGTTGTCGCAATTTTGTGACGGTTACGCTCAACGCCGTACCTTTGGACAAATCCAACCAAATATCCATGCCAGCCTGCAATTGTCTTCTTCGTACCATACTTATCTTGGGCGACCTAACTTTATGGCGACGCAGCGCATTCACCCTTTCTGAGGAAGGCGCCTCTAGTGCTGACTACCTTTACTTCCAGCAGCATGAAATCTTAATATCTATTGGTCTCCGTATAAATCGGACCCGGTACTTCCATAAAATTGGTAACTTCATCAACCAACCTACGACTACACTGCCCTGACTATTCTATTCACACTCAAATAAGACCGCTCTTCATCTTATAGCCATTTCTACGTTGTGAAGGTCTACCCAACACAGTTGCATGTCGGTAAGCAATACATTTCTTTTAATAACACCGGTGTGCTCTGATTTCACCCCGCTTATCTCAAAGACCACCTTGACCTTAACTTATTAATACCCGCCTTCCATTTATATCTTCCGGTTCCACCTGTTTAGGGCTAGGAAACGGCGCGTCGCTGTTAGCCCTTCTGAAAGACATTTTCGTTCCATATTGAGCGCACGTCGTTCGCCTCCCACAACAAGCCGAAAATGGGGCGTAATTGCTCTAGAACCGCTCACACTCTCATTGACGCTTTTGCCACTTCATCTCATATGACCAGCTTCTTAACGACATCGCCCTCTGAGCCAATTTGTCTTACTGTTGACACAGTAGAACACAATCCTCCAGTGGTTTGCCTAAGCTACTGATGCAGCAATGCGCCATTCTATTCCACAGTGGTAAAACCATTGTGTTGGAGAGTGAATCAGCAGCTGCAATAAAAGGGAATGCCTCACATGTGAACGACCGATGGCGTGGAGCATTGAGAAACGCTCGATGCTTGTTCTTTCATTAGCGTGGCCACTTGACCTATTGACCTGTAACCTTATTATCCAATTGTTCACGTTATGACTTGAGACCTTCAACTTACGTTCCTATAGAAAGCTAGCTGGCTGGCTAGCCGAACAACCTCCTCGTGGTGCCAGCTGTGTGGTTCGGGTTTAACCGGTTCCAGCAAATAGTTCGGCGGCAGTGTTCCAGGACGTGGTGGGTTTTCGCCTGGCAAGCGTTCTCCCTATAAAAAGCCACAAATGTCTCTTTAACAACACTGCGACATGGCGGATGTGACTCGCCAAAAAATAAAGTCACTGGCCCTTAGCTATCCGGAAGTGCTATCCAACCCACAGACATCAATCGCTTTTGCTCACATTCCGGAGGATAACAAACAGTCAAAAATGCTCCGGCATATTCAAAGACACAAGCTACATTCATACAAAATTAAAAATGCTCCGGCATATTCAAAGACACAAGCTACATTCATACAAAATTACATACGTATATACACCCATACACGCTGGATATCCGGAAAGTGCTATCCAACTCGCAGACATCAATCGCTTATGCCCACATTCTTGAGGATAACGGACAGTCAAAAATGCTCCGGCATATTCAAAGACACAAGCTACATTCATACAAAATTACATACGTATATACACTCATACATTTACATACACTGTTGTGCCAACATGTACTTTTTGTACATTTTTGATCACACTATGTTAGCTAAGCATGATCATGCCTGTACAGGTGTGCCTCGCCTTGTCGAGAATAAAAGTTTATTTATTTATTTATTTAATTTTGTAACGATTCACCGGGCCTGAAGAAGTTCTGGTGCCAAGGGCGAAACGTTGCCACAATAAAATCCTAGCAAAACCGATTTGTATTCAAACCTTCAGAAATCAGGAAATCACAGTCGGTTCCTAGCATATTCGGAGATATGGAATCAATATACGGACCACGTGTTCGAAAACTGGCTAGGGAATTCGTGCGCTTGGCTGGTGTTGTAGCGAATTGGGAAAATCAGCGTATCTTCAACATGAGATATCTCAAGTTTGGGATTATTCCTAAAAACCTTGTCCTTAGATCACCGGACAGTTCTTACACATCTACCAAGGCAGCCTACAACGCTAGCAAAACATTTCTGAGACAAGGGATTTATATGACAACTCGACGCCTGAATGAAATCCGCCTACACGCTAATCGGCTGAGCTGGGAACTGCAGACTGCTATAACGCAGACGGACTATGGTAGAATTTACAACATGGCCTCGGAAGTGAAATCAACGCAAGGGCTAGCTGCGAAAGAAAGACGTTCGTAAGTTCAGTCATTTGATGTCTATGCATAGCAGGACTACGAGTGTCGTAGATAGGTCTGAATCTAGCAGTAACTATTACAATGTAGTTAATATGTCAGATAGGTTGCTGAGTGATACGGAACGTATGTTACTAAAATCGGGTTTGAAATTTTCTGTACAGAAGTCTAAACTAACTGCAGAGGAACTGATTACTAGCGTTGAGTCCGTGATGACGAAATTACCAGTATCAACAGCTGAGAATATTCATGCACAGATAGTAGACAGCATCAGATTTCAGAAGTTTGGGGGAACAAATCTTACACCAGCGGAGCGTACCGCATTAAAAGCCTTAAGTGAAGACCCCACCATCATCATCAAGACCGTAGTGATAATAAACCAATCGAATTTTGTGGAAAAAATGGAACACCATTTAGCAGCAGGGCTCTACGAAGCAATCGAGAAAAATCCGTATCGTCCATAATGAATAAGTGCAAAACTGAGGTAAGAAACTACCTGAGAAATGTGAATGACAACCTAGGGCGGGGTAAATAGTATGGCGTATATCCGAAATCAACGATTCCACCTAGGATCTATGGGCTAACAAAAATACATAAGCCGGAAGTTCCCGTTCGGCCCATTGTAGAAGGTATCGGTTCTCCAACACACGAACTAGCCCGCTATTTGGCAGGTTTGTTGCAACCTCTAACAGGGAGAACAAATGGTTTCGTACGAAACTCTTCTGAGTTCGCGCGGAGGGTAGCAGGTCTGGACGTCGCGCCAGATGAAATTAATGGTTCGTTTCGACGTTAGTTCCCTATTCACTAACGTGCCCAAAGCTAACGCATTGGGTATAGCACAGCGGTGTCTTACTGAGGACAATAGCCTGGAGCAGCGAACGAAACTCACGGTAGATCAGATAATCGATGGAATTATAGTATGTCTTAATATGTCGTATTTCACTCTCAATTGGAGGCTGTACTCCCATGCACAGGTACTTGCCACTGGGTCACCATTATCCCCCGTATTGGCAAAGCTGTATATGGAAGACTTTGAGAGAAGGGCGCTGACAAACTTTAGTAGTTCGCCAAAGATTTGGTGGCTCTACGTGGATGATACGTTTGTGATTATGAAGCGAGATATGAAGCAGGCGTTTCTAGATCATCTGAACTCCATTAATGGAAATATAAACTTACTATGGAACTAGAATCTTGCAGTGGCACACTGCCATTCCTCGATTGCCTACTTAGCAGGATCGGTGGACGGCTAAAGACGATGATATATCGCAAGCCAACAGATACGGACGGAGTGCTTCATTACAGTTCGGGTTATCCAAAACATGTCCACGCCGCTATCGCATCCTCACTGTTTCACAGAGCCCAGACTCTGTGTACAAAGGGAAGGACAGGAAAGGCCGCTCGTAAGGAGACGGTGAGCAAATTAGTAGACAGTGGAATTCCGAGGCGGTTATGAAACCTCAATTGCAGTGAGCTCTAAATCCACCTCCGCAACGCACAACGGAGTAGATTGGGACAGTGGGAATCCCTTATTAAAAGGGAGCCTCAGAAGCAAGCAGACGAGTACTAAACAAGGAGGAAATAAGAGTGGTTTTTCGAAAGGGCCAAACGTTCTATACAGCCCTTGTGTGTTTGAAGGGTCCACTTCCAAGAGACAGGACGAAAAATTGTGTTTATAAAATCAATTGCAAAGACTGTGAACACGTGTACATAGCTCAAACAGCGAGAGAGCTACCCACGAGGATAGCAGAACACAAGAGGTACGTTTCGCGTCCACCGAAAAATGAGCCCGAATACAGGGCTCTAATAAACGATTCAGAGGTGGCCGTACATACGCTAGAGTCAGGACACGCGATTGGTTGGGACAATGTCGAGATACATAGGAGAGGATTACCAACAACAGACCAGTGGTTAATTGCTGAGGCGATCGAGATTACCTAGACTAATAACCGTGTGAACAGAACAGACGGGGTAAGTTATCGAACGCGTGGCGGACTGTGTTAACCCGGTCAGTCAGAAAAGGAGTCGGCGGACGAACCCAGGTCAGAGATTGAATCAGCAGCTGCAATAAAAAGGAATGCCTCACATGTGAACGACCGATGACGTGGATCAATGAGAAAGGCTCGATGCTTGTTCTTTCATTAGCGTGGCCACTTGACCTACTGACCTGTAACCTTATTATCCAATTGTTCATGTTATGACTTGAGACCTTCAACTTACGTTCCTATAGAAAGCTAGGCCAATTTTGTAACGATTCGCCTGGCCTGAAGAAGTTCTGGTGTCAAGGGCGGAACGTTGCCACAATAAAACCCTAGCAAAACCGATTTGTATTCAAACCTTCAGAAATCAGGAAATCACAGTCGATTCCTAGCATATTCGGAGACATTATGTTGCTTGTTTTGCAACCAATTTCTCGTTTCGGCTGCAACCCTTCCTCTTTTACAATAACCCTACTCTATTTAACTGACCACTCGGCAGTCCATGTTACATTACTCTCTCAATAAAGAGCCGCTTCTGCTACATAGATAATCCGGCTCTTACCCCACCGCTCTCTGTGTTCATTTCGCTTCCTCTCGGCACCTAGGATTCCAAATTCGATTGGTTCACCTAGTCTACTGAAACGCCGATATGTTGTCTTATTTCACAATTTCTGCTTCATACTCTTGCTTGTTCTAAACCTAATACTGCTTCGTCAACGGTCTATCATACTTTACTTTACCCCACCTCCAATTAACTGGCTGCTTGGCAGGCTATGTTTCGTTAAGCTCTCATAAAAGAGCGGCTGCTTCTACGTCGTTGATCTAGCTCTTACCCTCATGGTTCTGTGCGTCCGGTTAGCTTTCTGTTGGCCCATCAACACAATGTTCCAGTGGTTCACCTAAGCTATGGAAGCTCCGGTACATCGTCTTATCCCACATTTGTTGTTTGAAAATATTACTTGTTCTACAATCCAATCTTGCTTCCGCCACGACGCACCTTCCTTTAGTATAACTCTACTCTACTTAACTGACCTCTAGGAAGTCCAGGTTCCCATAATCTCTTAACAACAAGCGGTTTCTGATATGTAGTTAATGCGGCTTTTTCCTCATCACCCACTGCGTCTGTTTGGCTCACTTCTGCCACCATAGCCTTCCACATGTGAGTGGTGCACCTAATCTACTGCTGCCCCACTTTATTTTGCAGTTGTTTGTTCATAGTGTCGTCTGGTATACACTCAAATCTTGCTACTGCTACGACCCACCTTCCACTACTGGAACCTTCCTCAAGCTAAATAACCTTTGGCCGTCCATGTTCCCTTATTCACTATGCAACGAGCAGCTTCTGCTACGTAGTTACTCCGGCTCGTACGATCACCGTTCGCGGCGTCTATATGGCTTGCTGAGGACGCCGTAACATTCCCCTGTGAAGGAACCACGTATTATACTGACGAGCCGCAGTGGTATTCTATTCCACATATGTTGGTTTAGTGTATTGATTTACTACAACATAATCCTTGATTCAGTAATCTTGGTAGAAGACCAGAAATACATTAACTGGTCGTCTAGCAAGTTTTCTGAAGTGATGACTTCCCGATCGGTTCCAAATATGTTCCAAGATATTGAGTACCGATCCGGATCTCGTGTTGGCCAACTGGCGCGTGAATTTTTGCGCCTAGCGGGCATCAAAGGCAATAGGAATACTCATCGGATTCTTAACATCAGGTGTCTCAGGAACAACATTATTCTCAAATCCCTCACAGTTAAACCTCCGGATTCTTCATACACCTCGGCACGAATAGCACACAGAGCAGACAAAGCGTTTCTGAGACAAAGAATCTACCTAACAACTAGACGTCTGGGTGAAAACCGCATCCATGCGAGTCAGCTGCGCTTGGATTTACAGACCGCGGTGGCACAGATTGATTATGACAGACTAAGCAATAAGGCCTCCGAAGTTAAGGCAGCCAGAGGACGGGAGCCGAAGAAAAGGCAAATAATTAAGTTTGAACACTTGTTGACTGCACATAATAAGGTCGATAGTCGTATTGATAAGCATGTATCTAATAGCAACTATTATTGGGTTGTTAACGTGTCAGATATAGTGGTACGTGCAACAGAGCGTAGTTTTAGAAAGAGGTCTGAATTTACTATCAGCAAATCTAAACTAAGGCAAAAAGATGTAATTCTTAGAGTTGAACCGGTTATGACTAGCTTACCACTTGAAAAGGCTGAGGATATCCGCGCCCAATTAGCAAATATAATTAAATTTCAACAGCCGGTCGAATGGAATCTTGCCCCAGCTGAAGACAGCGTTAAAGACCCTGAAAGGGGATACTAGTATTGTCATTACAAGAGCAGATAAAGGTAAAGTAACAGTGGTACTGAATAAAAGATTATTTAGAAAACATGAAGGATCATTCGACCACGGGACCATACAAAGAGGTTGAGCAGCAATCCATTTCATCTGTAATGAATAAGAACAACTCAGATGTCGCTAATTACCTAAGGACCGTGAAGGACAATTTAAGAAAGGGCAAATGGTGCAGCATTTCTCCGAAGTCGGCTATTGCACCCAAGACATAACGGTCTGCCAAAGATACACTGGCCCAAGATCCCCTTGCGACCTATAGTGGATGGCATAGGCTCCCCACACATGAACTCGCGAGATAGCTGGCGAGCCTGCTGCAACACCTAACAAGGAGAACGAACACAATTGTAAAACTCTTATGAGTTTGCACGAGTGGTGCGAGGGTTGCGCATCGAAGAAGCCGAATTAATGGTTAGCTTCAATGATACCTCCCTGTTCACGAATGTACCCAAGGAGGAGGCGCTACTAGTAGCGAAAACCTGTTTGATGGTGGACAGCAGCTTAGAGGACAGAACAAAGCTGACAGTGGATCAACTGATCGGGTGGATAGCTTTGTGTCTCGACATGACTTATTTCACATTCCAGTCTAGAATATATACTCAGGCACAGGGTCTGGCCATTGGATCACCAATATCCCGCGTATCAGACAATATGTACGATGAAGAGTTTGAAAAGAAAGCATTACCAAATTTCCGTGGTGTGCTAAAGATATGGTGGCGCCACCTGGATGACATTTTTGCGGTTATAAAAAGCAATAAAATAAAGGGATTTTTAAACTATTTGCACTCCATTGATAATGCAATAAAGTTCACCATGGAACTTGAATCGCAGAGCGCTACACCTCCGTTCCTTGTTTGCCAGGTACGTAAGAAGAAAGGAACGTTAAAAACCACGCTGTATCGCAAACCAATGGACACAGATGGGGTACTTGACTATAGTTCAAGCCACCGGATGCGTGTGTATGCGGGAATCGCCTAATCACTATTTCACAGAGCAAGTGCTCTGTGCACGGAGGAAGAAGCTAAGAAGACAGCGCAGAAGGAGGCGATGAAAAACTTAATAGCTAGCGGATATCCGAAACGATTGGTGAAACGACAGCTGTAGAAAGTTTGAACCCAAGCGCAACACCAACCATTGAGTAGATAGCGACAGTGGGTATCCTGTATAATGAAGGAACTTCGGAAACGATTCGGAGAGTACTGAATAAGGAAAAGATGAGGGTAGTTTTCCAGAAGGGTAGAACGCTATCATCCACACTTGTGCATCTGAAGGATTCACTCACTTTAGATAGAACAACTAACCGTGTTTACAAAACTTTACGCAAAGATAGTACACAAGTGTATATGGGCCAAACAGCGAGGGAATAACGTAAGAGGATTTCAGCACATAGGTGACACATATCACGACCTCCGCGAAAGGAGTTGGAGTATGGATCTCTACTCAGAGATTCGGCAATAGCAGTGCATGCGCTAGACACGGGACACAAAATTGTCTTCAAAAATGCGGTGGTTATCAGAAAAGGATTACTGATCATGCCTCCATGGGCGTGCCTCGCATAGTCCAGAATAAAGTATTTATTTATTTATTTATTTGCATTATCAAAGGCTAATTGCGAAGGCTATAGAAATAACCAAGGCTAACAACTGCGTGAATAGTCCATCACCATAAATACATTGACCGGTCGTCTGCCAAGTTTTCTGAAATGATGGCTTCCCCATCGGTTCCACATATGTTCCAATATATGGAACCTAATCCTTGCATTTGCTACGGACTGTTTTCCTTCGCTATAATCATACGCTAATTAACTGACTGCTTGGCAGTCCATAATCCCTTTATCACTCAAAAACGAGTGGCTTTCTACGTAGCGACTCCGGCTCTTAACCTCATTGGTTTTTCAATCACTAGACACCCTTTTGACACAGTAGAACCTCACCTTCTAGTGGCTCACTTAATCTTTTGAAGCGCCGCTGCTCCATTTCATACAACAAATGCTGGTTCATAGGCTTACTTCCTGCTTTTTATCCAGCTATTCACCGCCAAACATATTTTAACCGTCTTCTTTGCTTTTCCTACACATTCGTCCTAACACCTTAACCTAATACCTCGTGGATTGCTTACCGGAACCGTACCCTTGATCCTCATGTACATCACTGTCATTTATTCATTGGGCCATGCTTTTGCGGCATAATCAAAAAATATTTTCAGTGTAAAAACTGTTGCGCATTGTACATCGATTTGTCTCAATTCTAAATAGCATAAGATAGGGTTTTCATCATGCTTGATTCCAGGACTTATCTTTTGGCTTTCTCTCAGCCTGTTCCTCTCCTTCTTCTTCCAGGTCGGGAACTATACTAAGGTCCAAGCTTGAGCTAATGAATTGCCTCTGTCTGAGATAAGGTATACCAAACAACAAGGACACACAGGAAACACATTCATATGTCTAAACCGACCAACTGCTCCTAACACCTCAACGACTGATGTTCAGTGATTGTAGATAGCGACGAATTCCTCACGCTCCTGCAAGTATACAGAAGCAGATAACGCAATGCCACAGGTTCGCTGGAACTGTTACGTAGCTGCACAAGTACTCATCTTACTCGTCTGGCATCAAACAGACTCTGACTGAGCTATCCGATAAGCCAACAGAGGTGTCATTCGACTGCGTATAACGGTGCTGCCAGTTGTAAATGACCGCTCAAAACACTCGATGTGAGTGTTCTAAAATATTGTGTGGTTCGACTGGCAAGGGTATCTTCTATAAAAAGCCACAGAGGTCTTTTTATCAACACGGCGACGTGGCGGATATGACTCGCCACCGGGTAAAGTCACTTCCCTATTACCCTCTGGCGTATTGAATAGAGATATTTGCACTATTTGCTTGACACGTACAAAAGGATACTCTTAGTCATCGCACGCCGTCACCACTTCACCTACTGTGCTGTTCCTGGTTACTTTACGCACACAGGAATCCAGCTCCTCGTTACCACCCTGAGGATTTGTTTCCTCATGAGTATTTCTTTCATTATTGAAACATGTACCACTTTGGGTTACGGCCATTTATTTACAGCTTAGACAAATGCTCCGTTATCTTGCAAGAGTAAAATTATACGGTGGCCTAAACAGTTGGCTTCAGTCCCGCTAATAATCTCTTTTTCAGGTGCATCTTACCTTGGGCTCTCCCTTTGACATTTAACGTCAACATGTATATTGGAGCGTTGGATGATAGGGAGCAGAATAAAGAACCTTTGCCAGCTCCATCACTTTCCGATCATTGCAGAGGTTGCGTAAGCCCTTGCGGCACAAGGTTGCGCAGTGGAACATTGTAGCTATCCTTTAGGTAGCATCATCCTAGAATACTCAAGTGAGAATCCAACAGTTGTTTGCTAGGTCCCTCTGTCTAAGCAACGATGATAGGCTCCGGTAACCGGTTCCAAGCATTCAATACGAGAGTAGATAAGGCCAGCTTGAGTCGCACACAGAGATTCCTCGGTTTGAACGGCTTCAAACAGGCGCCTCCTGTCGAAAACTCAGTGTTATGTTGAAAGAAGCCCTGTAACTTGCAATTCAGTTCGCTGAAAACATGTCTAGTTAATATCCAATCTCCTAGGTGACGGCGGTAACCCGTAGAGAACCATTTCCGTTCTGTAAGTCGGAGTGCATCCGACAGGTCTTCCAACTCATGGACGGATATGGATGCACGCTGTTGAACCTTCGCTTGCATACCATACTTAGATTTTAAGAGAGGATAGGATGCGGGTAGCCGTATTCGAGGATGAGGTTTATATGCAAGCCAAAGGTGAGTCAGAAAAGCCCCGGTGTCAGGAGAGAAAGCACTCTACATATAGAAAGTATCACCCTGTAGGTCGCGGAGACCCTATGCTGAGTGTCTTGAATAGACTTCAGGTATGATGACACTATCACTCCAAGATCCCTCTCTTGGGTTGCGCTTCTGAGCAAAGAGCAATAAATGTGTTAAGGTTCGAACGGTTAAACGATACCAACGGGGAGGACAGAGCATGTGGCCCGACTTACGGGCAAATGTCACTTAATCGACTAAGCATTGAGTGGATCAAGTGTAAATTGTAAATTGGCTGCGTCATTAAGGCTGGTTACTTCCATCCACAGCTTTAGGTCGTCTGCTAAGATTAAGCAATCCTTTTGAACAATGAAGGGTTAGTCGTTGTTTAAAGTATGGTAAAGTACGGGACCGAAGACCGAGCCCTGTGTGACCCCAATATTCAGGAAAACAGGAGCAGAAAAGGTGTCATTCTATTTCATTTGCTTGGGGCGTTCTTTTAGGAAGTCGGTGATCCAAGACAGAAGGTTTTCAGAAATACTGACCACTTGGAGTGTTAACAAAAGATGTTCATGCGAAAATTTGTCAAATGCTGTGCTGAAGGCAACAGACCCAACGCCCAAGCGTTCGTCGGAGCCTAGCTAATCTGCCTAGGACTCTTCAGCAACGAGCAAGTTCGAGATAAAGGAGCTTGCTTTTCGGAACCTAGGCTGGGCATAAGAAATGGCGTTCCGTCCCCCAAGATGAAGGTCAACAGCCTGTTTTAGGATTCGTTCCATAACTTTACACACTTGCCATCACACAGCTTGGACGACAATTAAACGGATCACCTCTACTTCCTCCCTTGTAGATGGGTTTGGCAATACCCACTATCCAAATAGACGGAAGACAGCAAGTTCCTAATGATTGATGAAAGATTTAGCATATGGGTGAGGCTTTGTACTCCGCCACAGTCCTGAGAAACCACGGATGAATCCATCAGAGCCGAGTGAGATGTACGGATCTAACTGATAAATGTTTCATCACAGAATCAGTGTTCATATCTACTTGGGCCAAAGAAAATGGAATGGTGGATACGGTTCTATCACTAAATGGGCTTTCTTTCGCGTAAACGGAAGCGCATTGCTCAGCCAAGTGGCTAACTTTCTCAGCGTCCTCATGAAGTAACGATTGACGATCAAAGGAACACTAAACGGGGTGGTAATAGCAGCACTAGTGCCTCTTTTCAAATACGCATGGAGCATTTTAGGCGTCCTTCTAAAGTGTTGTTTCAAGGATACTTCGTATCGTGGGCTATGCTGACTCATCAGCACGACACAAATTTTTGACGGTCTTGTAGTGAGTGAAGTCAGGTTCTGAACTAGAATGCTAAAGCCGGCTAGTACTTTGCGCCTCCTATGCATAGTTGGCATCATTTCTGGATCCATGCAAGGTGGACCGCCAGTGCATAGATTTTGCTTGGCGGAGAGAACGACCTGCTCAAATAGTGGCATCCTTTTAGCGAGTGCAAGATTTCACTCCTCATCTAGGTGAAGGTGTTCAGGGATACCCCAATCCGTAGCTCTTGCGACCGCTTTCAGACGGAATAGAGCTGCAAGCCAAAACTTCCTTTGGTGGCCACTGTGGTTATGGATCGTGAGGCGGCGAGCGAGGCGGAATGAAACAACACAACGATCGCTCGTAGCTATGGGTTGAAGTATGGTTAGGTTCGTGATATTCGTATGTTCCTGAAGGACATGAGACCTAAACTGCGCGGGCCCTGATCTAGGAAATTGGGAGCAGGCGTCAAAGCATGTTAAAAGAGGCTGCAGTCGAGAGCGATGTTGAGCAATTTGGCATCGAGGGAGTCAGTTGGGCGATCACAAAATGAAAGGTCCCAGACTATATCCTGCGCATTGAAATCCCCAAATTTAGACAGCCGCTGCGCCTACCGTAATCATTACCAAGCCCGATAAGCGCGCTCCGGAGTCCGCTGGTCCACCGTAGACGATGCCGAGTAAGAAAGACCTGCATCCGTCATGGGCACGGCATCAGTGGGCTTCGGAATTATCATCCTGGTCACTGAGAGCTTCAACTAAAAGTGCTCTGAGCTTTGTCTTCCAGTAGGGGATAACTCCACCTTCTGACCTCACTCCGTGGCAATCGGACCGGTAGTGCTGCTACTCAGGGCTAGCCACGTCCGAGTCCGCGATATCAGAGAATAGCCAGCTTTGGTGCATACCAACAGGTCTGGACGAGCCTCCGAAGTAAGCAACTGAATTAACTCCACTTTATTCCTTAGGCTGCGCAAATTGGCGGATAGCACGCGTAGTTCATCTATATGTTTCACTGTCTGGGGTGACAAGCATCGGCCCCTAGCGGGCTCTTGTTTTCTTCCGAACTACGCAAGAACCCATGATATGTAGGTCGGTTTTACGGCCCGCCCGGCGCGTTCATGGCTCATCTATGGCGCTCTTCATTTTAATTCGGTCCTGGAAGAGCAGTTTCATGCCACCTAGAGAGCTCACCCTTTAGACTTGAAGTCAGTCGAAAAATGCGCGCGCGCACTTCTTTGTTTTCGCATACAATCTCAAGGGATGGTACCTTGAAGGAACTTTCCTGCTGCTTACCAAGGCGGAAGGCAGAGACAATGGTTATGTCCGGTTCACACCCACCAAACATAGAGAAATCATCCCCAAGCTGTATTGGATCATTCAACATTCGCTCCGTCGAGATAGCCTTGTCCCATTCAGCCGCCTTCACAATGGTTAGACAACGTTCACGAGGAGATTGAGGGCGCTCTAGGAATGGTGGCTTACAGGCTGATGGGTTCTCCTTTATCGCATTTCCAAATCAGAAGTCCTTTGAGGACTGTCCTCATTTGCGACTGAGATGAATGAAGTTCCAATTTATTCAAGGAATTAGTCTTAGTCTTTCTGGCACATGAGGTTGAACTTTGGCTACACGAGGCCAGGGTCACCTTCTCTTTCACCATGGCCGCATAGGACTGTCATAGGCTCACTAGGCCGGATTTGAGTCAATGGGTCAGGATGCGAAGTAAACTAGACTGGAAAGGCCGCGACCTTTGTAGTGTCGTTGGAAAAGTGTTGCTCTGTTTTCTGACAAGCCTAGCAGCATGAGCGGTAAACGTCTTTCAAGCTGGTGATGTGGCGGAAGCCCTGCCAACGAAGCAGCATGGAAGCAATAGCGACAAATCCATAGCAAACCCTTGTGCCCAGCATAGGTATTGGAGAGCTGTTCAGCAAGACGCGAGCAACGCTTTTGGCCAAATGCCCAGATTTTTCAAGCAATGCGTTGGATACCCTTAGTCACTACTTTCGCACAACGCAAACACTGTTAGTTAGACCTATATAATTATGCCCAGAGAAAATTTGACAATGGTCAAGATTTGCCACGAGTGAATTGTCAAACAGTGGGTTGCACGATATTTAACTTTAAAAGCTCAAAAAGTATGGCTTGGAAAGGCAGATTACCCTGCCAAAGAAATGTCATTTTCAATTAACAAATGCTGATTCATTACTAACATTCCGTAAGGCCAGAAAAATTGTATACAGATATTTTTCGCAATTGGATAAACTCCTTTTGTTTACCACCCACCAGAAGCTATTCGCTCTGCTTTTACCGCTCCGTTGGCTTCGGATGCCCTCAGCTATTATCAATTTACAACTTACCCCGGGGGACCTGCGATTGGTTGTTCGGGACAATTTACGATAAAATTGAGCATGAACAATTGGGTTCGGCCTTCTTCAGCGCTTCAAAAGCACAACGTGATAGTTGACTGGATGCCCCCGGAGACTTTACGTGGTTCTACAGAGGATTGGTTTATCCCATACAAAAATAAGCTCAGTTCATTACCTCCGCCATTCTGGAGGCGCTACTGTCACGGCGTCTAAACAAATGGGTTTAGCTCGCCCCGTACTCAGAGAGAACAATTTAGTCACCTGGAATAATATATTTTCATGGATCCCCCGTTCCACAACCGAAGACAAACAACTCTGGCGTGATTACCTTCACTGCCCCGAACATTCCTATTCGCCAGTCAACTGGAGCTATTCTGATGTCATTTCACGGAGAGCGTTGCGCACGTATACGTGGCTTTTCCGATGGCCTTCCATGGAATTTTAATTTGGCTATGGAAACAGTTACACTTACTTACATTTGAAGGAATCGTGGATCCACTTCGGAGGATGGCTTGTGTACCTAATAACGACGTATCCAGCCTCAAGGAGCAACTTCACACACCGACCCCAGAACACGTCCAGCGTGGATAGCTGGAGACGGTTTGCGAGCCGAACAAGAATATATTAGAAATGCAGGCCTCTATTAACAATGTGTTTACTCAGCTGCATCATTATTATTCGACTCTTCGAACCTTTCATCATTGACAGGCTTGAACGACTGCTGCAGTATCAGTACTAAGCCATTCGGCCAACCAACGAACAATTTTGGCTGTCAACCGACTGCGAATAATAGAGTGCAAAATCGGTCTATACGATGCATAGCTGACTTGCACCATTGCTCAACGGAAGCTCCTTCAGTGTTCCAGAAAGTGGTGGATTTTCGCCTGGCCAGCGTTCTCCTTATAAAAAGCTACAAATATCCGCTTAACAACACTGCAACGTGGCGGATGTGACTCGCCACAAAATAAAGTCACAGCTAAGCATTTCACACTGACTCAGACCTTAGCCTTCTACATCCAACCTGTGCAAGTAATTCTACTATGAAAAATGCTTCGTTGGAGCACAGATCATCCCTATCCCTTAAGGGTTGTTGGCTGCAATAAAATATTGTTTAGGCTCCTGTGCTCACAGATCACTACCCGGTGAAATTACCCCCAACTTGTGTTTTGACGGATTTTTGCGCGCCACAGCGCCATAATGTTCTTTGGGTTGACTATTACCTGACAATATGCTCACTCATATGGAGTACATCTTTTCTTTTATACCTTTCATTAAAACGAAATGTTTTAACATTCCAAAGAACCTATGCTTGTATGCATATTTGACCTTGCCTTTACAGGTGTGTCTCGTTTTACCGTGAATATACCATTGATTGAATTATTTATTTACCTATAAGTAGGTAGGTAAACCTAACTGGCCCAGCCATGTGAGCAATGCTGGGCAAGACGAGCGTCGGAAACTGGCACTCGCATAGCATGTGTCAGCCAACGGAAAATTTGGACGCAGCCTGACTGCGAATAACCCTGCAACTTACTCGCCGAACAAAAAGCATTGTCGGCTACAACGTGCATTTCCATTGGATCCGCGACAGCATTCCAGGACGTGTAGATATTTGGTCGCGCAAGCGCTCTCCTTGTTAAAATCAACAACTCTCCGGCCAGTTAGCGAAGCCGCTCAATGGAAGTACACCTAACAAAAACAGCAGCCCCATGTTTGTAGTAGACATCCTCCTGGTGCTTGTTGTCTGATGGTCGTGAATGACTCTGAGTCCAAGAAGGAACACTCTACTGTATTGAAACTGAATCACTAGGAATTTAAACGGCGAGCCAGGCCTTTTATGTTCCACCAAGTTGAACAAGGAATAATGCACCGTTCTGCTTTTTGCCTTGGCCGGAAGGACTAGACCCCTCCATAGCCTGTCCCATGAAAAGCATTTGTCAACTTGAGAGCAAGTGTCATCACATTCTCCGACAAAACTATTATTTCAAGGGAAAGGCTTTCGACATTCTAAGAGCTTACCCTCTAGAGGACCGAGTTGAATTAGAGAAGGCGGTGGATGAATTGCGTACGCTTAGAGCGAACGGAAAACCTGTCCTACATGTTGCGGATTTCTGGCTATCCGAAAACCCCGAGACTTCGTTGGGGGCCAATCTTGCTCAGCCCAAGTATTTAAGGTCGAGATTTACAGCGTGCGACTTGCGCGAATGCGCACAGTTTGAGAAACAAATTATATGTGCTTCATCAATTCACCTGAGAGTACCACACGGATTTTATGGTTTTTACCGAGACGTAGTTGGTTTTGGACATCCTAGACCCGGAGGTGTTAATCCAGAGATATCATCTTGCTCAAGTCGATCGTAGTGAGGTCAGCGATAAGAGCGATATTATTCTTCATTGCAAGCCCAAACTCAGCGTTCATGTTGCGGAGGCTATCAGTGGCAGCAACAGTGGCTGCGAAGCACTTGGCTGTCGGGTTCACAACCGGTGCAGATCTCTCATCGTCGGTGTTGTCTATGAGCACGAATAGAATCAGGACTCTTCATATTGAACAGTAAGGAGGTACGGAGGGAGCAAAGGCTGCCTGAATATGGAAGACTTCAATGTCCTATGTGTTGATGGGCACCTGCCCACAATCAGCTCACATGCGAGATTTTAACATGGTTTTACAGGAAACTGACACAGAGGCAAACCTGCTTCAACATGCATGTACGCCTACTTGCCTACTTCCGGAATAGAAACCGCACATGGTTGGCGGCACCCGGTTTCGGAGTTGACTGTCACCGTGTCCAGTCACAGGACGCCTGCGCCTACAGAGGGACCATGGATGGCTTGCGCTGCACCACACACAGCTCCAACCACATACCCCATATCCAGTGTAAACCCGAAGGAATAAGACCGGGAGGCATGCGGATGGAAACCACGTTTCATCAACGGAGCCGGCCCACACTCCTTCACAGCCAAACACAAGCACGCTGTATTTGGGGAATCAAACGCACACAAGGCGGTGGCTGGACCGTAGTCCGCTCCACACTGAGTGCATGGAACTGCTCTTTGAGCCTAGCACGGCCACAAGGACCGTGCACCCCGTCCCCTCCAGCAACGACCAACTGTCTCCTGGAGCCAGTATGAACGAGGTAGTGGGTAATAGACAGGTAGGCACCTTGTTAACATGCACATCAAGCGCAGCCACACCGGGGATTTCAAACAACAGCCATTCACTTTAAACGACAAGCTGAAATAAAATAAATCCAATAATGCATACAGATACGGTAGCATAACTCTTCGCTAAATTACCATATGAAGTAATTTGGTTAGCAACAAATCCGTGATAAGTAAGAAATGTCCACAAGTTACTTAAAATGCTACAAACGCAACAAAATTACCGAAGATAAGCGCAATTAGTGTAAGCAACGTGGCCAGTTAATAGAACATTATTCAGGGAGGCAGAACAAACCAAATAAAGCGGAATGAAATTTATCCAGCTTAAAAAGACCTAGTTTAAGTGTAAGTTGGTTTAGCCCAACTGCGGTGAAGAAGCACCAAGAATGCAACATCAGCCTCAGCATGGGGCACATATACATACATGGTTGGCGGCATCCGGTTTCGGATTTGCCTGTCACTGTGGCAAGCCACAGGACGCCTGCGCCTACAGAGGGACCATGGATGGCTTGCGCTGCACCACCCACAGCTCCAACCACATACCCCATATCCAGTGTAAACCCGAAGGAATAAGACCGGGAGGCATGCGGATGGGAACCACGTTTCATCAACGGAGCCGGCCCAAACTCCTTCACAGCCAAACACAAGCACGCTGTATTTGGGGAATCAAGCGCACACAAGGCGGTGGCTGGACCGTAGTCCGCTCCACACTGAGTGCATGGAACCGCTCTTTGAGCCTAGCACGGCCACAAGAACCGTGCACCCCGTCCCCTCCAGCAACGACCAACTGTCTCCTGGAGCCAGTATGAACGAGGTAGTGGGTAATAGACAGGTAGGCACCTTGTCAACATACACATCAAGCGCAACCATACCAGGGATATCAAACAACAGCCATTCACTTTAAACGACAAGCTGAAATAAAATAAATCCAATAATGCATACAGATACGGTGGCATAACTCTTCGCTAAATTACCATATGAAGTAATTTGGTTAGCAACAAATCCGTGATAAGTAAGAAATGTCCACAAGTTACTTAAAATGCTACAAACGCAACAAAATTACCGAAGATAAGCGCAATTAGTGTAAGCAACGTGGCCAGTTAATAGAACATTATTCAGGGAGGCAGAACAAACCAAATAAAGCGGAATGAAATTTATCCAGCTTAAAAAGACCTAGTTTAAGTGTAAGTTGGTTTAGAAACCACACATACTCGACCTAGTACGCACGCCTTAAGTTGCTGGGGTCACCAACTTAACCAGCCGTTTTTACAATTGATCATTTTGTTGTAGCATTGCGTTGGGAACGACTTTGCATTGTTAATGATAAGGAGGAGTATTTTCGGAATTCCTGGCGCACTGTGCTCTCACGTCAAGGCTCGACCGTAATTGACCTAGTCAAGAGTTTTCCTCAACTCCTAGAACCCGAGGATACATGGAACCAGCAGTGACCTAAGATGACATCACCCTGCTGAAATGTCACTGGTTATCAGAAGGAGGTCATTCTCGAAAGTCCCTTACTTGGTTGCTGGAGAATGGAGGTATCTGGTGGGACAAATTCAAGCGTAGCTAGGCAGCCTCAGTCTGCATTGAGTACAAAACAGTTAGGAATTTATGCACAAAATGCCTTAGTGGCAGCAGTTTACGATCATTGGTCGACCAAATAGTCAATACCCACACGTAAAATAAATAAATGTTTCCATTGTCGAATTGGTCGAAGCCCATAAACTCAGGCATAAACAAAAGTTAACAGCGTTTATGTTGAGCACCAGATAAGTTACAGTGCACTTACTTAGATGTGGTCAAAATTATACATGTTGCAGAAACGGAATAAGTCCTCATGAGAAGCAAACTCATCAGCGCGGTGACGATGAACTGGATGCACGTGTGCTCAGAGTAGTCAGGAAAAACACGGTAGTTTAAGTGATGACGGTCTGTGAAGACTGAGAATGTCTTCTTTTATGTGTCAAGAATATGGGGAATATTTCTCCGGTCAAATTGCATTGTTTAATAGAGCAGTGGCTTTCTCACATTAGCGTGTAAAATCCGACACGTCAATGTTGCTAAGGGACTTTTGTGGCTTTTATAGGGAGAACGCTTGCCAGGCGTAAGAGGAAGTACTAAATTTGGCAATATGGTCCTCGACCTTCTTCTTGTCGTGGTGACTTGCTGCACGAAGACTATGCTAAAGCTGATCCACTTACTAGCAAATTCCTTCAGTTTACTCCCACAATATACCGTTTCCTCGTGAATATGTGAAGTCACTGCCTTCTTCCACTTCGCTTGCTTCCGCAACGATCAGTACAGAGATGGTGTAAAATATACTTCAGGAACTATGTGTCAATTCCCCGCTGGGCATTCCGGTTTACTCAGAACCCTGGTCGAGTAGATTGCTGCTGCATTCAGTCAAATATTTCGGCTTTCTCTTGCGGCTGACTGGTTAATTCATGGTTGGAAACTGCTCATCCTGAAGCCCATCCAAAAAGGCGGAGGTCGGAAAATCCCGGTTAGTTTCTGGCCAAACTGCCTAACCTCATGTGGGTGTAGGGCCCGGGTGGTGAGCCTTAAGGGCTCGCTTCAACAACATCTGGATGAACTAAAGCTCATACAATCTGCTCAGTATGAGTTTATGATGACCCGTTCCTGCATTGCAAATTTGCACTTTGCTAGAGCAAGTGAGTAAGAGTGTTTGACGACGGTAAGCGTCTAGACGCAATATGCATAGACTCCAGCCAATTTTTCGGGAAATTCTCCATCAAGAGCTTCATTTTAAACTATTGAGCTTTAGCATTGTGAAGATTCTTTTGTTAACAGCTGGTTTCCTCATAACTCTTATAACGCGAGTAAAGGTTAATGGATCCCTTGCTTATTCGTCCCGATGACATGGTGCTGATCTAGGCATTGAGCTAATAAAAATCTATAACAATGCCCTACTATCTGTTCTGCAAGCTGACTGTTTAATCAATGCCGACGCTCTGAAGCTGTGCCTAAGAGTTGAAAATATCGTTGCTGCCGACTGTCTGCAAGCGACCGTTTATGCACTAATTGACTTGTCATTTCCTTAGGGCTTACGGATCAAACTCGGAAAGTGCTTTGTTCACACGGTTGTCGCATTTCAGCTCCTCGGCATCGAACATCTCGCTGGGTCATTACTTGCAAATGCCTCAAGAGCAAAGGCTCTCGGTGGGATCGCGTGCTGTGACCTCCGAACAACTTATGGTACGCTTACAAGTTCGGTACATCAAAAAGGATGTTTTGGGCTATAAGGGAGGTCAGTCTCTCGGATGTCTCCTGCTATCCTCAAACATCTGTTGGTCACGCTTGTGCGCTCCATCCATGGCTGGCTAGTCCAACAAACTCCAGATGGTGCCAGCAGGGGTTCTGGTTAATGCAGTTCCAGAGAATAGGTCGGCCGAAATGTCCCAGGACATGGTGGGTTTTTGAATGGTAAGCGTCCTCCCTACATAAACCACAAAATAACCTTTAACAACGCTACCACTTGGCAGATGCGACCGGATACTGGCTAATGTCGCTGCCACTTCCCCCACCAAAGCATTTACAGTTAAGGTAAGTCATTTAGTTCGAAGCATGCAGTAGAAACTTTCATGTGATGGCAAAAACAGCAAAAAAATTGCGCAATTTCTCAACGTTTACAACGTTATTCACCATGCACACTAACGCATATACTTACATCTATGGTTGGCAGCATCCGGGTTCGTATTTGCCTGTCGCTGTGGCTAGCCACAGGACGCCTGCGCTTACAGAGGGACCATGGATGGCTTGCGCTGCACCACCCACAGCTCCAACCACATACCCCATATCCAGTGTAAACCCGAAGGAATAAGACCGGGAGGCATGCGGATAGGAGCCACGTTCCATCAACGGAGCCGGCCCAAACTCCTTCACAACCAAACACAGGCACGCTGTAGTTGGGGAATCAATCGCACACAAGGCGGTGGCTGGACCGTAGTCCGCTCCACACTGAGTGCATGGAACCGCCCTTTGAGCCTAGCACGGCCACAAGGACGGTGCACCCCGTCTCCTCCAGCAACGACCAACTGTCTCCTGGAGCCAGTATGAACGAGGTAGTGGGTAATAGATAGGTAGGCACCTTGTCAACATGCACATCAAGCGCATCCACACCGGGGATATCAAACAACAGCCAAACACATCAAAGAGACAAAGAAAAAGTGAAAAACTCGATGAATGCATAAGGAAACGGTGATACAAACCTTAATTAAATAGCATATGTAATAAGTTGATTACAAACAAATCCTAGCTAAGTGCACGAGGTCAGAAAGTATAGTTCAAGGAATGACGCGAACGCAAAAATGTTATGGAAATCGAATAAAATTGGCTTAGGCGATGTTTGCAAGTTAATGAGATAGAGGACAGGGAGATATTTATATGAGAAAGAAAGGCATTAAGGTAAAGACTGTAAACCTACCACCTGAAGTAAAGAGAATTAGCATGCAAGCACGCGGTTAGTAAATCGAATTCAGCGTGCCTACAAACGCTGCGCCGGCTCGCCGTAATTCTCTGTAGGACCCGCCGTCGCTTCCATGCAGACATACAAATCCCATATGTTACTGATAATCTTGCCATCTAACTATACAACTGCCAACCATGCCGTTTGTAGTAACATGCTCACGCCTTTCGTAGACGTGCCCGCACTGAGGGAAATAAAACTGCTATTTATATTTCCACCTAATTATGAGCACGGTTTACAAATAAGTTAACTGCGGTCTAACTTCGTGTGTGAGTTGTTTGATGAAGTTAAGTGGCGCGGTACATCATCGGTCCCTGTTCATTGCAACCTCATTTGCTTCTCGACTTTAGTGAACGTATCTTTACACTCACGGCTACCGTCGTCCTCGTGGAGTTCCGTCTACACACACGACGCATACTCAGAGGCGACTTGGGTAGTAAGCCCCAAAGTGCTAGCAGCTCAACCGCGATAGCGAAACGCGCAGGCAAGGCTGAAAACTCCTCAAACCGAGGCGGCACCACGTGCGCCCAGAGTTCACTCTATTAACCTAAGCAGTGAACGACGGGAACAAAGTCCCGGAGGATCCGATCAACGCTTCTACTGAGGAATGTGTTAAGAAACAGCCAATAGGGACCGCCGTTGCTTTTCGTTACGGTCATGAAAAAGTGCAGGATACGATGCCATATAAAGGCTTGGTTTGTTGCAAAGCTGTCACTTCTCGGTCGAAGGCTGTTCAGTTTTCCTTCTGCGAAGGGTGGTTGCACATACCGTATTGTGACATCGGTCTAGGGCTGTAGGAGCAACTACAGAGGACCACTACCTCAGTCAGCTTCTTTAGTTTTGACCCATATCGCGCTATACTGGGTGCTAGGCGCGTTTTGAATGTATTAACTCTAATCAGTCCCAGTCCCTTTGGTCTGCATTTTGTGCAAAAGAACAAGGCTGCTGTGTTGCTGCTCTGTTGTTCCTGGACAGTCGGACTCCATTAAGGAAGCAGGTACCGACACGGCACCGCTTGATGGACGGCCTGCACTCAGCCCGTGTTTCTTTTCTGCTTAAACTAAGGCAAGCAACACTACTGCCACCTTGACATCTCTATGTTTCTCGTCAACGGTTTCTGGCCCGGTTACGCTTACTGGTAAGCGAGGCCGGGCGCAATGCTCCTCAAATAACTCGACGCCGACGACTGTTGACCAAGGTGCAGCCCCAAATAACAAGCCCTATGCATCCAAAGTGACGAAATGTGCATCACTGCCATCGCCAATAAAGGTGCCTAAACGTAAGAGCAAGAGAGGTGTAGAGATGATAAACAAACCACTGTCTGCAACACCGCCGTTGAAACACCTTCTGGGTAGATGGTTCAGCTGTAACAACTGGTTAGGGATTATTCGACTCCCCACAAGTTACAGCGCACTACGACGAATTACCCCATCGTGGCCGTTGTCTAATGATCATACATGTTCCTGAGTCAACCGAACGCACTTCGGCTGAAAGGCATGTGGTTGCACAGGCCTTACTAAAACGGACGAGCATTCAGCTCGACGAGGGTGAGCCAAGGATCAACACCCCCGCTTTCTATCTTGACAAGCAAAAGGAAGAGTCCTCTGTAATCCGTCACTTGAAGATTGCATATCCAAGCTGATAAACTTTGTCATATTTTCCGACGAGCTACGCATCTTAAAGGAAAACAATTTTTCATACTGCGAGGCCGCTCTCTGGAGGATCGAGTAAAAATGAGGCAAGTGGATTAGGAAGTCAAACCTCGTCGTGACAACGGTGAGACGGACTTACATAGCTTGGATTTTCACGTACCACGAAAAACGCCATGAAAACGCTGGAGACCAATTTTTCTCATTCTCAGGCGTTAGGCTTGAAGAGCAAATTGCACGTTTTTCCAATGTGCGCTTCCTCGGAAACAAATTAGACGAATTTCAGCTTCTTGATTTTATAAATTGGCAGGATCTTATAGCTTTTCTAAGGAAATCGTTGTCCTCGGATAACCTGGACTTAGAGGTGCAGATTCCTGGATACCACCTTTGCCGGGCAGATCGCCATGGAGGTTGAAATGGGGGCGTGTGATACGCAATTAAAAGGAGTTTCAAGTCTCAGCTTGTTGAAGGGACCAATGGCAGCGATTGCTACTTCGAAAAGCTCCGGTAGAATGTTCATGACAAGCCAGCTTTCTCATGGTCGGCATTGTCTACAGGGCCCATTGGTTTTCGTAGCCTGCCTTCTGGACGCGATCAAAATGCGTGGTGGAGGCAAGGACTGCCTATTGCTGTGGGGACTTCAATGCCACGAGTATCCACTAGGACATATTACATTGTATTACCTCATTGAAAGCTTTTGCTTTCCCACTTTAATTGACGGTTCTCGAATGCTACTTATCAAAAACTGTCACAATGCCTACTCGTATCACTGCAGGAGCAGCACCCTATATCCGCGACTTTGTACTCTCCCCAGTACCATCAGATGTCACCGGTCTAGCCGTTCCTCAGCTGATTGGTAAAATCGCACACCGTGTTGTTTTCCTCAGCTGGAATCGACGATGGACTCTCCAAAAGCTAGGTTGCCTCCGCGGAAATTTCTGGCGTGTTGACCTCCAAAGCCTGCAAACGGCCTCTATGTCTGTGGACTGACGTATACCCGTACCCCTGGACCTAGACGATTAGTGGAACCGGTTGTACTCCACAATGATTTCGCACGTTGAGATGGTAATTTCTGTCTACAAAAGACTGCAAGGGGCCCTCCATGGATGGATGGAAAACTTAAGGGTCCAATGAACACAACCTGGAAAGTGTGGGTGGGATTCCGGGTCTAATTATTCGGAAAATAAAGCGGCCAGGGATAACTGCAACTTGAACAAACGAGAGAAATGGCATGAGTACGAACTCCGGATGGCTGTACAATCCAAGCGGACTCCCAAGACACACACCGCATACTGAAATGAAACAGCAGAACAGACAGTGTCATTCCTACTCTGCATTCCTTGGCGCAAGCCGTGTCACTTGTAGCGTCTGATTCCTATCATACAATGTGTAAATGTATCACTGAAAATGACTACAACCGTGTCGCCTTAAATGTAAAAAATGTAGTGTACAAGGGTTAAAAGTGTGCAAAACGCTTAGTGAATGATAAAAGACTATGTTCCAAGCCTGACCAGTGCTGCTTTGTTTTTTTCAGTCAGTTGTGCTTAGATACTATGGGTCATCTATACTTCATGGTCAGTCTGCTGGGTTGTTGTGTGTGTAACTCGACCGGCTCCGTGGATTCCGCAGTTAGCGGAAACTTAAAATTGAAGTTGTGTTCCAGGTCAACCAGTGAAAGCCACACACATCTGTCAGACTTGTTATCATCCCTAGTATACAAAGACGTAATATGTTGTGTTAGGTCTTTTTATAGTTAAACTGTGATTTCTGTAAGGTTGTTTTTGCTGTTAGCATATTTTCTCACATGAAGGAGGAACTAATCGTGTTATTGCTTTACTTAGTTCATATTCGTAACCATAGCTTTGTATCCATGGTCACATTTGCTACCAGAAGGTATTTGGGATCCTGTGCTTTTAATGGATGATAGATAGAATCGAACTCCAATAATGCCAGCAGGTCTTACCCACAACGCGACTGCTCCCGTACTCATAGCTTACTTCCGCGCACTTTAGCAAGGCTGGCTCGACCTTGCGGTGTTCTCTCTCTGGCGTCGTTTGTCTCTGGTCGGATGGTAAGATGTCTTTTTGTCACACTGTCTTCCATTGAATTTTAGCTCTAAAGTTGCATATATATCTTCGATCATTCATTGTAGCTCTTCATATGACGTCATCAGGTGCCTTTCCTTGCGCCTGCACCACGTGCCCTGCCTATTATAAACTAGGTACTTAGCCGCGTTGTGCTGCGCTTCGTCTATGACGCTTTTTTGCATTGCGGGGGAAGATGTATGGTTCTTCATGATTTACGCCTGTGACAGTTTGCCTGTTACTTGCAACTTATCCTAACGACTACGATCAGTCCAGACTTGAAAAGCTAGCATGGCTTGGGACACATCCCCAGCTATTGAGTTGGAAAGCGGAATTTCTTTGCAAGTGAACATTCCGAGTTTGGTCTGGCTTGTGGTTGCTACCCAAGGTCACCGCTAGCGAACGCCGTGTTTCCGTTCTGACGAAAGTTGATTTTCTCCGTTTTCTTGTGATTCAGACTGGCTTGGAGGTGCTCAATATACTCGGAATCTTCTGCTGGTCTATCGATCATCATGGTGTCCATGTGCCTGGATTGTGGTAAAGGTGTCACTACCCGCTCAAAGGTCGTTCAATGTTCTTTCTGCGACGGCTGGTTGCATATCACTTGTTGTGGTATCTCACCAAATTTTTATGAGTGTCTTCTGATGTATACAGTATCCTCTGTTGGTATCTTTTGTAACTCTTGTCTTACTTTAGTCAACACCCAGCGGGCTCAGTCTGGGTTACTTGCTTTAACCCCCCGCTCTACTAGTGCTCACTCCGATCACCAACCGACTGTTTCCCAAAATTCGCCTCCTTCTTTCCCTTCTTTGTGCCCTGGTTTTGTCACGCCAGTTTTTAAACAAATTTCTGCCCCGCCCTCAGAGCCACATATCTACTGACCAGCCTAGTAAGCCCCTACCCAAGACGTTTGCGACCGTCGTCAAGGAGAACACGGTGGCTGCTCCCGCAAGCCGGATTCCCGTGGTGCATAAATATAAGCCTATAGCCAAGTCTGTGGGAGATAAAGCGTCACCCATAAAGCGCGGGCTGAAATCGGTTCTTCATAGCGTCGACCATTTAAAGAAATTGCTGCATGACAAGCCGCCTTCCAAGCCACGGATCCCCGAGACCGCCAAAGTCCCTAACCGGGAACGTTGTCTCATCATAATGAACTCCCCGGAGTCGGATAAGACAACAGCAGCAGAGAATTTTGGATGACCAATTGTTTCTAAAACGTATGGTCTCCCTACTGTTCGATGAGGGGGAACCGGGGATTAATATCGTCTCTGCTTTTCGACTTGGCAGAAAACACGAAGATTCTTCCAAGATGCGTCCCCTTAAGGTTGTATGCCAAAGTGAAGACGAATGCCATCGGATCCTTCGACGAACTTCGCGCCTCAAAGGGGAACCCTTTCACGTGTTACGGGATCTATCCCCGGAAGACCGCGTTAAAATGAAGATCGCAGTCGATGAATTGAGAACTCGCCGTGCGAACGGTGAAACCGATTTGCATATTGAGGATTTTCGCGTGGTTCGGAAAGTGCAGAGAACGCGCTGGAAGCCAGTTCTTGTCCTTCCCGGACATTAAGATCAACAACTGGATTGCACGTACTTTTTGCGCACGTGCGCAGTCTGCGTAATAAACTAGATGAAGTTGTGCATCTTGCGTCAGTACTTCTCTTGGACCTTATGGCGTTTACGGAGACATGGTTGTCCCCAGAAATCCCAGATCCCGAAGTACATATTCCTGGTTACCGTCTCTCCCGAGCTGATCGCATCGGTTTGAGATCGGGGGGCGGCGTCATACTCTACTGGAAGGAAAACCTGAAGGTCCATGTAGTTGATGTTGTCTTGGGAAGTGATGACTGCTCCGAAGTGCTTTGGTGTCGTATTCACGATGGATGTAGATCTCTCCTTCTCGGTGTCTTCTACAGAGCTTCCCTGAGTTCTGGCGATCGTTTACTGGCTTCCCTAAAGAAGCATGGTGGAAGTAAGGATTGTTTATTAGTGGGGGACTTTAATGCCCCTGATGTTGATTGGGATCTTCTTCCCTGTGATGCTGCACCTGCCTCCTTCGCTTCTACGTTTCTGGAAGCTGTTCTTGAAAGCAATTTAATTCAACATGTCGCGGCACCTACTCGCATTACCCCTGGTCAGACGCCGCACATACTCGATCTTGTGCTTTCGCCTGCATCATCGGATGTTTCTGATTTGAATGTTTTACCACCAATCGGGAGGAGTGACCACTGCCTACTTTCCTTTCAATGGACCACACGGTTGAGCATTCACAACCACTGTGTCTATCGGCGGAATTTCTGGCGTGCTGATCCAAACCGCTTGAAGAAGGCCGCTAGCGAGCAGGATTGGAGTCTCCCTCAGCACTTGGACGTCGATAATGCTTGGAGCCTTGTTTACTCGAAAATGTTGTCCCTTATTGATGATGTTCCCATAACCAAACGAAAACCATTTACTAGAGGTCCCCCCTGGATTGACCGAGAGCTACGATCGTTCATGAACCAAAGACACAAATTTTGGAATCGCTATAGGCTTTCGAGATTGGAAACCGATTATAGCAATTATAAATTGGTCCAGAACATATGTACATCGAAAATATGTACGAAACGGCAGCTATACGAAGGTCATCTGGCTGAACATTCCAAGTCTATACCGAAGCTGCTTTTCTCCTACTTGAAAAGGAGCACCAGAGCCGGAAGTGGAATACCGTCTTTGCATTCCCACAATCTTAATACCGTGCTCCACGACGATGCGGATAAAGCTAATCTTTTAGCTCGCCATTATTCATCGGTCTATACAACGGAGGTGCCGTCATTTGATTGTTATTCATCCTTGCTCTCCGCTCTCAGCGGTATGGACATAAATGTTACTGTGGTATACAAACTTTTGTGCGAGTTGGATCCCAACTCTTCCCCGGGACCTGATGGATTGCATCCTCTTTTCCTCAAGATTGTGGCTAAATATATCGCTGTTCCTATCTGCCACGTGTTTCGGTGCTCACTTGAGGCCGGGCGTCTTCCGCTTGCCTGGAAAGCGGACATAGTGAAGCCCATATACAAAGGAGGAAATCGACAAGATCCTACGAATTATCGGCCCATTTGTCTAACATCTGTCGTCTGTAAGGTTATAGAGAGGATTCTTAAACGAGCTCTCAACCTGCACTTCCAGAACCTCAAGATCATTTCGGCTGCGCAGCATGGGTTTTGTCCTTCGCGTTCATGTGTCACCAATCTTCTGGTAGCTCGAGAAAAGTAGGCTAAATCTATGGATGCTGGTAAGCGGCTAGATGTCATGTTTGTGAATTTTAGTAAAGCTTTTGACAAGGTCCCACACGAAATTTTGCTTAGCAAACTTCGCAGTATTGGTGTTTCAGGAAAAATCCTCTCTTGGCTCACTGATTTCCTGCATGACCGCGCTTTCCATTTGCAAGTAAATGAGGCCCTTTCCTTCCCCGTAAATATGACCAGCGGTGTTCCGCAAGGCTCTGTTCTTGGCCCTGAACTTTTTAAAGTCTTGATTAATGATCTGGCATCTGTACTACGGGCAGATTGTTTGATTTACGCAGATGATTTAAAGATATGGATGGAAGTCTCCTGTCTAGATGAAGCGGATTTACTACAAACAAGGCTCGATTCGCTGCATGATTGGTCGATTAGGTGTCAATTACTTATAAATCACGATAAATGTTCCGTTCTTCCGATCGGTGCCTCCGAACCATTTGGAATTTATCATATCGGTGGATTTTTGCTGCCGAACTCTAATCGTGAGGGACCTCGGCGTTGTTGTGACCCCAGACGTAAAATCGACCGAAGATACCTTGAGAAAAGTCGCTTCTGCCAACAGGTTTTTCGCCATACGACGATCATTCTCTCGCTTGACTCCGGAGATCTTCAGTCTCCTGTTCACTTCTCATGTACGTCCGGTTCTGGAGTATGGACTGCCCGCTGTTTATCCTCTTTCCAAATTTGAATGCAACTTGATTGAAAAAGTTCAGCGGAGAGGATCTAAATCCGTTCTGTAGTTACGAAACCTGCCTTACTCGCATCGTCTCCAGTGCCTGAACTTGTTCTCCCTAGCCTACCGTCGAGATCGCGGGGATTTGATTTTCACACGGCGTATCGTTAGAGGGGAACTTGGCGTTGAATTGCAGAATTTCTTTCCACTCAATTCTTTCAGTTCGACTCGGGGTCACCATTGGAAATTTTTTAAACAAAGGAGACTTCGGGTCCGTTGTGATGTCACTCTGTCTACCAGAGTAGTGAACGAGTGGAATAATCTACCTGTGTGTGTCGTTGATGCGCAGTCGGAGGAATGTTTCAAACAACAATTGGATTCTTACCTGTTGAGTAAACTCGGATCTTGTTGCTTCTTGTGTCAATGCAGCGGTTCCATTGGAACCGACTTGCAATGTCCACCTTGATCCCTGTGACGAACGGGAGGCGATGGAGCTGACAAAGGATTTTTCCTTCTGCTCTCTACATTCCAATGTTCCAATACCCATAAACCGGGCAGTGTTCAGTGCTGCGTATCGGAGTGTCTGCTTCCTCCACAAGTTATGTGCTCGATGGGAGTGAACTTCCTTACGTGACTCATCAGGTTAATCTAGGTGTCGTCCAATGTTCCACACTACACTCTGGAGACAGCTGGAAGGCGGCTAGTAAAGGGTTCCGGATGTTGTGATTTATACGTTGTTCTTTCGGGACCCTAACCGCTGATGTGTTTGTGAAGCTCTTCCCAGCGTTTGTGCGACCCCACCTAGAATATTGCGTCCAGGCCTGTCAACCATGCCTTGTCCGGGACAAAATTACACTAGAAAGGGTGTTGCGTGTCGGTACTAGGTTGGTCAAGTGATTACGGGAACAAAGGTATCCGGAACGCCTACTTACTTTGGGGATGCAGTCAATGCACTATCGCAGGATTAGAGGGGACATAATCCTAACCTACCGTATTTTGACTGGGAAGGTTGGCCCTGATTTGTCCTAGCTATATAGTCCTGCTAGGTTGTCTGGTCTCCGCAGGCATTGTACGAAGCTGGACAAACTGCGGTCCGATCGAGTTAGAGCGGAGACACGGTTATCACGTCGAGTCATCGAGCGCTGGAACCTGCTTCCAGAAAAGGTTGTCAAGGAAGCTACGGTTAAGGGGTTTGAGCGTCAACTAGATGCTCTTAGATGGCAACATGAAACCTTTCCTTTTTCTTGACTAATTCCCATCTTCATACTTCGATTCTATTTTCTTTACTTTTCCTCGCCATTGGTATTATTCTCTTCTTTTAACTGGTTTCCCTTACTCTCTTCGATTTTTCTTCCTCTTTTACTTCACGTAACTGACAGCTGGGACAGCTAATGAAAGAAACTTGGGCATTAACTTGGTGGACCAGAGTGTTTTTCGGTTGTTTTCCTTTTAGACCCTTCAAGAAGTCGGAGCACCCCTATCAACTCTTGGATCGACGACCCACTCAAGAAGGAACACTTACGGTATTCATCCACGGGATATCATTTTATGAACTAGCTTACAACTACTGGAAAACTGATTGCGATGGATTAAATCGAGCAGCGAGCCAAATGGATTGGTCTCTACCGCATGTTACATCTGTGGAGGACGGTTGGACAGTAATAAAGGAAGGATTGGCTTCGCTTTGTTCTCAGTTTGTGCCGTTGACATTTCAGAAAGTCGGACCAATCAAACCACACTGGTTCGACAAGGAATATGGTAGGCTGGCTCGGTTACGGCGAAGAATGTGGGACGCATTTCGCCTCTCTGGCTCCGCCACTGATTACGAAGTATATAAAAGACAGCGAAATATTTGCAACAAAGTGAAATTGATAAAGCGCCGGAAGTTCGAAGAAAAGCTTGCAACTGACGCGAGGATGGCCCCAAAGAAGATCGGGGACGACGGGGCGTCCATACCCATCTCAGCGAGTAACATTCCTGTAGAACTCAACAGTTTGGTTTGTGATGTCGACCAGGTGCGCCTGCTACTTGCGAACCTTGACGGTACCAAGCCTGCAGGGCCTGACGGGCTTCATCCGCTAATTATCAAATCACTAGCTGCCATTACCTCGCCTGCTGTTACGGATCTATTCAACAAACCATTGTCTGAGGGTTCATTGCCAAACGACTGGAAGCGCTCGGTGGTGAGGCCGATCCCGAAAGGTGGGGACCCCAGTAAGGTGGATAACTACAGGCCAATTTGTCTTACACCCGTTTTGGCCAAAGTGATCGAGAAGAAAGTAAAAAAGCGTCTAATACATCTGTTGCAATCGGAAGAACTTCTGACACCGGCACAACACGGATTCAGGATGGGATATTCTTGTGTTACCAATTTACTTGTGACGAGACAGGAATGGTTGCAAGCACTGAACCGGGGAAAGTCCGTCGACGTAATCCACATCGACTTCAGCAAAGCATTCGACAAAGTTAATCACGAAGTGCTTCTAGACAGATTAAGGTCGTGTGGTGTCGGAGGATCGTTACATCGATGGATCCATGAATTTCTCGTTGGAAGAAAGTGGAGGGTACAGGTGGACGGCCATCTAACCGACTGGTATCCCTCGACCAGTGGTGTACCTCAAGGTACGATACTGGGACCCACTCTGTTTCTCATCCATATTAACAAGCTGCCCCAGCTTCTACGGTCGCCGTGTGCACTGTTTGCGGATGACCTCAAAATTTGGCGAGAAATTAATACTCTCGATGACTGTGACATTCTCCAACAAGACCTCGCAGTATGGTCTGCTGAAGTCCACCTACCGGTCAACCCGGCAAAGTCCCTATTCATGAATCTCGGGAAGGCTGTTCACGAACGAACGTACACCCTAGACGGCCAACCACTGCATCCCACACCTTCCGTGAAAGACCTAGGTGTACTCTCACGCTGCGACTTGAAGTCCGTCGACAACACCAACATACTGTATCGAAACGGACTGCGCATGCTCTGGGCGCTGAAACGCAGCTTCTGCACCTGGTCTGAGGACGTCGCCACTCGCCTCTTCTCTTCCATCGTCAGACCAATGCTAGAGTACGGCTCGCCTGCATACTGTCCGATCACTCGCGGCGAAGCGCAAAAGATTGAACGAGTACAACACATCGCCACCAAGTTGATCCCCAGCTTGAGAGGCTTATTGTATGAAAACCGGTGCATGAAACTTGGGCTCTACACCTTGTCGTATCGCCGTGTTCGAGTGGATCTTATCATGACCTACCGTATTTTACATCTCGGTCACTTCCCCATGCTGAGGTCGTTACTCCACTTGCGAGTACCAGGCACCACACGTGGGCACAGGTACAAACTCGTGGTACCTGATCTGAAGAAAATCCTACACCCCTGTGTTTCGAGCGGAGGGTTGTGCACGCCTGGAACAGTCTGCCAGAACACGTCGTCGAGGCCGAATCTGTGCAGAAATTCAAATCTTTGTTGGATTTACACTTCGCTAACATACGTTTCAGAGAACGGTTGCCACTTGACAACGATATCACCCACTTGTGACTCACTGTGTGAACAAGCATTTTGTGTGCTATAGAAGGAGTTGCTGAACCATCTCAGGATAACCACCGACGTGTTTATTTTTTTAAGTGTTTTTTGATTATCACCCGATGGAGTTGTACACAATTATTTTCTACTTGCTCCAAAATACAGTATTCAGTATTCAGTTCCAGTCCCACTTGAACTTGAACTTCAGTCGGTGACTCCTGCTCATTTGAGGGGACCGCTCACAGCGGTGTTCCTTAGGGCTCTCTTTTAGTTCCGCTGCTATATCTTTGCAAGTCATGTAAAACTAGTAAATAGGAGCGATCGAGACACCTTTACAAAGATATCTTCACTGGAGAGAGATGATCTTCCTCACGGTATTTGCCCCTTGACCCAGCTAAAGGTCGGTTGTCGTCTCCCAGCAATGATGGGGTTACAACGCAAACTACTTCCGGCACCTTGACATTGCGGTCCGTTGCCGAAGCTCGAGACTTGGGTATCATTATGACGAATGCCTTAAAGCCTCAGCACAGTGTCAGCATGCCGCTAACAATGCGCATCAGGAGATGTTCCGCCTCAAGGGAACGTTGTGCAACACCAAGCCAGAGGTTTTCCTCCTATCATATAAGGCGGCGGTAGGACCCCACCTAGAGTAGTGTGCAGGCATGGGTGTTGTATATCAGGAAAGCTGTGACCATAAGCTGGCGACTAAGATGATCGAGTGCCAGCGCTGGAAATCATATGAAGGACGTCTAAGGGGCGTAGGATTATTCTCTATAAAGCGGCGCAATGAGGCTGGACCTTACCGTGGTGCGATGGTTTGCGTGCCTCAGAGATCCATTGAGCTATGCTGGGTGGTGCTTTTTTGCACCTCCAGAGCCACTCATACCAGATTGGTCAATGGTTAGAGGCCAGACAAACTCAGCCTCCTGGTCCTCCAGCTTGGGGGTTGGAATGGGGGTGTCTCCTCATTTCATAAAACGGGCTCTGTAGTCCAGTGCCAAAACCCGCTGCCTTGCGGTAAGGTTTTTGAACCAAAGGCTTTGGTTGAGAACCCTCATCGTTCTCCTGTCTAGGCCTGGGCAACCTGACAGTATTCTGCCCACGCAATACAATGAACCTTTCCTACAACAATTTCTTGATGCACTGGCCGTCGCAGAGGATAATAAACGGCGCCCTATCTGCTGCATTGAGCAGGGTGGATAGGGGTTTGGATGCTACTGCTCAGGCCTTCCCGTCTTCTTATACCCCTTCTTGCGCTTCTTCATCCTTATCGTCCCGCTCCAACTTTACTTATATCCCCCCATTTTCAATCCCCCAATTCTTGGCCCTCCCCCAGCTTACTTCAGTAGTCGCTTGTCTTCTAATTTCAAATCACACACAATCGCAGGGCCTCGCTCCAATCCAGTCGACAAGTCCATGTTCAACCAAGCGAACAACGTCAGTTCATCCGTTTCCCTTTGGAGTCCTTGTGTCTCGCTAAGACTGGCATGCCTCAACGTGCGCACTTTGCTGCAGATGGACCAACAGGCAGCACTTGCCCGCACACTAGAGACCCTATCGATCGATATTTGCTGTTTATCAGAAACCCGCCTGCAAGGTTCGAGCTCCGTGCTTACCCTGAGATCCCCCACATGCGACACTGGCGGCACATTCTCATTGCGCCTGTCTGGCGATGATGCAGCTTCAAATGCCGGTCAAGCTGGCGTCGGCATTGTTTTGAGTCCCCGGGCTGAAGCTGCCCTGCTTGATTGGATCCCAATAAACAGTAGGATGTGCGCCGTTAGATTAACTGGTTCGTTCTGTGCAACGAAGTCGCGCGGGGACAAACGGTGCCTGTTTGTCATTGCGGCCTACGCCCCTACAAACTGTAGCACTGATTCGGTAAAAGATGATTTCTATCAGCAATTTCACGAGCTCCTTCGTTACAGAAGAAGCACGGATACTGTGGCGTTGGCTGGCGATCTAAACGCCCAAGTCGGAAAATTGTCCTCTGATGAGCTTCATCTGGGTGGCCAACATGGTGTAGGCTCCCGTAATGATACTGGTGAGCGATTGCTACAGCTGTGTGAAGATGCTCGCCTCTTTCTCGCAAGCACTAACTTTCGACACAGCACCCGCAGAAGTGTGACTTGGCGGCCACCAGCCTCGGGCCAGTCATGGACGCAAATCGATCATATCGCGATCAGTTACCGCTGGAGAGGCTGTGTCCAAAATTGTCGCTCGATTTGGAGCACGAGCGTGGACTCTGACCACGCACTTGTCTGTGCCGACCTCCTGGTGCGTTTCGGTGGACGTCCGCGACGTCGATGTGAACGGATTGACACCAGCCAACTGGCGAAGCCAGATGTTCTGAATGTGTACCAAAGTGCGCTGACATCTGGGCTGAGTAAGCGCCCAGTAAACACCTTTGAAGATCACTGGTCGCATACTCGTCAAGCGTTGCTATTAGCAGCCATGTCTTCATGTGGCAAAGCAAATTGCCAAACCGGACATTGGGTCTCTACACAGTCTCTGGAACTTATGGATGCTCGCCGACGTATTCCGGCTGGAAGCGAATACAACGAGACTCGCAAAAATCTCAGGGCAAAACTACGTGCTAGCTTAAAGAAGGACCGCGAAACCTGGTGGTCTCATCGTACCTCTGAGATGGAAACAGCCGCTGCCATTGGTAATCATCGTAAGTTATACCATCTGATACGGGAAACAGGCAGCAGGAGATCTGGTGTTAGCGAGACCATACGCGAGGAGAGTGGGCAGCCGATCCACAGCCTGTCAAAACGCTTGGAGCGTTGGGCTGAACACTTTGCTATGCAATTTAACCAACCTGAGTTATCGCTTCTTCGGGCATTGAGCGCCCTTCTCCTTGGGCCGTCTCCTTGAATCCGCCCTCACGCGCAGAAGTCAAACGTGAGATCAGGCTGTTGAAATTGCATAAGGCCGCAGGGGCAGATGGAATTCCTCCAGCCCTCTTCAAATTCGGTTGACCTGCTCTAGTAGATGATCTACACGAGTTGCTAGTAAAACTTTGGGAGCAGGAGACAGTCCCGATAGACTGGAACCGCTCCGTCATTGTCCCAATTTTCAAGGGAGGCTCCCGTTTAGAATGCGGCAATCATAAAGGGATCAGTCTGATTTCGATTGCCTCTAAATTTCTTGCCTCTGTCATTCTCCACAGACTGACTGGCACTCGTGAAAGCCAGATTCGTGAAGAGCAAGCCGGATTTCGTCGAGGTCGGGGCTGCATCGACCACATCTTCACATTGCGTCAAGTGTTGGAGCACCGCCATGTTTATTGGCGACCCACTGTTGTCGTGTTTCTTGACATCAAAGGTGCCTTCGACTCAGTCGATCGATGTGCTATTTGGGACTGTCTGCTGAGGAAAGGTGTGCCTGATAAATATGTAAACATTATCAAAGCGCTGTACGCACATAGTTCGGGCAGGGTGAGGGTTTATGGCAAACTCTCGCCACCCTTCAGTATCACCAGCGGTGTGAGACAAGGATGCCCGCTGTCACCTTTCCTCTTCAACTTCGCTATTGATGAAGTCATAGAAACAGCGTTCGCTGGACACGACCTAGAAGGTGTGGAGCTACTTCCTGGTGAGCGACTTCTTGACTTGGAGTATGCGGACGACATTGCCCTAATCTGTGACAGCTCCCAAACATGCCAAACAGCATTGGACCGATTAGCACTGGCTGTCAATCGTTTTGGGCTATGCTTTGCTCCATCGAAATGCAAAGTACTTCTGCAAGATTGGCAGGGACCCAACCCTGCGCTAACGCTTGGTGGTGATCTGCTAGAAGTCGTTCAGGAATTCAAGTACCTGGGCAGCTATATTAGCACCCGTGGGATTGAAGATGAGGTTACGAACCGCATAGCAAAAGCTCGAGGGGTTTTTGCCAATCTCCGCCACCTGTGGCGCAGACGCGACATTACTCTCGCCCTGAAGGGCAGAGTTTACAACGCAGCCGTCCGTTCAACTCTCCTATATGGCTGTGAAACCTGGCCCATCAGGTCGATAGACATGAAGAGGCTCGTCACATTCGATCATCGCTGCCTTCGCAGCTTAGCTCATGTCTGGTGGGAACACCGCGTGAGCAATGAGCGTGTTCGACGTCGCGTATTTGGTGCAGGAAGGGCGAGTGAACCGCTCAGCACCATTATATCACGCACCAGGCTCCGATGGCTGGGCCACGTGTTGCGCATGCCAGCACACTGACTCCCACGACGTGCATTATTTGCGCGTTGTGGGTGCGGTTGGAAGAAGAGGAGGGTAAGCCAAGTGATGACTTGGTCGAGAGAAATGAAAACCCTCACTTCGAAGTTGGCTTCGGTTGGTGCATCCCGACTGCCTGGCTGGGGTCCTAAGGACGGTGAACACGTTTGGTTGGACACACTAGCTGATATGACTAGGAGCCGGCAGCAATGGCGTTTGTGTTGTGAGTTCATTTGTCCACCCCCTCCTGTTTAGCATCCCCCTCCAATCACGATCTCAGTCGTTAGGCATAATTTGACTTTCTTTTACGGCAGCCAGCTGTTAGATCTCCGGAACGATGTCCATCCGTTACTGGGAACTCAGCGGGCGTCCCACTGTTTGTTTTTCTTTTCTTGCTTTTGTATTGCGGCACAATAGCTGAGGTGTTTTCCACCTCCACCTGACGTGTAATGATGATGATGATGATGATAAAGCGGCACAGGATACGGGGGGACCTGATAGAAACGTTCAGTATTATGAAAGGCCTCAGCGGTATCAAACTCTCCTATTTGTTTATACTAGCTGCATGCGACCACTTGCGGGAGAATGCACTTAAGATTAAGCATCAGAGGTCCAGGATGGTGAGTAGGACCAAGTTCTTTGCAAATCGTGTTGTTCATAATTGGCACAAACTTCCTTCTGCCTTAATTGAAAGTGCCACTAACAGTCTTCAAAAACGGCCTTGGAAAAATGTTGGCTGGATCTCTTTCCTGAATTATTGTAGATTTATCTGCAATTGTGCTGGACCGTAAGGTCTAGGATCCAAGAAAGTACAAAGTTTACTCTTGTCTTGTTGCATTTCTTTTGCATAGGCAAGGAAGTCAACTCGGAAATCGAAGTACTGGGGGCGCTGATTTGCTTTCTGGTACAAGGTCGGCCGGTGGCCGAGTGGTCTGCACGCTTGCTTTGCAACCATAAGGTCACCGGTTCGAATCCGCGTAGGGGTGGGCGTCCTCGCGGTATACTCAGCCCGCGCGCGACTGGTGGTAGTCGCGCGGCAGCGAAGCGCCGTTACGGCGTACAGCTGGCACATTATTATTATTATTATTACTGTTATTATTATTATTATTATTTCTGGTACAAGAAACGATCCTGGTTAAGCGGGAGACTGTTTTTGTCCTTGGAAACTGACCTGGCTTGTCCTGGCTATTTAATCCCCTCCAGCTGCCTAGTCTCCGAGGCCATTTGTTAAAGCTGCACAGACCGTTTTGACCGGGTAAGGACGGAAACTCGCTTCTCGCGCCGGGTTATCGGACGTCGTTAGGGAATCTGCGGTTGTGGCTCTCAAACGTCAGATACTGTTGGATGGCAGCACCGAACCTTCCCCTTCTCCTAACTGACTTGTATCTTCAGCTTTATGTTCGCTTTTTTCTGGTTTTCGTACCTTGGTATTATCCTTATCTAGTCAACATTCTTTTTATTTTCTCCTTGCCCTTCACTCTTATTTAACATTAACCGACTGGACAGGGACTGCTGAGCAGGAAATGTGGGCAGTAATTGTTTGAACAGGGTATAATGCGGTCTTTATTTTAGGCTTTTCAACATCTCAAGTGGACCTATCAATTCCAGGTTCAACGATACGCAAACAAAGGAACCTTCACTGATTATTCTCTCGTTTCGGTCCCAACTGAAGTTGAACATGCAGCGCACGGTAACGAACGTCTTTAAGTCGCCGAGAAATGTGGTGAGCTGGATGCAAGCATACTTACATATAGGATAGGCGACTTAAAACAATCTTCGTAGGGTCGATTAACAGCAAAGTTGTGCATAAAATGTGAATCATCATTCAGGGTGCAATCCTATAATCAAATAAACTATTCTCCCACTATAGGTACCTGCGAGATCGTTCTTCGTGTTTTACTATCTGTGTATGGAGGCCCCATGCTGAGGCCGATGTTGCATTTTTGATGCTTCTTCACCGCAGTTGGGCTAAACCAACTTACAATTAAACTAGGTCTTTTTAAGCTGGATAAATTTCATTCCACTTTATTTGGTTTGTCCTGCCTACCTGAATAATGTTCTATTCACTGGCCACGTTGCTTACGCTAATTGCGCTTATCTTCGGTAATTTTGTTGTGTTTGTAGCATTTTTAAGTAACTTGTGGACATTTCTTACTTATCCTGGATTCGTTGCTAACCAACTTACTTCCTATGGTAATTTAGAGTATCTGTACGCATTATTGGATTTATTTTATTTCAGCTTGTCGTTTAAAGTAAATGGCTGTTGCTTGATATTCCCGGTGTGGCTGCGCTTGATGTGCATGTTTACAAGGTGCTTACCTTTCTATTACCCACTACCTCGTTCATACTGGCTCCAGGAGACAGTTGGTCGTTGCTGGAGGAGACGGGGTGCACGGTTCTTGTGGCCGTGCTAGGCTCAAAGGGCGGTTCCATGCACTCAGTGTAGAGCGGACTACGGTCCAGCCACCGCCTTGTATGCACTTGATTCCCCAACTACAGCGTGCTTGTGTTTGCCTGTGACGGAGTGTGGGCCGGCTCCGTTGATGGAACGTGGCTCCTATCCGCATGCCTCCCGGTCTTATTCCTTCGGGTTTACACTGGATATGTTGTGTGTGGTTGGAGCTGTGTGTGGTGCAGCGCAAGCCACCCATGGTCCCTCTGTAGGCGCAGGCGTCCTGTGGCTAGCCACAGTGACAACCAAATCCGAAACCGGATGCCGCCAACCATGGAGGCCGCAGTGTCAAGCAAATCCGGACCCGGCTGCGGCCATCGTATACCTATGTCTGCTTCATGCGTAGCTTGTGTTGCTTTTATTATGCATAGTCCATCTGGTATAATCCACATTATTTTATTTGTTCATTTCTGTTAATTCTGCGTATCCCTTGTTTATTATGCGCGTTTTCCCCCTCTGACTTCCGGTGTTTGTTGGTTGATATCCCCTGACTTGTTCATTGGGTTCATTGGGGTAGTAGAGAGCAGGGGGTGAGATCACTTGTCAGCTCCATCGTTTCCCGATCATTGCTGGGATGCTCGTCATTGCGCAACGGGAACTCTGGAGAGGCCATCGCACTCGTAGCTGAAGCAACACGATCCCGGCATATTCAACTGGTGTGAATCAAGTAGTCGTTTAAAGCAATCCTCCGTCTGTGCATCAACGACTGGCGGCGGTAACCGGTTCCAGTTATTCACAACGCGAGTGGATAGAGCAAGAATGGACCGTACTTTGAGCCTCCGTGGCTTAAATATTTTCCATTGGTGGCCTCTAGTCGAACTCCCGATGTTGAGGTGGAAGAATTCCTGCAACTCTCTCCCTAGTTCTCCCCTGAGGATACGACGGGTAAAAATCAAGTCCCCACACCGACGGCGGTAATACATAGAGAACATATTCAACTGCCGAAGCCGAAGGGAATACGGCAGGTCACGTAACTCAGACAATTTTCGATCCACGCCGTTGGACCTTTCCGATCATGTCGCGCTCAAATTTGGAAAGTGGGTAGACAGCAGGAAGCCCTATTCCAAAATCGGGCGCACATGCGTGGTGAATAGAAGTCTAAAAAGTTCCGGTGTCAAGCGACAGAAAGCTTTTCGGATGGCATGAAACATCCTGTAGGCAGCGGCAACCCTCTTCATGGTGTCCTGAGTGGATCTTAAGTCCGGGGAAACAATGACTTGTACTTACACTGTGCCTTTGTCATTCTGCGGCACATCAACTGTCAAGTTTACGTGTTTATTTTCCTTCTCATCGTGTGTGTTTGATATCTCCGGCCTGGCTGCACATACTGTGTGTTGACAAAGTGCCTGCCTGTTTAACACCCTTCACTTCGATTACTGACTCCAGGAGACTTATTCTTTGCTGTGGGGACGGGGTACAGTTACCGTGCTAGACTCAAAGAGTTGTTCACTGCATCCAGTGTGGATCGGACTGTCTCAGCCTCCGCCTTGTGTACGTCTGATACGCATGTTACCCCAATAAGACAGACAAATGGGTTGTTGTGCTTGTCGGAATGTGGACCGGCTGCCTTACACCTTGGCTCCCATTCGCATGCTCCCCGGTCTTATTGGGGTTTACACAGAATGTGTTGTGTAGGTGGAGCTAAGTGATGCAACGCAAATGATCCATAGTCTATCGGTAAGCACAGGCGTCCTGTGGCTGTTCTATGGAGGCCGTAATGACAGGCAACTCCGGAACCGGATCTCGCCAGCCATGCGTGCAGCAGCTAATGAATGGTGGACGGAACCATCCAATACCGTGGAACTCAGCTTATGCAGGCTGATATAATAGTCACAAAGAGGATACGGAACCCTTTTTGCCTGTTTGTCTCACCTTCCTTTTCTTATTTTAATCATTTTCTTTTTGTGCACTAAACAATTGCATGTAGCTCATAATGTATAAACAGTTTTTACTATTTCGGTTGCGCGTCATCATTGTTTCCCTAACGAAGCATACATGTGAATCCAATGGGGACTAGATATTCAGTCAGCAAGTTCATATGATGTCGCTAGGTAGACGGCTGACCGTTGCGCGGTCTCTTCCAGTCCGATCCTTCACGTGCGAACGTGTACACTGTATTAAACCTTCAAACGACAAGCAGGAGGTGGCCATCCCATCTCTTTGGTGTTAGTAGAACTTGCTTATTAAATGGATTGCTCGCATTCTTTATGACATGTCTAATTTCATCGTAGACATGCTGCCACTACACATGACCATTCCACCTAAGGCACCCATTGTCGAAACCCAAAAGTCAATCATGCGTAAGGTCCACGATTCACAATCATATGGAAACACGACCCGAACGAAGGCAATGTAAACTCAGCTTTTAATATGAGGAAGGCTTTCTGACGACGTCACAAATGTTTCAGATTGACAAGAGCCTATTGAGCTTTGGCGACGCAAAGCGATTCTTCCGTTTTAATAGACACCAACAGACAAGTAGCGCTACTTGTTCTACTGTGTGTCTTCAGTGAACAGGGAACGTGCTTATAAATCCTGGAACATTACTTCACACTTCGTATCTTGATGCCTTAAGCGCTAAACGGTAAAAACGGTTAAAATGCTGCCTCTCGTAAACATTATCTAAGTCGATCGCTCGATTATGTGATAGAATTACTAGGCCAAAATTTTGATATGCTTCCTGAGCTTTCGGTCGTACGTATTCACTCGCAAAATTGTTGAGGATTTGGGATATAGGGAACCCATACTGACAGTAAAGGATGAGAAATGCTTTCCATAAACCTACACTGTCGGAGACATGGTACAGTACGCTCAGGATGGGACTATATTTTTCTAAAATGCCGTAAAACATGTCAGTCTACCTAGCCGAATGCAGGCCGTTTCTACGAACGCGAGGATAGTAGGCATCTGGTAGAGGTGGCGATGTTCGAGGAGTTGGCTGTATGTCAAGATTTGATCCACACATCCACGATCAGGACGGAAGCGGGCTTGTTTTCCACGATACTGTGATTCACGAATTGGGGATGTTCTAGGGAACAGAATGGATACTAATATCTTTAAGGCAGCCGAAATCAGACTACTTCAGAGATTGGCACATGGAGAGAGAGTACCTTGCAATATAGCTGTGTGTGGGTTTGTATTGCGGCTACGTTTCGTCCTTGACGCAATAGTACCGGATTCATACGTCATGAGCCTGTTTTATCCTAGTTATACAGCTGTGACTGTGACTCCCGAGGCCAGGTAAGAGTCTACTTTAAGCTGTTTTCTGAGCCGACTCACAAACCTTGAGTATGCGGACGACATAGTACTCCTTGGGTCTGGTGCAGTGGCTATGCAAGCACCACAGAACAAACTGGTACGTAGCGTTGCACGCTTTAGCTTGTGCTTCGCACTTTGTGAAAAGTACTGCTGCAGGACTGGACCGATACGCTACCGCTTCTATTACCGAGCAACCACTGAAACTGCTGGATCGGTTCGCGTACCTTAGTAGCTGGGTCACCTCTGGTCGTCGCATCACTGTGGAGTAACATTTTGCAACCCATGGTACTTGGAAGATGTTCTCTTAGCAAGCCAAGTTCTAGGGAACTTTTCTCTCAGTGCCAGCATATTTCTGCACAAGCCATGGCCAGAAAGACAGGAGAAATCCGACCCGAGCACGTTACATTAAATTGGGATGAAAACAGTGGTACTGGTTCATGGTGTCCCTGAACTAAAGCATGACAATAACAGTGGGCGACAAAAGCACGACATCAAAGATTTAGGGCACATCACGCAGCTCTATTACATGGCTTTTGATGTTACCCATCTAGTTGCTTCCCCAAACTACCACTGCGGCGTGCCGAAAATACTGAAAGCTACCTTGGCTGTGTCAGAGATGATATCATTAGCGATCCAAGTGTGGCATCACAAAAGAAAACATTGGCGACCTTGCGTACCGCAAGGTCGCAAGGCCATTCCATCAAGCCTTACAGACTACAGGTACAGATGAACCAGACTCGGTTGTTGTTATCTCAGATCAGGCAACCGCGCTAAAATCCAAAAATACACTGAAAAGTACGGCGTAAACAGTGCCGGTCAGACAGCGAACCGAGCTCCTAATACGTCAACAACTATAGTGTTGCCACCAACGCTCAAGCGCCTTATCATAAGCTACCGGGACTGCGCCATCGACATGAAACAACAACTTGAGACATCATAGCAGTGACTTAAACGACTTACTGGATCCGGAAATTGAACCCAGTACGATGTCAGTCATTCGGAATGATTGTCCATCTCGCGGTGGCGGCTTGGCTCTCTACTACTGAGATTACCTGAACTATGAGCCCCTTGCCGAACATTCCTTTGTCATTCCCGACGCACTATTTTGCTGACTGCAGTCAGCAAGTCGAGTTGGTGCACCTCAGAAGAAGACGCTTGATGCTTGCCTCTTAGCAGTTGTTTACAGGCCGCCGAACTCCTCCGCTGACAGAGGTGGCACTCTGTTAAACGCTCCTCGCTGTTATTTCAGAAAAGTGACGACGAAACTTGGTGATCCCACCGCGCCTAAGAGATGGAAACGGCAGCCCTCTGGATAATTTCGCAAGCTCTTCCAAGTCATTCGGGCTACTCGTCACAAAAGACCTGGTGTCAGTGAGGTTATTTGCGAGGTTGACGGAACGCCGATAAGCAACTTACACAGGCGCATGGGCCGCTGGGCTAAACACTTCCGCACTCAATTCAGCTGGCCTTCTCTGCCGGCGAGCCTAATGAGTATACCTAGTTGCGCGCCTTGGAACATCTCATTGATCTGCCTTGAGCTCTGCTACTTGAAGTGATTCAAGTCTGCCGGTCTAGACGAACTTCCTCCAGAGTTGCTCATGTTCGGGGGCGAAGTACTTGTCAACCAGCTAACAGCTCTGTTCTCTAATATCTGGTGTAAAGAAACAGTTCTATCCGCTTGGGGCGAGTCAAATATCGTCCCGATCTTCAAGCAAGGTTCCCTTATCCTATGCGCTAACCACCGAGGAATCAGTCTAATGTCCATTGCCTCCTAGCTGTTAACATATATATATATATATATATATATATATATATATATATATATATATATATATGTCATTTTAGTGCCCTATGCTGAGGCTGATATTGCATTCATGATGCCTCTTCACCGCAGTTGGGCTAAATAAACTTAAACTAGGTCTTTTTAAGCTGGAAAAATTTCATTCCACTTTATTTCGTTTGTTCTGCCTACCTGAATAATCGTCTATTAAATGGCCATGTTGCTTACGCTAATAGTGGTTATCTTCGTTAACTTTCTTGCGTTTGTGTCATTTTTTGATTAACTTATGGACACTTTGTACTTGTCGCGGATTCGTTGCTAACCAACTTAATTCATATGCTAATTTAGGGACGAGTAATGTCTGCATAGCCGTATTCTTTAACAGATATCTTTTATTTCATAAGGTCATTTCAAGTGATTGGCTGTTGTTTGACATCCCCCGTGTGGTTGCGCTTGATATACATGTTGACAAGGTGCTTACCTGTCTATTACCCACTACCTCGTCCATACTGGCTCCAGGAGACAGCTGGTCGTTACTGGAGGGGACCGGGTGCACAGTCCTTATGGTCGTGCTAGGCTCGAAGAGTGGTTCCATGCACTCAGTGTAGAGCGGACTACGGTCCAGCCACCGCCTTGCGTGCGATTGATTCCCCAACTACAGCGTACTTACGTTTGCCTGTGAAGGAGTGTGGGTCGGCTCCGTTGATGAAACGTGGCTCCCATCCGCATGCCACCCGGTCTTATTCCTTCGGATTTACACTGGAAATGGGGTATGTGGGTGGTGCAGCGCAAGCCACCCATGGTCCCTGTGTAGACGCAGGCGTCCTGTGGCTAGTCACAGTGGCAGGCAAATCCGAAACCAGATGCCGCCAATCATATATATAGTACCTCATGCTGAGGCTGGTGTTGCATTTATGATGCTTCTTCACCATTTGAAGAGGGAAGGTGACAGCGGGCATCCTTGTCCCAAACCGCTAGAGATATTAAAGGGCCACGATAGCTTGCCGTAAGCCTTCACCCTGCCTGAGCTACGCGCGTATAATGCTCGGATAATATTAACATATTTCTCAGGTACACCTTTCCTGAGTAGACAATCCCAAAGTGCACGTCTAGCCACCGAATCGAATGCACCTTTAGTATCGAGGAACACGACAACGGTGTGTCTCCAATATATGTGACGGTGCTCCAACAACTGACGCAAAGTGAAGATGTGGTCAATGCAGCTACGACCTCGACGAAACCCGGCTTGCTCTTCACGAATATGGCTTTCACAAGTGTCAGTCAGTTTGTGAAGGATGACAGAGGCAAGCAATTTGGAGGCGATGGAGATCAGACTGATTCCTCTATAGTTGCCGCATTCCGATCGTGAGCATCCCTTGAAAATTGGACTATGACGGAGCGTGTCCCGTCGGTTGGTACAGTTTCCTGCTCCCACAGTCTCACTAGTAACTCGTGTAAATCATCCACAAGAGCAGCCCCCCCCCCCGAATTTGAAGCGGGCTGGACGTAGATCATCAGGTCCCGCGGCTTTATTTAAATTCAGCAGTCTGATGTCACGTTCGACTTTTGAGCGAGAGGGTGGATTCAAAGGGACAGCCCAGGGAGCGGGGCGATCAGTGGCCGGCGAAAAATCTGACAATTCCGACCGATTAAATTGCCTTTCAAATTGTTCAGCTTAACTCACCAAGCGTTTTGACAAGTTGTGGATAGGCTGTCCAGTCTCGTCACGTATAGTTTCACTAACACCATCATTCATCATCATTATACGCGTCAACTAGAGGTGGGAAACATCTTAGCTACTGTGCCGCAATACATAAAGAAAAAAATACAATAAATACAACGGTGCCAGCTGAGCTACCAGCAACGGATAGGCATCGTTCCAGTAAGGTACCAGCCGGCTACTAGGCAAAAAGAAAAATTGTTATGTTTTACGCTGTGAAATGAGATCGTAGGTGGAGGGAGGCTAAAAGGGATGGGGTGGGACAAAGAAACTCACAGCAGGAACGCCACTGAGGTCGGCTCCTTGCGGTGTCAGCAAGTGTATCCAGCCAAACGTGTTCACCGTCTTTTGGACCCCAGCCAGAGAGCCGTGACACTCCAACCGAGGCCAGCTCCGAAGTGAGGGCCTTCATTCCTCTGGACCAAATCATCGCTTGGCCACCCCTCCTTCCATCCACATCCCCGACGAGCAAACTACGCACGTCGCTGCAGTTGGTGGGCTGGCATGCGCTACAGGTGGCCCAGCCGTCGAAGCCTGGCGCGTGAAATACCGGTGCTGAGCGATTCAGTTCCTTGTTCTGTACCGTAAACAAGGCGTCGAAAACGCTCGTTACTCATGCGGTGTTCCCACCAAATTGAAGAAATTGAAGAAGTATCAAACGATTTCTTCACTAACACCAGGTCTTCTGCTACCCGTTTCCCGTATCAGCCGGAATAACTTTCAATGGTTACCAAGGGCAGCGGACACTTCCATCTCTGAAGCACGAGGAGACTACCAGAATTAGCGGTCTCTCTTCAGGCTAGCACGGAGTTTCGCCCGGAGCTCTTTGCGAGTTTCATTGTGTTCGCTTCCAGCCGGAATACACCGGCGAGCATCGATAAGTTCCAGAGCCTGCGAAGAGACCCAATGTCCATGTTGGCGATTAGACTTAACGCATGAGTATTTGTCTGCTGTTAGTAAGCACTGGTGAATATGAACCCAGTGGGCTTCAATTGCATCCCGTGAGCGTTTACTCCACTCGCATGACAGCGTAATTTGCTAGGCATTCAAAAAAGCTGGTTTCGCCAGCTTGCTGTCGTCAATGCGCTCACAACGTCGTCTTGAGCGTCCGCCAAAACGCATCCGCGGGTCAGCACATACAAGTGCATGGTCGGTGTCCACACCTGTGCTCCAAATCGAGTGACACTTCTGGACGCAGCCTCTCCATCGGTAACTTATCGCAATGTGATCGATTTGCGTCCATAGCTGGTTCGAGGCTGGTGGGCGCCAAGTCACTCTCCGGCAGGTGTTGTGTCGGAAATTAGTGCTCGCAAGAAATAAGCGAACATCCTCACACAAATGAAGTAACCGCTCAGCGTTATCATTACGGGAGCCTACACCATGTTGGCCGCCCAGATGCAGTTCACCAGTGGATCATTTTCCAACTTGAGCGTTCAGATCCCCAGCCAGCACAACGGTGTCCGAACTACTTCTGTGGCGAAAGAGCTAGTTCAATTGACGATAGAAGTCGTCTTTTACCGAATTATCCTTAGAGTTTGTAGGTGCATAGGAAGCGATGACGAATAAACACCCGTTAGTCGCGCGCGACTTCGAAGCTTTGAATGAGCCAGCCAATCGGACCGCACACAACGGGCTACTGATTGGAATCCAGTCAACCAGAGCAGCTTTAGCCCGGGGATTCAGGGCAATACCAACACCGACTTGGCCGGTGCTTGAAGCTGCATCGTCACCGGACTGACGCAATGAGAAAGTGCTGCTGGTGTCGACTAAAGGGGATCGCAAATTGAGCACAGAGCTCGAGTCTTGCAGGCGGGTCTCTCATAAGCAGCAGATATCGATCGAGAGGGTCTCTAATGTTCAAGCAAGTGCTACCTGTTGACCGATCTGTAGCAATGTGCATACATTGAGACATGATAATCTGAAGGATGATCGAGGGCCCCAAATGGAAGTCAATGAACTGGGCATGGTCTATTGGTTGGACATGGGCTTGTCGACAGAACAGGAATGAAGCTCCGCGTTCACATGTGAGTTTAAACTAGAAGGTAGAAGCCTATGGAAGCAAGGTGGGGGAGGTCCAGAATCGGGGGTTGAAAACAAGGGGGATATAAGTGAAGTTGGAACGGGACCATAAGGGAGAAAAAGCGTAAGAGGGTGAATAAGAAGACGGGAAGGCTCGAGCAGTAGCATCCAAACCCCTATCCACCCTGCTCGATGCAGCAGATAGGGCACTATTGATTGTCCTCTGCGGCGGCCAGAGCATCAAGAAACTGTTTGCAGAGAAATTCATTGTATTATGTGGGCAGGATACTGTCAGGCTGCCCAGGTTTAGATAGGAGAACGGTGAGAGTTCTCAACCAAAGCCTTTGGTTCAAAAACCTTACCGCAAGGCAGCGGGTTTGGGCTACAAGGAGTCCGTTTTAAGGAATAAGGGGCCACCTCATTCCAACCCCCAACCTGGAGGACCAGAAGCCTGAGTTTGTCTGGCCTCTAACCTGGCCAATCATATGGTTGGCTGCATCTGTTTTCGGATTTCCCTGTCACCGTGACCAGTCACAGGACACCTGCGTCTTCAGATTTCGATGCGCGTCTCTAGAGCAGGCCTCGCTTTTTCTAGACTGAGGCATTTGTGGCGTCGCCAGGACATTCGTCTCTCCATCAGAGGGCGGGTCTATTGTGCAACTGTTCGTGCTGTACTGTTGTACGGATGCGAGACCTGGCCCATTCGTAAAGATGACTTGCGCAGGCTATCCGTCTTCGAGCATTGCTGTCTGCGGTCCATTGCCCGTGTTTGGTGGCAGCACCACGTAAGCAATGTGGAAGTTAGACAGCGTGTCTTGGGACTTGGAAGCCACTCGCTCAAGGAGCTCGTCTCACTGCATCAGCTGCGGTGGTTGGGACACGTATTGCGCATGCCTGTCCAGCGTTACCCCCGTCGTGAGTTGATTACACTTGTTGGACAGGGCTGGAAGAGACGGTCTGGTGGACAGCCTACAACATGGAGAAGCCGCATGAAAAAGCTGACGAAATGGTTGGCCTCGGCCGGTTGTTGTCGACTACCTGGTTGGGGTCCAATAGATGCGGATACTTGCTGGTTGAAGACCTTGGAAGCCATGGTTCAAGATCGATGTCAATGGAAGACGTGTGCATCAGATTGTTGCGGTGTCCCTTCTTCCTCCCCCTAAAAAAGAACAAACTGAAAAAATTTCAAAAGCTATGTGGTGAAATAGACAAAGAAAGCATTTGCTGTTGCTCTTTTCTTTTTATTCATCTTGTTTTCCTATTCAGCTATGATTCCGATGGCACAATATCTGTACCACAGATTGTATATATATATATATATATGCATATATATATATATATATATATATATATATATATATATACAGAGGGACCATGGTTGGTTTGCGCTGCACCACCCACAGCTCCATCCACACACCCCTTATCTTCTGTAAACCCGAAGGAATAAGACCCGGAAGCATGTGGATGGGAGCCACGCTTCATCAACGGAGCCGGCCCACATTCCTTCACAGGCAAACACAAGCATCCTGTGTTTGGGAATCAAGCGCACACAATTTGGTGGCTGAACCGTAGTCCGCTCCATACTAAGTGGATGGAACCACTCTTCGAGCCTAACACGATCACAAGGACCGTGCACCCCGTCCCCTCAAGCAACGACCATGTGTCTTCTAGAGCCAGTTTGGACGACGTATTGGGTAATAGACAGGTAAGCACATTGTCAACATACACATCAAGCGCAACAACACCAGGGATATCAAGCAGCAGCCAATCACTTGAAACGACGATGTCAAATAAAATGAGTCGAATAATGCATGTACGTATGGTGACCTAGCTCTTCACTAAATGGGCGTATGAAATAATTTGGTTGCCAAAAAATCCGCATAACATGCAATGCGTCATTAAATATATTTTAAGAAAATACCACAACCGGATGAGTGGACCACATGTTTACGCTCTGCCAACTCGAGCAGCGCAGCCCTCATCACCAGCCTACCATTGTCGCCGACACGTTGCCAAATGGTTACGAGGTTATCTTGTAACGTGGGGGATGAAATAAAAGCTTCCGAGACGGTACTCTACGTGTGTCAAACACGCTGTGGGAGGAAATTTCTTCGACACTCCAACCAACTGCATTGTTCTGCCAATTTGAGATAGTGATCTCTTCGTTTGTTGCTGTGACAGATTCGACAGGTGCTGTCATGGATAAAGTGTTGTTTAAAATTTATTAAACCATGCTTAGGTCACAACGCAAACGCCGATAGCGTCCACTGGAAATGCTTAACACTGAGATGCAGTTTGTATGACAAGTGGCTCAGTCACTTGGCATTTATGGTCGCTCGACGTTGTGGAATCTACAAGACCGCGAGATCCCGCTCTAGCCATGCTGCAGTTGCATATTCTACATGAGGGAGTATGTAAGCTTGAAGTATTTGACGGTAAATAGACGGTTTGAATTGCCCGAAAACTCTCCGTAGAAGTCCCACGATTTGGATTCCCTTCCCCGATGACGGGAACACCAGTTGAGCAAGAAACCTGATGCCTCACTTGAGTGTTTGCTGAATCTTACTCGTTTTCGTTAGATAGGTGTAATAAATTTTGATCTTGGACGCGATGGCTTAGGCACAAAGTTGCATGTGATCCTTGTAGCATAGTTACTAGTCAACGCACTGTACCCACAAAACTAGACACATCGATGGACACTCCCTTGATAAACTGGTCGCGCTTACGAAGCACGCGAAGCCGGCAGACCGGATTGATGCACGCTGCCGTGACCCACGCAAGTCCCTACCAGAAGCGCAAGAGAAAAGGTCAAAGGCGAAGTGGACTCTTTGAAATTCTTTTGCGGCCCACTAAGGCACAACAAGTTTGGCACAGACGTTGGTTTTGTGGGAGAAATGAATCACCACACACAGCGCGCGGTTTACAAAAGGTCATTGTTCACTTTACCAAGGCTGTGCACTGACTTTTCCAGAAATCAAGTAAAATAATCGCACTGGGTGATAAAAAGAATGTTCTCGGACAATCTAATGCCATCATTTGCATGTAAAGAATACTGGAGAACAAAGAACGTTCAGGAACGTCACCGAGAACACATAAACATCGGCAGTCTGTGCTATGTATATGTTTCACATCTGCCGGCAGTGATACTGGTACCAACAACCTGTTCTACATGATCGAGCAAACGAAATGGTCGGGTCTAAGTCACATCAGCGATGCCAGTGCAGCTGAATCAGCTGCAACCATCTCCCAAGACCACCCACTGGAAGCCTATCGGCAACATCCGTTACGAAGGCCACACCGTTACATTTCCCTGACTGAGTTCAACGTTCGCACCCAAAGACAACAAGGTCAAAAAGCTGCAATCCTAGGCACATTGCAAATCCGGGCAACAACGTATGCTGCAAATGTGAAACTAGACACATAACCCTCTTGCGGTTGCAGAACTAACTGCACCCGGCTTGCACTCTCACTATTGGTTACACACATCAAGCAAGGCTAATGCGCCAATCACTGGTCAATCTGGCGTCGTTCTCAGCTCCAAGACTGATTGGAGTCCCTTGAGCAGCTGTTTATATGCAGCTCGTTTCACGACAAAATAGTATTAGACGCTGTTTGTTTGTGATTGTTGTTTATGCTCCCACCGACTGCAGTTGATGCAATCTAGTATACCTACTATGAAGCACTGCACATGCTAATTCGCAGTGTTACCACTTTAGATACATTTGTTGTTGCAGAGGTTATGAATGCTCAAGTAGGTAGTATGGATCCCTCAGGTCAGCGAGGCAGAAAGTGTGGTTTTCGTCGTCATAATCGTCATCATCACTAGCAGTACATCAGCCATTTGAACCGATGCGTCACTGCCGTACAACCACGAGGACCTACGGAACGAAGAATAACGAGATGGAGAGAAGGGAGACCTACCGTAAAATCTTAATGCCTTAAACAAACACTCGGGGTTAAGGCGTCTGCACCTTGTCGACAACATACAATCACAAACAGCTGGCTATCGTGCAAAAGTAAGGCGGCATCAGCGGGACAGCTTTCTTGCGGTTTCACTTTCCCACGTCATAATTAGCCATTTCCCCACGGATAACTCAGCACCAAACACATTCCAAACAGGCAGTCCGACTAGAGATGACAGCAGACGCGCCACTAGTGCTGACTGTGAGCCAAGTCCTGTTACGTCACGCGCCAAACACAAGTTGGTTCTCGTGGATTGCAACCTGGGAGGCGAGACGGACCAACAGCAGTGACTTCACTTAACGCTGCCAAGTTAACTTTTGATCACCTCGCTAGTAGCTCCGGGCAAAATTCCGTGCTAGCCTGAAGAGAGACCGCGAATCCTGATGGTCTCATCGTGCATCAGAAATGGAAATGGCTGCTGCCCTTGGTAACCGTCGTAAGTTATTCCGTCTGTTACGAGAAACGGGCAGCAGAAGATCTGGTGTTAGTGAAACTATACGTGACGAGACTGGACAGCCTATCCACAACTTATCAAAACGCTTAGAGCGTTGGGCTGATCACTTTAAAGGGCAATTTAATTGGTCGGAATTGTCAGATTTCTCGCCGGCCACTGATCGCCCCGCTCCCTGGGCTGTCCCTTTGAATCCACCCTTTCGCTCAAAAGTCGAACGTGACATCAGACTGCTGAATTTAAATAAAGCCGCGGGACCTGATGATCTACGTCCAGCCCGCTTCAAATTCGGGGGGGGGGACCTGCTCTTGTGGATGATTTACACGAGTTACTAGTGAGACTGTGGGAGCAGGAAACTGTACCAACCGACGGGACACGCTCCGTCATAGTCCCAATTTTCAAGGGATGCTCATGATCGAAATGCGGCAGCCATAGAAAAATCAGTCTGATCCCCATCGCCTCCAAATTGCTTGCCTCTGTCATCCTTCACAAACTGACTGGCACTCGTGAAAGCCATATTCGTGAAGAGCAAGCCGGGTTTCGTCGAGGTCGTAGCTGCATTGACCACATCTTCACTTTGCGTCAGTTGTTGGAGCACCGTCACATATATTGGAGGCGCACCGTTGTCGTGTTCCTCGATACTAAAGGTGCATTCGATTCGGTGGCTAGACGTGCACTTTAGGGCTGTCTACTCAGGAAAGGTGTACCTGAGAAATATGTAAATATTATCCGAGCATTATATGCGCATAGCTCGAGCAGAATGAAGGCTTACGGCAAGTTGTCGTCGCCCTTTAATATCTCCAGCGGCGTGAGACAAGGATGCCCGCTATCACCTTTCCTTTTCAACTTCGCTATTGACGAAGTCGTAGCGATCGCGTTCACAGGACACGACTTAGATGGTGTGGATCTGCTCCCAGGAGAACGACTTCTTGACTTGGAGTATGCTGATGATATTGCCCTAATCTGTGACAGCTCCCAGACGTGCCAAGCGGCACTGGACAGATTAGCACTAGCTGTCCGTCACTTCGGACTTCGCTTCGCACCATCGAAGTGCAAAGCGTTCCTCCAAGGTTGGTGTGGACCGCTTCCTTCGCTAACCCTTGGTGGGGATCAGCTAGAAGTTGTTCCAAGATTCAACTACCTGGGAAGTTGTATCAGCGCCGTGGGATTGAGGATGAGATCACCAACCCTTATAGCAAAAGCTCGGGGTGCTCGGGGTTGCTTTTGTCCGACCATGTGTTATCCTGATGACACGCGTGATCAATTCTACACTGAGCTATCCTCCGTGATACGGTCTGTGCCGAGGAGCGGCCGACTATTTCTGCTGGGTGATTTCAACGCGCGTGTTGGGCGTGATTCATCGGTGTGGACAGATGTTATCGGTTCGCATGGCATTGCTTCAGCGAATGCGAACGGTGACAGGCTGCTCTCACTATGTGCCACTCCCGGCCTGACGATCACGAGCACTCGGTTTGCACTGAGTGCGAATGATATAGCAACTTGGACGCACCCACGGAGTGGTCACGCTCACCTGCTCGACTATGTCATTGTACGTCAGCGTGATATGCGTGAAGTGCGCATGACACATGTACTGCGTGGAGCTGAGTGTGGCACTGATCACAAGTTGATTCGGACCAAACTGTACATATATTTTCGTAAATCAATATATTGCACTCCCGCCGTGAATCGGCGTTAATTTAACATTCCCTCCCTCGGTACTGTGACGAAACGTACTGAGCTGGGGAAGGCGATGGCTGCACGCCTGTGTGATATGGAATGCATAGCCAAAGTGGGCGACCTGTGGCACCACATTCGCGACCAGGTGACAGCTGCTGCGGAGGAGACCATCGGGCGCGCAAACTGTAAGCGGCCTGATTGGTTGGATGAGAACAATGCGATGATCAGCGCATCGGTGTCGGAGAAGAATGCAGCATTTGCTGCACATGTTGCAGACCCCAGTGACTTGGGGAAGAGTGGTCAGTTTCGGAAACTTCGACGGCGACTGACCCGAGAGCTCCGTCGCATTAAAAATGCATGGTGGACGGAGAAGGCGAAGCAGATAGAATGCTACGCCAAACGCCGTCAACACAAGGAATTCTTTGACTCCTTGAAGGCGGTGTATGGACCGAGATTGGAGCCTCTGAGGACACTGATCGATGGTAGTTCAGGCGCTACCTGCCCACAAACTGCAGACATAATCCAGATCTGGCGGGAACACTTTGACTCTCTCTTGAACAACCGTTCGGAGATCGACTGGCCT
>OX104063.1:71075961-71096545 GCA_944474145.2 Dicrocoelium dendriticum
CACCTTTGTCGTCACTATCAAGTCCGTTGCACGTCAGGTAAGTGTACTGCTGTTAATTAGTGGCTTTTAGCGAACCCCTCTATCTGCGCTGCCTATATGATTACTCTGCAAATATTTTCCTGCCTCCACGTCACCTTTGCCGCTGCTAGTATGTCCGTTGCACGTCCGGTAAGTGTGTCCGCTGTTAATAAGTAGCTTTTCGAACTGCTGTGTATCCGTGCTGCCTATGTGGGTTATCCGCCACTGCTGTTTAGCCTCCACGTCACCTTTGCCCCTGATAATATGTCCGTTGCATCTCCGGTAAGTATGTCCGCTGGTTATAAGTGGCTTTTAGAACCGCTGTCTATCCGTGCTGCCTTTATGAGTTGTCCGCCTCCACGTCACCTTTGTCGCTGCTAGTATGTCCGTTGCACGTCCGGTAAGTGTGTCCGCTGTTAATAAGTAACTTTTCGAACTGCTGTGTATCCGTGCTGCCTATGTGGGTTATCCGCCACTGCTGTTTAGCCTCCACGTCACCTTTGCCCCTGATAATATGTCCGTTGCATCTCCGGTAAGTATGTCCGCTGGTTATAAGTGGCTTTTACAACCGCTGTCTATCCATGCTGCCTTTATGAGTTGTCCGCCTCCACGTCACCTTTGCCGCCGCTATCAAGTCCTTTGCACGTCAGGTAAGTGTATCCCATGTTAATAAGTAGATTTTAGAACTGCTGTGTATCCGTGCTGTCTATATGGTTGATCCGCCACTGCTGTTCAGCATCCACGTCACCTTTGCCGCCGCTATCAAGTCCGTTGCACGTCAGGTAAGTGTATCCGCTGTTAATTAGTGGCTTTTAGCGAACCCCTCCATCTGCGCTTCCTATATGATTACTCTGCAAATATTTTCCTGCCTCCACGTCACCTTTGCCGCTGCTAGTATGTCCGTTACACGTCCGGTAAGTGTGTCCGCTGTTAATAAGTAGCTTTTCGAACTGCTGTGTATCCGTGCTACATATATGGTTGATCCGCCATTGCTGTTCAGCCTCTGCAAATATTTTCCTGCCTCCACATCACCTTTGCCGCCGCTATCAAGTCCGTTGCACGTCAGGTAAGTGTACTGCTGTTAATTAGTGGCTTTTAGCGAACCCCTCTATCTGCGCTGCCTATATGATTACTCTGCAAATGTTTTCCTGCCTCCACGTCACCTTTGCCCCTGATAATATGTCCGTTGCATCTCCGGTAAGTATGTCCGCTGGTTATAAGTGGCTTTTAGAACCGCTGTCTATCCATGCTGCCTTTATGAGTTGTCCGCCTCCACGTCACCTTTGTCGCTGCTAGCTTGTCCGTTGCACCTCTGGTAAGTATGTCAGCTGTTAATAAGTGGCTTTTAGAACTGCTGTGTATCTATGCTGCCTATATAGGTGATCCGGCGCTAAGTTTTTGGCCTACACATATCCTTTGCGTCCTCTCTACTCCGTAAAGTGCATTGCCTCTACACTATTTCCTTTTAGGACACCTGTGTATCTCTGACATATGCGTCATTAATGGTATTCCTCCGCGAAACATTTCCTGCAACATATTTAGTCTGTTGCAACTCCAGCAAGTTTATTTGCTGTTAACAATTGGTTTTTCAACTCCTGTGTATCAGTGCTGCCTGGTTGACTGATCCGCCACTACTGGTCAGCATCTACGTCACGGTTGCCGCCGCTACGTACTTCCTTTCACCCACGGTAGGTGTATTGTATGACATTTCCTTTTAAAAATAGTACATATTTATGCTACCTTACGTGTACGTTTATTCAATATCCGGTTTACATTGATTTCGAACTGTCACCGCGGCCTCTTATGAGGCTTGCGAAACCATTTCTCAGTGTTCACCCTTGGTGTGTTCAGAGCTACATACACGCTCACTCACCTAGTGATGAATATTTCTGAATGGTCCAAACGTCCGTCACGTTTATTGCATCAGCTTTTTCTATGTCGGGAACCATTTACGTCCACCGCTGCTTATCACCTAGAACGTTACTCTGTATGGTTGTTGCCTTAGCAATTAGCCTTAATACAAGACAACTACCACGTCTGGCAATACATTGCAGCTGTGCAAAATCATGAACATAAATGCAGTAAACCGATATGTATATGCATTTCATCTACCGCCTGTCCGCCAAGCTGTGCTCAGAGCCGTGACAAATGGATAACACTGCATTTCCAAAAAAACTCGTGCAGCACGAATGCGTTCTCCATGAGCATATTACCGCCGCATGCCATCTGCTGCTCTAGCACCGTGAACAGAGGCATATTCACCCCGTTTTCCAGTTGGACGGCAAACAGAAAACCCGACGAATCCATGCAGAAATAAACCGCTTATTCACATGCTAACGTACATTAAACATTCATGACCCGGAATCTACCATTAATAACTAAATGTGCACTGCGTCGATTAACTTTGATTTGTTTTGTATAAAGCACATTGTTTCGTGTATGCATATTGTTTCCCGATTGGTACTATTACCGCACAGTTAATGGGACATATTTGTGGTAATTAACAACCGTTCATGGAAGCTCGTGCGGCTCAAGGACTTAAGTTTCAATCCAGTTAATAATAACTTCTCCTTATCGGGGCATGGACATCCTTATTACGTAGCTTGAATTTCCGATGGTGAAAATATCCAATGCGTCACAGTTTCATATTTGATGATAACGCTACACTTACCGTATTTATATTCTCTTTCCATGCATAACGGCAACGTACGCAATCCATGAGTCCGGCAAAGTATGCACATTAATGCGATACAATGACACATTAACATGGCCAAATTATGCAACCGTCACCTTCGCAGGAATACACAGTAATACGTACTCATGCGTAAATGTGTGCTATACATGCATACAATTATTCCCATCCCTGTCCATAACTTCTCTAAATTGCTCATTTATCACAGTGTGATTGCATGTGCTTCATACAAGTCATACATTTACGTACCCTAAAAATTTCAGCTACCATTTATTATGTTAATTAGGCAATATTATTCATGAAACGCGCATTCCAACGACGCTAATCACCATATTTCGACATGTTGAATCACAAAGACATGTTCATCTGTATAATTAGTAGCTAGTTTTTCTCGAGTATATTGCAATCCGTTATCAACTAGAATATTACAAGATATACTTAGATGTATATCTCAATAAATATACTTAAATGTGTGCACCTTTAACGCATGTGTCAATGCGTTAACATATATGTTATCTATGTTATATATGTTATACATGTTATATATATATATGTGTATATATATATATATATATATATATATATATATGTATATATATATATATATATATATATATATAACATTACACTTGTACATATAGCCTTTCATTTTATACGATTACACTCATAGGTTCGCGCATCCCTAATTTAATTCACTCTTTAGTGCAATATATAGCAAGGTATTTCTATTCCCATTTATATTGCCATTGTTAATGGTACATACACATAAGGACAAGCGCAGAAGTGCAAAATCAAACCGGCAGTTGCCATCCATAAGTTCTTGTTACCGTGCACCAATAAACTGTCATACGCTTCCCTCCTGTTGCAAGCATTGCTTTTTCATTTTCAAACTGAAATTGATGCACCTCTGTTGTATACCATTTCTACTTTTACGAAAACTACGAACTTTTTTAGTTAGTCTAATATATCACACATAGATGCTTTATGAGTATCTAGACCTGCTGAAACATAACATTCTACCTTTATTTTGCACATTTTCAACATAGTTTCCTAGATCCCGAGATCAGTTGTACCTCCAGGCATCACCCCGATTTTGAAATCGCGCGTATCGTTAAGCGGTCCCTCCCAGTATGGCACGCCAAAAAATCGAGTTACCGCGTAGCACTCACAGAACAGTTTTGTGTTCCGGTACACCAGGCTAAATGGTAATGCTTTCATAACTGGATTTGAAGGAGAGGTGTATAGGTCGCTTTATGCTTAAGTACGTACAAAAATGGTAGATGCTAAGATTTATTAGTTGTAAATGTTGCTCCCATTCATCTTAATTTCGAAAAATAATACAAAACATGCAATAATTAGACAAGAGATTTGGATACTCCCTATCCAATCAAGTAATTTACTGCAAGCGTAACCATTACATACATGAAACAATTGCTATAACACAAATTTGCTCCATAAAACAGCCGTGCACACTTCACTTAAATTTACCGTTTGCCTGCTTTCGATTATGCCTTGAACTTCAACTGCACCTGTAGTCATCACTTTAATTTATGATAACCGTTTTCACGAAGCAAATCCATATAGCATTATCTTCTGTTTACCACACCTTAATACCACCAAAATTAAGAACATACTCTGCAACCACTCAAACTATCTCGGATGTTACTGCTTAGAACTGATCGCTCCGTTGGTCGCCAAGACGGAGGCGTTGTACTGTATGTGAGCTTTAACTTAGATGTGTTGAGGACTTGCACATTCCAGTCGTCGGATCAGACTGTTGAAGCCCTATCGGCTGTTTTATGCACTTCCTCTACCCAGTTTACAGTTATAGTGATATACAGAAATCCTGGAAGTTCCTCCAGGGGGATACTTGACTTTATTCGCACTCAGTCTGCGAATAAGTGTTTAGTTCTAGGGGATTTCAACCTCCCGGAAGTCTGTTGGGCCGATCTTTCTTGCAATTCGGCATTAGGAACTTTCGGTGCAGACTTCCTTGAACTGACTCTCCAAGTGCCTTTGCACCAGTTCGTTGACTTTCCCACTAGGTATATGGACAACCAAATACCATCTACTTTGGATTTGGTTTTCGCTAAGTCCCTGGACTTCGTGACTGACGTTTCATGCGGTGCACCTCTAGGGTCAGCGATCACGCATGCATATCCTTTCGATGTGCTCTTTCAAGGCACCAAGAGACCGCTGTTGAATTACTTCGAATATTTGGCAGGCGGACTTTAGTGCAATGCGAACTAAGGCTTCAGTTCTGAACTGTGAGATCTCGATGGCTGACTCTGTCCAGTTAGCCTGGGAAAAATTTAAGGCATACCTTACGGAGGTTTCCGCTCCCTATATTCCACTCATTAGGAAAAGAGGGTTAAGGGCACAGCCTCCATGGATAGATACCACAGGCAAGTACCTACTCAAGAAACGGTCTAGATGCTGGCGAACCTACCAAGCAGCTCCATCAGCCAGTACCTATGATAGTTATCGAGAGAATAGAAATAAATGTAAGCAACATCTCAGAACTGCTCGTCTCCAATACGAGCAGGGTTTAGCGGACTCGGCCGCAGCTAATCCCAAGAAGCTTTTTGCTTACGTTAAAAGACGCAGCGGGGCAAAACTGTCTATACCAGCTTTATTGCGAGCAGACGGGACCCGTGCGCAAACTGACTATGACAAGGCTTGTATACTGAGTGATCAGTATACATGGGGTCTTTGCTCGGGAGACCTCTTTACCACAGGTTGAATTGGTTTCAAGAGTTCCAGAGGATTCTTGCTTAGCTGAATTTAGCATAACGGAGACTCAGGTCTTCGAGCTACTGCAAGGCATTAATCCCTCTAAAGCTTCCGGTCCTGATTCAATTCATCCGAAGCTGTTGCATGAACTGGCCACTGAGCTGAGTGGTCCGCTCACTTGCGTATTTTCAATATCGCTGGACAGCTGCAGCCTACCTTCGGAATGGAAGGAGGCAATCATCTGTCCGATTTTTAAGGGCGGTGACAGCGCTCTACCGCGAACTACCGGCCTGTCAGTTTGACAAGCGTAGTAGTCAAGTTGTTCGAGAAGCTGATAAGGGATTCAGTGGAGAACCACCTGAATCGATTCAACCTTCTCAGTGTTGCACAACATGGATTCCGCAAAGGATTTTCATGTCAGACTAATTTACTTGTAGCTCGTGAAAGCTGGGCCGAAGCGGTAGACAGTGGCCACGCTGTAGACGTGCTATTCGTAGATTTTTCGAAAGCTTTTGACACTGTTCCACATCTTCGGCTCTCACTAAAGTTGAGATCTTACGGGATATCTGGTCGCGCCCTTCAATGGGTGTCTGCCTTCCTTGAGGGGAGGGAACAGTGCGTACGGGTGGGGCGTAGCCTTTCGCTCAGGCAAGCTGTCCTTAGTGGCGTTCCGCAGGGCTCGGTATTGGGGCCATTGTTGTTCGCGATCTATGTAAGTAACTTGCCGGAGGATCTAGGGGTGTCATCACTAATGTTTGCTGACGACCGTAAGCTCTGGAATATTGTGGATATCCCGGGGGGTCCTGAGGCAATTCAGCGTGCCTTGGGTAGGCTCTGGGAATGGTCTATCTTATGGTTGATGCCCATAACTAGGGCCAAGTGCTCTGTTCTCCGAATCGGAGCTGCTAGATCCTCCCACCCGATATGTTGTCGGCGGTGGTGAACTCCCTGTTGTCACTCAGCAGGTTGATTTAGGAGTCGTACACGCATCAGCACTTCATTCTGGAGACAACTGGAAGAAGGCTGCTTGTCGAGGGTTTCGTATGATGTGGTTTATCCGCTGCTCTTTCGGAGTCTAAATGGCCAAGTTGTTTGTGAAGCTATTTTCGGCATTCTTCCGACCCCACCTGGAATATTGTATCTAGGCTTGTCCACCATGTCTCAACGGAGATAAAATGGACTTGGAGAGGGTGTTACGAGTGGGCACTCGGTTAGTGCAGGGTCTGCGGGGACCGACTATCCTGAACGCTTGGTCAGTTTGGGGTATGTACTCCATGCACTACCGAAGGATAAGAGGGGACCTGATTCTCACTTATCGTATTTTGACGGGTAAGATTGGCCCGGACTTGTCAGGGCTTTTTAGTCCCGCTACGTTACCTAGTCTCCGCGGTCACCCACTGAAACTGCATAAACCACGGTCTGATAGGATTAGGACGGAAAATCGTCTATCGCGCCGAGTTATAGATCGCTGGAATTCGCTTCCAGATCACGTGGTAAGGGAACCTATGGTTAAGGGTTTTGCGCGCCAGCTCGATGCTCTTGGGTGGCAACAGCAAACCTTTCCTTTTTCCTAGCTGACTCACCTTCACTTTTCAGTTCTTTTTTATTGACTCAAATATCTTGGTATTCCCACTTGCTTAGCTCTTACCACTTTCTCTTTTGCCTTCTGCGTTTACTTTTTTCTCTTTCTTACTTCACGTAACCGACCCAGTAGGGATTGCTAGGGCAGGATACGTGGGCATTAATTGGTTGGACAGAGTGTGGCGCGGTCTTTGTTTTAAGTCCACCCGTATTTCAAAGTTTGCCAACTTTTGGTTCAACGACCTTCCGAATAAGGAACACTCAGGGGATATTCCTATCCCGTGACCCCGTCCAACCCGTACACACTGTTCTCTACCCTACAAGAAGGCAGTCACTCAATGAAGGGCGCAGCCAGATACCCCGTAGGACAGCTGTTGCGCGAGCCTCAAATGGGGTACCTTGTCAAATGCCTTCGAAAAGTCGACAAAAAGCACGTCCAATGTGTGGCCATTATCCACTGCATCCGCCCAATTTTCGCGAGCCACCAGTAGATTCGTCAGACACGAAAATCCCTTCCGGAATCCGTGTTGTACATTGCTAAGTAGATGACTCTCCAATGAATCTCTCACCAGTTTCTCGAGGAGCTTGACTACTACACTCGTCAGACTAACTGGCCTGTAATTTGCAGGCAGACCCCTGTCCCCACTTTTGAAGATGGGACAGATGACAGCTTCCTTCCATTCGGAAGGCAATGCACAGCTGTCAAGCGATTTCTGAAACACATTAGCGAGCGGTCCACTTAGTTCCGCAGCCAACTCATGTAACAGTTTCGGGTGAATTAAATCAGGCCCAGAGGCCTTAGAAGGGTTCAGCCCTTGTAACAACCTACGAACTGCAGTCTCCGCTACATTAAATGCAGATAGTTCTGAACCCTCTGGGGTCCTGCAAACCTGCTCAACGCCTGTCAAAAAGGTTTCCCTTACAAACGCTGCCGCATATTGCCCACTGAGTACACAGGCCTTGTCATAGTCCGTATGCGCAGGAGTACCGTCATCACGCATCAATACTGGAATTGACATGTTCGAAGCGCAGCGTCTTTTGACATAAGCGAAGAATCTTTCTTGATTCTCTGAAGCTTTGTCCGCTGACCCTTCTTCAAAATTGAGCCGAGCATGCCTTAGGTGTTGCTTACACCTATTTCTAGCCTTACGGTACCTGTCATAAGTATCGGTGGACGGAGCATCTCGGTAAATCCGCCAACATCTAGACCTCTTTGTGAGCAGATGCCTGCCAGTGGGATCTATCCAGTACGGCTGTGCTCGGGCCTCCTTTCTTCTTCTGACTTGGATGAAGGGAGTAGAGACCTCTGTGAGGTAGGACTTAAATTTTCCCTGGCAACATAGACAGTATCGTCGTCTGAGATCTCACAATGCAAACCAGAAGCCTTGGCTCTCATTGATTGATAGTCTGCGTGCCATATGTTCGGGCGAGACTCAACAGTACTCTGGTAGCGTCTAGACAGAGTACAACTGAAGAGCAAACAAACATGATCACTGGAACCCAGTGAAGGTCCGTAAGTAATGTCATCAACAAAATCGAGTGACTTAGCGAATACAAGGTCTAAGATAGACGGTACTTGGGCGTCCATGTACCTAGTGGGGAGGTCAATGAACTGGTGCAAAGATACTTGGAGCGTAAGTTCAAGCAGATCAGCGCCGAATGTGCCTGACGCTGAGTCGCAAGAAAGATCTGCCCAGCAAATCTCTGGGAGGTTGAAGTCGCCCATCACCAAACACTTATTTGCGGACTGGGAGCGAATGAATTCAAGTACCTCTTTGGATATGCTCCCAAGGCTTCTATACACAATTACAACTGTAACCTGAGCCGAGGATGTGCTAATAACAGCCGATAGAGCTTCAACAGTTTTGTCTGCTGACTGAAATAAGCAAGTCTTCAAAACGTCAAGTTTACAGCTCACATAAAGAGCGACGCACCCACCCTGTCGGCCAGCAGAGCGATCGCATCGAAATAGTGCGTAGCCAGATCGATGTACTTCACCATCCGTGATGTCCTGAGACAGCCACGTTTCAGTGAATGCGAGTATATCGGGATGAGACCCATCTACAAGCAGACCTAACTCGTATACCTTATTCCTTAGGCTGCGCACATTACTTAGCACTACCTGAAGGTTTTCGTTAGATCAAGACCTGGGTCGTGCGCTACCAGAATGGGCAGTGGTAGGGCGGAAAAGGACCGCCGGCTGACCACCCGAAAATCCACTAACCGGAGGTCTTGTTCACCGGCCGCTCGCCTACTTTTGAGGTCCTTGATGGCCACCTTTAGCTTCAGCCTATCGGCTAGCGGAAGGTCCGGCTGAACGCTAATATTTGTACCATTTAGCTTAAACGCAAACCGCATGAGAGCATTGCGTTCCTCCGGGGTAGAGAGTACCACACGAAGTAGCCGCGGTCGCGAGTTTGGTACGTTAACTGGGACGTTCCCCAGTCTAATCAGCTTTCTGACAGTAACGCCTGGAAAAGCAGGCAGAAGAAGCTTCGTTACGCACATTTTAAACCATTGAAGGTCGTCCAACATGCGATCAGCAGGAAGGACAGCAGTAGATTCAGCCGCGTTACGGAATATAACGATACCATCCGTGAAAGAATCGCCACGACGGGGTGTATTAACTCCACGGGTTTTTGATTCGGCACTGGAAGCAGGTGGCTTCACTACTGGTGATGGAACTGTCTATAGTCCCTCCGATGATGTAGCAACGGCAACGTATGCTTTCCGTTCCATTGTCGATGTCTTACTTTTGTTAGGGTCATCGATTTCACCGGAAGGCTTTATAGCAGCTTTTGTCTGCTTTTTCTTCTCGATAACAGGAGCAGGGTCCCGTGAGGCTTTTTCGCTTTGAGCAGAATCAAGCAAACCTTCAGAATATGTCTTCTCGGTGAGAACCAAGATTTCCGGCAACTTCGGCTGACAAGTAGTGTGTGTTGGGATCTTCGCCTTCGCACAACCGTCAGACGGTTTGCCAAGTAACGACACTTGGCTTGTTTCCGGTGCCGAGAAAACAACTTCTTGTTTAGCAGAGAGCATACGAGGTTTCCTGGCTCTTCTTCGCTTAACTCGAAGTGACCCTTGAACCAGCAAATCGGCGTCGATCAGGGTAGGTTTAGATACGACGTCCGAAGCTGCTTCATTTTGGTGGTCGGTAGCCATCTGGACCGGTGACATAATGTTAGGTGCCACAAGTTGATCATAAGTGTAAACGATCAAATCTGCTTTTTGGAGACCGGAAGCGTCGTCATAAGCAGATCAATCTTAAAGCAAAGATCAGAGAGCATCGAGAACGAACGGTCTACATTTCGCAGCCAGGTATCAAGAGATTCGTCTCTCGCACGAAAAAGTGTGCGGCTTTGCCGGTGGCTGCAGCAATTGGCACAACTGAAAAGCAACTTTTCGCTAGAGGCCAGCGCTGCGTACTGCTCGGTATTTAGCTCCGCACAAAGCTGATGGTACCATCGGTTGCAGACATCGCATTGCATGCCGCCGGAATAGTCAGTTACTGGTATATTGCAGCTTGGGCCGCCACAAAGTGCGATAACCTCAGAATCCGAGCCCTCAGGAACAACAGCCTCGGTGCATTGCGAGACCGACATAGTGGAAAACGATGTGATTATAACACGTATGCAATAGTTAAACGACCTTAAAAAAAGACAAAAACTGGGGGAAAAACTGGGAAAAACTGGAGAAATTACTAGTAAGCGCCAAAGACGCTTTGACCAGAACCGCTTTAATAGATCCAAGATATTTTGGATCAGAGGAAATTTGACAATAGTCAAATTTCGTTTCAAGTGTTTATTCAAACACTCTTTTCCATGTTAATTCAACTAAAAATCTCGACCAGTATGGCACCCTGAAAAGTCGAGCTGCCGCGTAGCACTCACAGAACAGTTTTGTGTTCCGGTACACCAGGCTAAATGGTAATGCTTTCATAACTGGATTTGAAGGAGAGGTGTATAGGTCGCTTTATGCTTAAGTACGTACAAAAATGGTAGATGGTAAGATTTATTAGTTGTAAATGTTGCTTCCATTCATCTTAATTTCGAAAAATAATACAAAACATGCAATAATTAGACAAGAGATTTGGATACTCCCTATCCAATCAAGTAATTTACTGCAAGCGTAACCATTACATACATGAAACAATTGCTATAACACAAATTTGCTCCATAAAACAGCCGTGCACACTTCACTTAAATTTACCGTTTGCCTGCTTTCGATTATGCCTTGAACTTCAACTGCACCTGTAGTCATCACTTTAATTTATGATAACCGTTTTCACGAAGCAAATCCATATAGCATTATCTTCTGTTTACCACACCTTAATACCACCAAAATTAAGAACATACTCTGCAACCACTCAAACTATCTCGGATGTTACTGCTTAGAACTGATCGCTCCGTTGGTCGCCAAGACGGAGGCGTTGTACTGTATGTGAGCTTTAACTTAGATGTGTTGAGGACTTGCACATTCCAGTCGTCGGATCAGACTGTTGAAGCCCTATCGGCTGTTTTATGCACTTCCTCTACCCAGTTTACAGTTATAGTGATATACAGAAGTCCTGGAAGTTCCTCCAGGGGGATACTTGACTTTATTCGCACTCAGTCTGCGAATAAGTGTTTAGTTCTAGGGGATTTCAACCTCCCGGAAGTCTGTTGGGCCGATCTTTCTTGCAATTCGGCATTAGGAACTTTCGGTGCAGACTTCCTTGAACTGACTCTCCAAGTGCCTTTGCACCAGTTCGTTGACTTTCCCACTAGGTATATGGACAACCAAATACCATCTACTTTGGATTTGGTTTTCGCTAAGTCCCTGGACTTCGTGACTGACGTTTCATGCGGTGCACCTCTAGGGTTCAGCGATCACGCATACATATCCTTCCGATGTGCTCTTTCAAGGCACCAAGAGACCGCTGTTCAATTACTTCCGAATATTTGGCAGGCGGACTTTAGTACAATGCGAACTAAGGCTTCAGTTCTGAACTATGAGATCTCCATGGCTGACTCTGTCCAGTTAGCCTGGGGAAAATTTAAGGCATACCTTACGGAGGTTTCCGCTCCCTATATTCCACACATTAGGAAAAGAGGGTTAAGGGCACAGCCTCCATGGATAGATACCACAGGCAAGTACCTACTCAAGAAACGGTCTAGATGCTGGCGAACCTACCAAGCAGCTCCATCAGCCAGTACCTATGATAGTTATCGAGAGAATAGAAACAAATGCAAGCAACATCTCAGAACCGCTCGTCTCCAATACGAGCAGGGTTTAGCGGACTCGTCCGCAGCTAATCCCAAGAAGCTTTTGCTTCCGTTAAAAGACGCAGCGGGGCAAAACTGTCTATACCAGCTTTATTGCGTACAGACGGGACCCATGCGCAAACTGACTATGACAAGGCTTGTATACTGAGTGATCAGTACCATGGGGTCGTTGCTCGGGAGACCTCTTTACCACAGGTTGAATTGGTTTCAAGAGTTCCAGAGGATTCTTGCTTAGCTGAATTTAGCATAATGGAGACTCAGGTCTTCGAGCTACTGCAAGGCATTAATCCCTCTAAAGCTTCCGGTCTTGATTCAATTCATCCGAAGCTGTTGCATGAACTGGCCACTGAGCTGCGTGGTCCGCTCACTTGCGTATTTTCAATATCGCTGGACAGCTGCAGCCTACCTTCGGAATGGAAGGAGGCAATCATCTGTCCGATTTTTAAGGGCGGTGTCAGCGCTCTACATGCGCAGTACCGGCCTGTCAGTTTGACAAGCGTAGTAGTCAAGTTGTTCGAGAAGCTGATAAGGGATTCAGTGGAGAACCACCTGAATCAATTCAACCTTCTCAGTGTTGCACAACATGGATTCCGCAAAGGATTTTCATGTCAGGCTAATTTACTTGTAGCTCGTGAATGCTGGGCCGAAGCGGTAGAGGGTGGTCACGTTGTAGACGTGCTATTCGTAGGTTTTTCGAAAGATTTTGACACTGTTCCACATCTTCGGCTCCCACTAAAGTTGAGATCTTACGGGATATCTGGTCGCGCCCTTCAATGGGTGTCTGCCTTTCTTGAGGGGGGAACAGTGCGTACGGGTGGGGTGTAGCCTCTCGCTCAGGCAAGCTGTCCTTAGTGGCTTTCCGCAGGGCTCGGTATTTGGGCCATTGTTGTTCGCGATCTATGTAAATGGCTTGCCGAGGGAGCTAGGAGTGTCATCATTAATGTTTGCTGACGACCTTAAGCTCTGGAATATTGTGGATATCCCGGGGGTCCTGAGGCAACTCAGCGTGCCTTGGATAGGCTCTGGGAATGGTCCATCTTATGGTTGATGCTCATAACTAGGGCCAAGTGCTCTGTTCTCCGAGTCGGAGTTGTAGATCCTCCCACCTGATATGTTGTCGACGGTGGTGAACTCCCTGTTGTCACTCAGCAGGTTGATTTAGGAGTCGTACACGTATCAGCACTTCAATCTGGAGACAACTGGAAGAAGGCGGCTTGTCGAGGATTTCGTATGATGTGGTTTATCCGCCGCTCTTTCGGAATCTTAACGGCCAAGTTGTTTGTGAAGCTATTTTCGGCATTCTTCCGACCCCACCTGGAATATTGCATTTCAGGCTTGTCCACCATGCCTTAACCGAGAAAAATGGGCTTGGAGGGTGCGTTACGAGTGGGCACTCGGTTAGTGCAGGGTCTACGGGGACAGACATATCCTGAACGCTTGCTCAGTTTGAGTACGTACTCCATGCACTATCGAAGGATAAGAGGGGACCTGATTCTCACTTATCGTATTTTGACGGGTAAGATTGGCCCGGACTTGTCAGGGCTTTTTAGTCCCGCTACGTTACCTAGTCTCCGTGGTCACCCACTGAAACTGCATAAACCACGGTCTGATAGGATTAGGACGGAAACTCGTCTATCGCGCCGAGTTGTAGATTGTTGGAATTCGCTTGCAGACCACGTGGTTAGGGAACCTACCGTTAAGGGTTTTGCGCGCCAGCTCGCTGTTCATGGGCGGCAACAGCAAACCTTTCCTTTTTCCTAGCTGGCTCACCTTCACTTTTCAGTTCCTTTTTTATTGACTCAAATATCTTGGTATCCCACTTGCTTAGCTCTTACCACTTTCACTTTTGCCTTCTGCGTTTACTTTTTTCTCTTTCTTACTTCACGTAACCGACCCAGTAGGGACTGCTAGGGCAGGATACGTGGGCATTAATTGGTTGGACAGAGTGTGGCGCGGTCTTTGTTTTAGGTCCACCAGTATTTCAAAGTGCGCCAACTCCTGGTTCAACGACCCGCCGAATAAGGAACACTCACGGGATAACTTTCTCGTTCCAGTTTCGCTTGAACTTGAACTTGACAATGGAAGCGAAACGCTTTCTCGCCTACACCGAAATTACCCCTTCCCCAGAAGACAGTCCAACACACTTTAAACGGATAGTCCCACTAGGAGAGGACAATAGGCACGCTGCTGGTGCCGACTGCGAGCATTATTTTGCGCCCAACAAGATAACTTATGTTTCATCTACAATGGATTTGTTGACCGATTGTACATTATTCGTTTTTTTAATCGTCAGTACAACCGGCTCAACACTCCACAGCCTTGTAAGTTCCCGCGCTCACGTGTTCGCTCTCTTCTCGCTTCATCCGTCCGCTTCTTACTGTAGCCATCGAATACAGTTCGCTGTGTCCGACTAAGAATTTCTTCTGATATATGCGCTTAACTTCGCGCACCGTCTAGGACTAGTTTTAACTAGTCCTACAAATTTGTGACCCCAATTCGCACGCGCTAGTTCAAATTTTTGCTTGTTTGTATTTTTTGGTGAGTTCGTTCCTTTTTCTCCAGTATATACCTGTATTCATTTGTTTCTTGCGTAATTTTGGTACTTTGATCGTGCTTTTGTTCATCCTTTACTTTTCGACTCAAATTTAGGGAGTGGCATCTGAGTCGTTTCACAGCGTAACCATGCTTACTTTGGCTGTTCCAAGTTTCATGGAACACAGCCCAGAGGTTTGGTTTAAGCTATCGAACTAGAGAATAAGGGCATTACGGCAGACCATCCGAGGTACAATCAGCTCGTCCCACGCCTTCCTTCGTCGGTTGTGACGCTGGTTGAGGACATTCTACTCTGCCCATCGAATGAGGCAAAGTATGAAACAATGAATCGGGCGATTTTAAAAGAGCTACAACCCAGCGCACGAGCTCGATTTGAAAAACTCAATGGTCTCAAGCTTGGAGATCGCAATCTGTCGGCGTTGCTCCGCGAACTTCAGCGCATCGCCGGTCCCTTATTCTTGAGCGAAGAAGGGATAAAGGAGCTATGGTTTGCACGTCTCCCAGCGCCATTGCCGGTATCGCTGTCCATAATTATAGATTCATCCCTGAATGAATTAGCTACCAAGGCAGACGCTGTGTTCGAACGTTTTCCACAGCAGACGACCACTAGCTCCGGTGAGTATTCTCACCGATTAAAACCGAATCTTACATTTACTCCCAATCAGCAGACGGATCTGATCATAAAGAAAAAGAGATTACGCTAATTCACAGCTGGATAGCCGCAACGAAGGCTTCCGATCAGCGAGTGCCACGGTCAAATGCTGACCACGTTTTGGCTAAAGTACATTGCGGCACATCTGTGCCTGCACTGAGTAAGTCTCCTTCTGCACGAAAGCGCAACATTTTCGCTGCACGTGCTTAGTCAGATACTACCGAATCCGTCGAAGAAGTATGTTGGTATCACCGTCAATACCATGGAAGAGCTAGACATTTTCGGTCTCCCTGCATTAGGCACGACCCAGCTGCTTCATGGAAATCGAACAGCCCGTATACTAGCACGACCAATTTGTCCGTCAATAACCCAGCAAATCGCCGGTTTTACGTTAAGGATCGACGTTCGTCCATCACGTTCCTCATCGACAAGGGAGCGGAAGTCAGCGTCATTCCAGCGACAGTTAACGACAAGCATTCAGAACTTTCGTTCAATTTGCGTGCGGCCATCGGTTCTCCGATAGCTTCATTCGGTAAGCGTATGATGAACCTGGACCTCAATCATCACCGAGATTTTCAGTGGGTCTTCCTGATGGGGTCTGTACCCCTCGCAATTATCAATATCGACTTCCGTCGACATTTTGGTTTGTTTTTGATGCAGGACGTCACAGAGTTTTAGGCGACCGTACTAAACTAGGGCCTGAAGGTGTTCTTACGGACGCCCGGATAATCAGGCCCGTTTTTCGAATCGCCCATGTACCAACGAATTATACGAACATACTGTCCGAATACCCGCGTCTGGTACGACCAGCTGCAGAGCTTCCGCAAGTCACGACAGAGGTCGCTCATCACATAGTCACGTGTGGTCAGCCAGTTAGCGCACGACCAAACTACGTGCAGCACGAGCTGAATTCGACCACATGCTTCAGCTCGGTATCGTCAGACCGTCTAACAGCCCATGGGCGTCACCTCTGCACATGGTCCCGAAGAAGCTCATGGGGGACTGGCGTCCTTGCGGCTACTATCGAACCTTACATACGGTTACCACGCCTGATCGCTATCCGTTCCCACACATGGTGGATCTCACCGCCAGTCTGACGGGTAAACATATCTTCAGCAAAATCGACCTGGTACTCGCATACAACGAAATTCCGGCAGTCGAAGCGGACATCGCTAAAACTGCCTTGACAACTCCATTTGGTTTGTTCCAGTTGCTGCGCGAGCCAGTTGGTCTAAAGAAAGCCGAGCAAACTTTATCGCGGCAAAGACTACGCTTACGCGTACCTCGATGACATTTTAATCGCAAGCTCCTCACGAGAATAGCACATGCGCCACATACGAACACCTTTTGCTCGTTTATCTCAACACCGGGTGACGATCAACACAGAAAAGTGTTCTTTTGGTGTCGTTTCAACCAAATTCTTCAGCCATCGTATCTCGTCTGCAGGCGTCGTGCCACTGCAGGACAAAAATACTCGCTAAAATCCTTCTACTCATAAGTAATATAAATTCGCCCTTACGGATTCCATAAATGCTATGTCGATTCATAGCTGCCGTAAACGGGAAGTCCTGACGCCGGAAGGCCAACCGCTGTCATCTGCATGGCAGGTGCCTGCGTGACAGTGGGGGATGGGTCGGGCTATATCGCAGTTAACTAATAATTCGTGGTGGTCGGCTACCGTCCTCCATGGCTCAGTTGCATAAGCAGCGGGCTAGTTGGCACAAGCCACTAGCAGTCATGGGTTCGATCCTCACTAGAGGACCGAAGAATGCGCACCACTGACGAGCCCCAATAGGGCGAAACGGCCGTCTGGTGCTTTTCCGGATAGGTAGTTGACTTATCCGAATTGTCAGCTGACTGCGACGAACAAAAATACTCGCTAAAATCCTTCTACTCATAAGTAATATAAATTCGCCCTTACGGATTCCATAAATGCTATGTCGATTCATAGCTGCCGTAAACGGGAAGTCCTGACGCCGGAAGGCCAATCGCTGTCATCTGCATGGCAGGTGCCTGCGTGACAGTGGGGGATGGGTCGGGCTATATCGCAGTTAACTAATAATTCGTGGTGGTCGGCTACCGTCCTCCATGGCTCAGTTGCATAAGCAGCGGGCTAGTTGGCACAAGCCACTAGCAGTCATGGGTTCGATCCTCACTAGAGGACCGAAGAATGCGCACCACTGACGAGCCCCAATAGGGAGAAACGGCCGTCTGGTGCTTTTCCGGATAGGTAGTTGACTTATCCGAATTGTCAGCTGACTGCGACGAACAAAAATACTCGCTAAAATCCTTCTACTCATAAGTAATATAAATTCGCCCTTACGGATTCCATAAATGCTATGTCGATTCATAGCTGCCGTAAACGGGAAGTCCTGACGCCGGAAGGCCAACCGCTGTCATCTGCATGGCAGGTGCCTGCGTGACAGTGGGGGATGGGTCGGGCTATATCGCAGTTAACTAATAATTCGTGGTGGTCGGCTACCGTCCTCCATGGCTCAGTTGCATAAGCAGCGGGCTAGTTGGCACAAGCCACTAGCAGTCATGGGTTCGATCCTCACTAGAGGACCGAAGAATGCGCACCACTGACGAGCCCCAATAGGGAGAAACGGCCGTCTGGTGCTTTTCCGGATAGGTAGTTGACTTATCCGAATTGTCAGCTGACTGCGACGAACAAAAATACTCGCTAAAATCCTTCTACTCATAAGTAAAATTCTAGCCATCATTGACTACCCCGAGCCCCATTCTTTCAAACAGCTGAGGCGTTTTGATAGGCTTGTCAACTTTTACCGACGATTTATACCCAAAAGCGCTTTGCTGATGCAACCACGCACGGACCTACTCCGAGGGAAATCCAAGAAATTCACACTTCCTGTCGCAGCACGCGCTGCTTTTAAGTCGCTGAAAGAGGCTATCGCCAACATAGCTTCTATAGCGCATCACGATCCGGCCGCACAACTGTCGCTCATACTGACGCTTCGGACGTGGCAGCCCTTAGAGGTTTTCTCCAAACGTCTACAACCTACCGAATCTCACTACAGCACCTTCGGTAGAGAATTACTAGCCGTATATCTAGCGCTACGCCACTTTCGACACGTCATGGAAGGACAATATTTTGCCGTCTTTACCGACCATAAACCCCTGACTTACGTGTTCGGCTCGACTACCGACCGATACCCTCCTTGAGAGTCGCGACACCTTGACTATATCGCTCAGTTTGCGATCGATATACGGCATGTCTCAGGTGGGCACAACGCCGTCACCGATGCACTTTCTCGCATCCAAGCTATGTCCGCTGAGGCCGGCACTGCTATTGACTTGGCAGCCATGGCCACAGCACAACTCAACGATCGTGAGGTTGGTCTACTACGCAGGTCTTCCTTATTGGATATACGACCGGTTCCGCTGACATCAGCGAACGGCACTATACTCTGCGATTCATCCCTGGGCACGCCGCGCCCAGTCGTTCCACGCGAGTTTCGGCAAACCGTGTTCAACACGTTGCACGGTTTTTCTCAACCAGGCGTTCGTGCATCGGTTAAACTCGTAACCGCACGATTCGTTTGGCACAACGCTAATAGGGACGTCCGTACTTGGGAAGCTGCTTGCCTTCCGCGTCAACGTTCGAAGGTACGCAAGCACACGAGAAGCCCATTAGGCACGTTTCCGACGCCAGACGCACGTTTTCATCACGTGCAAGTAGACCTCGTAGGTCCTCTGCCAATTTCCAAAGACTCCATATCTACTGACTTGCATCGATCGATGGCCTGAGGCCGTCCCTATCCCAAATTGCTCCTCGGAAACGGTCCGAAAGTTTTTCTGGTACGCTGGGTATCTCAATACGGCTGTCCCGACATCGTGACCACCGATAGAGGGTCATATTTCTCGTCAAGGCTTGCCACGTTGCTTCAGGTTTTAGGCAGTCGCCACATCCAGGCGACAGCGTATCACGTGGCCGCTAACGGCATGGTGGTGCGTTTTCATCGCCAATTGAAGGCAGCGCTACGTGCGCACGCAGGTCCTTCATGGTCTGAAACAATTCCCCTCGTCTTCCTAGGATTAAGAAGCACAGTTAAAACCGAGGTTGATGCCACGCCATCACAGCTAATCTAGGGTTGCACGCTGCGGTTGCCCGGACAGCTAGTAGCACCAGCCCCATGTATTTCTAGTTTTGACTACAGAAAATACACTGATCGATTTGCTCACCAGATGCGTGGGCTACATCCACCCGCTCGTCGATCGCAGCAGACACCAGTGTACGTGCCCGAGAAGCTGTCTGCTTGTCCACACTTCCTTCTTCGCGCAGACGGTGTTCGACAGCCTCTTCAGTCGCCGTACATAGGACCATTCAAAGTGCTACATCGTGCGAGTAGGTCTTACGCTATTGACCGCGGTGGTCGACACGAAGTCGCCACCATCGACCGTCTAAAACCCGCCTTTCTGGAAGAAAACTCCTCGCCTACTTCGTATATTAGTGTTTCGTGCGACGTCCTAACTCACCGCACTAGATTACAACATCCTAGTGACGTTCAATGGAACGAATAGTCAAATAAACCATGCTCACCTTCCTGCTTACTCGCAACCTCATCAATCGACAACAACATGGATTTCTGCCGTCTAAATCCTGTCAGACCTGCCAATTTGAGTTCCTCAATCATGTAACTCAACTGATTGACAACAAGCAAGCACTAGCCATCATCTTCCTAGACATGACGAAAGCTTTTGACGGAGTAAATAAATAAATAAATAAATAGGTATATTTCTAGACCTGCTAGAGGCTGCACCCTAAAGGGTTCAGATCAACGGTTACATTTATCCGATGCTTTTGCATGGAAGTTGGCAAAATATGTGTTCATCGTTAGCAATTGCAAATGCATTGGCACTGTTTAGTATACAGCTACTGGGTCGCAGGCGCCCAACTTGACATTTTCTGGTTCCTTCGGGCGATATTGAGCTCCTTGTCTTTTATTGTGAATACTTCGCGGAGGTGTAGTTTGCCTTTTCTCCTTGGAACAGAATCCAATTTGCCACAAGTTCACTTTAAATTGATCGCACAATAATTGGCCACTCAGTTGCCCCAATTGTTGTTCG